>CM053514.1:41628973-42176677 GCA_028627145.1 Eidolon dupreanum | reverse complement strand
ATTTCTGTATTACTTGGCAGGAATCATGAACTTGCTATATAAGCTAATATACTCGCTATAACAGTATTTACCATGAAGGCCTGTAGCAATCATGCATATCTAGGTAGGGAATAAGACAGGGAAGAACACCAAAACATTATATTTAATCATCTCCTCAATCTCTTAGAGGCTCCTTCAATGGGCCTCTCAACTTTATGGCATTATTTTTGATTTTATCGTAGGGTGACACATCAACTTCTGAAAGATCTGTTTGCTACATGCTTTGTTCTTCTCATAATAGTAATGTCATTTCACTCATTTTTCTGCCAATCTATATGTCCATCAAGATAGAGAATGTGCTTGATTATAATCTTATCATCTAAAACATTTCTCTATTTAGTATGCACTTATCACTCTCTACTCCATGGTTCTGCTAGACTATCTCAAGTATCATACCAGGGAGGAAATGAATCATAGTGGTTTTATGTGTATATGTTGGATCTACCCATCTGGACTATAAGCTCTTCAGGAAATAGACTGTTTTCTCTTGCTCTAATGTCCCTCTATAGAGATTATAAAAGCTTTTTCTCAGGGTAACATCAGTTACACTTGCTGGTATTATCAATGATATATAAGGCACCCTTGAATTTGTCTGTTACTATCTTCCCACAGTTATTCCTCCTAGATGACTCTTAAATAGTTTATTTTATATGTACAGGCCCTGGGAATGGATAAGAAACTCATGGGAAAGAAAAACATCACAACTAAATGGGAACATAATAGGAAACGAAACAGGATAAAATAACACCATAATATATCAGGACTAGGGAAGTAGTCTTACAGCAAGCCCCCTTTTTCTGGCTTGACAATAACATTAACCGCATGTGTTTATAATATAAACTAATAAATGATAATACAGTCTTTATTTAAAAAAAAAACCCAAGAGCTGAAACCTGACTAAAAGGATGGGTCATATTTTTAAGTAATTACTATACTATTTATTACATATAGCCTAATGGTTACATCCATCACCATCAAACAAATCAGACTATTCTTTTTAAATATGGTCTTTTTTTGTCTACAGCCATGCTACCCTGAACAAGCCCAATCCCGTCTGATCTCAGAAGCTAAGCAGGGTCGGGCCTGGTTAGTACTTGGATGGGAGACCACCTAGGAAGACCAGGTGCTGTAGGCGTAAAAAATAATAAAAATAAAGCAAAATAAAATAAAATAAGGGATTGTAAGCTGACAATGTCCTTGCAATCTGTGAGGTCAACCAAGGGTTGCCTTGCCTAAATAAATAAACAAACAAACAAATAAATAAATAAGGTCTTTTCTTCAGCTAATAAAAGGGAAGGAACTATCAAAGAAGAGGAAACTTCCAGGTGTGTAAATAGAGGAGGAAAAACATTTTTTTTCTTATTCAAATCATAAAAACTCATTAAAAGGTAATAAAGCAAAAATATAGTATGACCAAAACTACCAGATTTTTGAAAGCATTAACAATTTTAAAGTAGATGGTGGTTTTGATATATTGTAAGTTAAAGATAGTTCAGTTCATGCCCATAAGAATTTACAGTTGTAAAATATGCTTAGGTTGAACTTGGAGAATTTATTTTTAGATAGATGGCTCAAAAAGTTCCTTTGTAAGGTATTGGAAACTGCATAGTTTTAAATTGGTATAAAAAGCGTATGTCTTATTCTTAAGACTTAAGACTCAAGAGGCAGGAATTTATGGTTACTGGTATATAGAACAGTAATTCCCCCATAATTTTCTCTTTTGTCTTGATCTTCAATCTCCTGAAAAGAACTCCAATTATTTTTACTTCCTGGTCCCTATGTTAATATGACTTATTACTGGCATTAGAGGATGATGACTTTTTTTTTTTTAATCTAACATCTTCAAAAGATAGTGAAGTTGGTGTGTAGAAAGAAATGTTAGCTCTTTTCAAGGTAAGCTACAGTGATATGGAAGCATTTATCCAGAAGAGAGGTGAATTATCAACTAGAAGACTAAAAAGGACTAGAAGGTTCTGTTACTTGGTCCAAGTCTAAGGTCCTTGTTATATGTTGCCAATACTTAGGTATACGTATACAGAATGGGCCTTTACATTAAGTTTTTGTTCTGTTTGTATATACTTTATTTAGGTAACATGAAAATTTTGCTTAATCTTCAAAAGGTATGGTTTTTGAGAATAGTTTTAATTATGCTTCATAGTAAAAAATCTTGCAATTTATAAATTATTTGAAAGTTCTTTCAAAAAATCAATAGAAAGAAAGGAACAGAAAAAAGAAAGGAGAGAAGAAAAGATAAAAAGAAGGGAGGAAGAAACAAAGGGAAGGATGGAAAAGTAGAAAAGGAAGGGAGGGGAAGGGAGGAAGGAAAGAAAAGAGAGAATAAAGGCAGAGTCAAAGAATTTACTCTGATCGTTTTTTTGCCTTTTCTTCTTTTTCTTTTTCCCTTTGTGTAAAAGAAATATACTACCACTACTCAACCTCTACTATAAGATGGCAGCCCTGAGAACTCTTTTAATGCAGCATGTTATGGAGATATTCCCGATCCTAAAGAAATGAAAGAGAGACAGTTTCACTTGTAGTTCAATCACTTTTAAAATCATAACTGCTTTTACCACTGCCTGGATACATGCAGTGATTAAATGGTACATACTTCCTCCAGTTATAAGAATAATACTGAGAAGATATTTACTTATAAGAACAAATATAGTGGCTATCCTGAAAGAGTCCTTTCTCCTTGGACATCAGAATCAGATGATTATCCACTACATACAAGATCTATTTTTATTACGAAAGCTTGTGTGCTTTGTAAATTCTTTGAAACTTAAGTCTCATTTTTCATGGCAGTGTCCTTCCTCAATTACTCCACATACTGGGACATTAGATTTATTGTTAAACAGATCATTAAAAAATGACAGATCAGATCCTTACACCTAAGTTAGTCCTGAGTGTAAATTATGTGCACAATTGTTTGGATCACTAAAGTCATATTACTGCACTGAAGCACCGGCAATTTACTAACTTTGGTCAAATGAGTTGGTAGTTAAAAACTGATGGACAGTTTGGCACTACTAAAACAGTGTTCTTAATACCTACCTACAGAATGCCATTTCTCCAATATGGGGTTAACTAGCTTAAACAAACAACTGTATTTATGCTTTATGTTCTATTAACACACCTTGGAGAAAACGTCTCACTTAAAGAAACACCAAGGGTAAGACAAATTATATGGAAAATACTCTATTTACCCCTATTAAAAAATAAACCACATTCCTTTTCTACTCAGTTTTCAAATACAAAAGAAATTTCTGAAACATTTCTTAAGCATTGTCAGCCTTAATACCCTCAATCTTTAGAAATCAGTATTTTTAAATGGTATTATCTACAAAGCATTGGGTTGCTTAAATTCTCCCAAATCTTGTCCTATTAGTTTTATAATTTCTTAGTTCTTGTCTTAATGAATTTGACTAGTGTAGGTCAAGAGAACATAGCCAAGAATATACCTCTTTTAGAAATGGAACTTTGATCTTCTCAAGGTCATTAATAATGTTATCTAAAATAATAACTTTGGGTAAATAAAATGTGTTCATAAAATACTACACACCTTTGTAGGAACCAAACAGGACATACTCAAACAAGTAAAATCTGCTTTCACTTCAACATTGATTCATTTTGAAAGTAGTTTTGCAGTCTACACTTTAAACACAGAAGCTAGTCTTCTCCTGTTATTAGATTAGAAACGCAATGTCTATATTATCAGAGAGTTCATTTTCTCCAAACATCTGAATTGTCTATTAAAGAAATATTGAGTTTCTTTATGTTATTCCTAAATAATAATGAGTTTAGAAGTTATATCTCAGACTTATAAAAGCTGAAGCTCAAAATATCTCAAAGATGAAATTTTTGAAAGGCAAAGGAAGAAATTAAACTAGCCAGGGATATAGCATGGCACACAACCTATTCTTGTCTTTTATTTTTGTACCTCCCTGGTTACAACATAAGAAAAAGGATCCTTGGCAGATATGAAAGAAAGCAAGATTTTGAAATAATTTTTTACAACTAATTAAAGGTATTTTGAAAATAGTCCCTTGCATTCTTCAGAAGGATTAGCAGCAATATTTTGTGTTGGGTAAAAAGAGAACACTGTTTCTCTTCTAAAATGTCTAATGTAAAGGGTAAGTGATTATTAAATTTATTTTCATACAAATATTAAAACTCCTTGATCGTGTTCCAAATCCTTTGGAATTGCAGAAGAACCAACAATACCAGCTATAGCAGGATTTTGAATTTTGGATTATACTATACCTACCACATAATATACCACCATGCCTAGAAGAGTAACTTATTTTTTAACTTACTGCCTCTGAACAATTTCCTGATTTTCTTTTTTTCACTTTAAGTAGTAAAGTGACTAAAAAATTTTATATCACATGAAATATCCTATTGATGTCTGTTTTCCTTTCTCTATTTTTTTAACAGAATTAGCTTTTATCTTCAGACTTTCCATCTCAAATTAAAATACATCTTGATGAAGTAAACTCTAACCAAACAATGTAAACTAATTATCAATTTGCGAGTTATATTACAGAAAACTTCTATTATACTGAGGCCTATTTAAAAAATCTAAATTTACCAATGGCATAAAACAGGTCCTTGATTCAGTCACTAAATATTCTCTAATTTATCTCCAACATAAAGTAGTAGAAGAGACCTAAAATGGGAGAAGGTTTATGCATTGTTCATTATCTTAACTCTGACTGGCTAAGAGGTTCTCCAGTATCTGGATATCAAGGAATATCTGTTATATGCAGAAATGTTGCCTGGGATCAAACCACAAACATTTATACAGAGTTTCGGGATGACATTGGACTTGCGGTCATCTCATCTACTTTTCTGTGCTAAGCAGCTGCAGGCAATAATTTGTTCTTGACTTAAAAAAAAAAAAAAAAAAAAAAAAAAAGGACATACTATCACAACTATTTTTCAAAATAAACAAAAAATGTAGAAGAAATAGCTGCCTTCAGGGAAATGAAGTTAGGATGCTCTACCCCAAGTCCTCATTGCAATGTATTTTGGAATGAGATATTCAAATTCTCAGCTGACATCCTGGTTGTTCTTATTCTATGCCCATCCATCTTTTTCAAGGAATGCTTTCCCTATATCTGGCACATAGGAAATATTATGTCTTGAGATTAGCAATATATTTTCTTATAACCAAAATTGTCTTCCTGCAATTCCTTCTTTCAAAGGAGCAATACACTATGATGGAAAAATGTGATTTATTTTCCAAAAATGTGTTTACAAGCAACTTCTTTAGGAACATTGCTCTTTTGCTAAGGCAGAAACATCTCTATTTACAACACAGATCTAAAACACCTACATGTTGTTCTATATAACAGAGCATGTTTCTCTTGGCTGAAACAATGTTTTATCTTCATATTTGAGCAGGGATTTATAAATAGGTCACTCTTGGTATTTTAGCTAGAACATTTAGCCATTAGTTTTGTTTTAGGGAAAACAGTGAAGTGTAATAGCATAAAATATCATGTTCTTTCCGCTCTGGCACATGTACACAAAGTTACCATCTGAAGTCTTCTTTAATTCAGTTTTCAGTTTTTCCTGGTCTTCTACCAGTTTTTTATTTTCTGCTTCCAAAATGTGTTCCTCTTCCATGTTATAGCTTTTCAAGAGCTATTAGAGAAGAGAGTTATAGAAGAAGTAAGTTTAGATTGCAATGGCCAAACATTCTTTAGTTAGTTGACTAAAGTGCATCAACTTGGTACTGACAGCTTCCAAAGTCAAGTGAAAAAGCAACATAGGACAATTTAAACAGACTGACATAGAAAAGAATTTCTACTGAAGGGTAGTTCCTTTATTAAAATAAGTTGGTATATTCAATAAACAAACTCATACAGTTCTACTGAGCATTGACTACATGCAAATATTTTACAATATTCAGTGCTATCAGAGTTAAAAATGTAAGAGAAATATGATCTCTGCTCTCGGGTAACTTCAATCTAGTGAAAAAAAGATGAAACAAGAGCATGCACACTATAGTGCAAGACCAAATACAGTATTACTGTGTTATAATAAATTAGTCAGCTCAGGAGGAGAAATTAAAGTTCTAATAAATATATAATACCAAGAATTTTTTGAGGAGATAAGAAGACTGAAGCATATGCAATGGAAGAATCTTTATACCTTCAGAAATTTTTTAAAAAAATTTAAGAGCATAAACAAGAAAAAAAATCTCTATAAATTTGTTATATATTTTAAGTTCAAAACAATCCTACCCTACTAAGTTCAGTTCACACAGTCTCCAGTGACTACCCAAATTGCAAGGGAACCACTGAGTTACAGGAATGTTTACACTGACTGCTTGAATTATGCCATTTACTTGGAAAAGTTGGATTTGTGTTGGTCTTGTAAATAAACTTTCATTACTGCACCCGTAAATTTGTCTAAATTTATTACATGTAACTTGATGCTGGAGAAAGACCAAGAACCTGGAATCTGAAATTCAATAGCTACCAACTACGGTAATGTACACATTCACTATTATCTCACCTGGGTAAGTGGCTAGAAAAAATCTAGTAAGAAGTAAAGCTTTATCGCCATTGTCATTTAAAGTGATTAAAAGTTAATTGATCTTTCATAATTATCTCACTTCAGTAACTGATTATTAGAACACAAAGGGGTCTTAGGCACTATCTGTATGTCCTGTCATTGGATGGTATAGGAGCAAAGGGACAAAACAATGTGGTTAAGAGTGAGGATTCCAGAGTCAGATGGCTGGGATTCAAATCTTAGTTCTGTCACTTATTAGAAGAATGAATTTGTGCAAGTCATCTAACATTTTTGTGCCTCCATTTCTTCACTTATAAAAGGCAGATAGTAACAGTATCAACCTCATGGAGTTGTCACAAGAATTAAGAGTTAATATCTTACTGTGAAGCATTTGAAGTGATACCTAGCACAGTGTTAGCTATTATTTATAACCTTGAGGCCCAGAACATATGAAGTGACTTGCCCTAGGTCACAATGCTAATTCTTGGTAAAGTTGGCATTATTCAAGTTGGATCTCAGGGTAATGCACTTTCCATTAGATAATGTGATTCTGATAGAGAATGAAGAGGTGTTTTAGCAATTTTATCTTTCCTTAGCTAGTATATCAAAACCTATCTGAATGAAGTATCTTGAAATAGAAGTCATCTTTGACATTCTGACCTATGATTGGTCAATTAGTTGCATTTTGGGTACTGAGAGTATTTAGGTACAGCTCACACACTTTCTCCCCATTGTGTACTGGCTTTAGCCCAGCATATCTGTGTACCTCTGATGATATAGGGCCACTGACTGGGTCAAGACATGCAGGAAGCAGGAAATCAGAACAGCATCGAACCAAAGGGAAGGAAAATAAAAACAGGGAGACATTGCAGGGGAATCAAAAAATTAGTAGTAATGAAGTAAACTTCTTTGCAATGTTAACTAGTTCTGAAAACAATTTCCAAAGGTTCCAAAAATGTTTTGAGGAAGGTGCTTTTTTTTTTTGAAGGACAAGACTAATTTAAGCACATTAGTTATGATGGAAATGAGGAGAGTAATGGTACCAAAACTTTATGAAAACATCTTCCATTTTCTTAGAGTTGAAGAGTAGAAGAAAAAAAGCAGTGTGTTATTAGTAGTTACAACTCATTAATCTGACAAGATGGGCACACAGTAAGACTACTTAAACCAAGATAGGCACACAGTAAGTCTAAAGTGCAAGGCTGTGTGCTTTGAGTTTAGCCATCAAATTAATCAAAGCTTTGGGGTTTTGTGTTGTCATCACTGTAAAATGAGAGCAAAAGATAGAAAATGAAGCCAATAATAAAGTACTAAATGAGGCTGATTGTGTTGCTGAAATGTTACCCTCCCTCCTCCAAAAAGCAAAAATGACTTATTGCTTGCTTTTGAATTCAGAAATATCAACAGCTTAATTTCCCAGACCTACATTTATTACAAAGGGAAATTTACATGACATCTGTGAATCAATGCCTTTTCAAAACAGAACAAAACAAAGTAAAAAATAAACTGGTGCTTATTCTCCAAAAGTTTCCTTAAAAGATACTGGTTACAATCTACACAAAGAAACATTTTTGAATTCTGTTACTATGAAAATAGATCTTTCTTTACATTTTTGTCATACTGAAAATAAAGCAGACAAAAAATAAAACAAAGGTTTTGCATAGGTGACCATGATACTGTAGTACCAAGCACAATTTTGTGAAATGAGTTTTGTCATATTTAATAGGTTTTGAAAGCTTTATATTGCACTATATAATAGCTAACTTATTTAGGATTGATGAAAGGTGGTGCTTATAGTTCTTTCTATAAGAGGCTAGGCTTTAGAAGTTGGGTAAGGATTTGAATTCTCTACTGGATTCACAATACTTTCTGTATACATATAACAGTGTAACAAAAGATTAACTGCATTTTATTAATTTATGACAGGTAAATAATATCGCATTATTTTAGGGATTATTTTTTCAAGAAAATGTTTCGATTCCAAATGGTTCCACTGCTTCTTTTGTTCAAAGAAGCAGAATTAACAAAATCTATGAGGCTTAATATGAACTAAAAATACTCAAGCTATGACATCTGACTCCTAAATTTTAAACTTAAGAAATACCCAAAGTAAGAAATACCCAAAGTAATTTTGTATCTTTCATTTTTCCATATGCTCTTCTTCTTTATTTTGGGGGTAGGGTAGGGTGGGGCATCAATACCTGATTCACATTCTCCCTGAATTGCAAGGGAAACATAAGGTTTTCAAAGGAGGGTTACCAGCAGCATCGCCAAACTAAAGTTTTAAATATTATATGCAGTTATCAATCTACCGTAACTATTTTCCTCTGCTTCCTAATAATCATCATTGAAAAGAAAACAAATAGGCTTACAAAAATAATTTAACTGAAAAGATGGAAACAGAGACTTAAAAAGACTTACTTTAAGCTATAAAGTAAAATTAATGGTAATAAAGGAATTAAAATTCACATTCCCATACTGTTTTCTCCTTGAATCATACAAAGTAGGTCCAAAGGTGTTAATTTACTATTGAGGGAAACTGTGAGAACAAAGAAATTTAAAGGATAATAAAATGCTTTTGAAACAATCATTCTGCAGAACAGTTGCTATTTATGGTCATTTTCTGCTTATAAATTATGAAAATGCTCTTTTTGATGCTGAAATATCCCATCCCTTGGGAATATCAACGACATTTACACAAATTTTAAAAAGAAAATTTAAATACCCGTTTTAGTTTTTCATTCTCTTTCATGAATTTTTTGGCAGCCACGTTAGTTTTTTCTGCTTGAGTTTCAAGTACTCCTTTGTTTGACAGTTCTTTTGCCAGCTGAGTAATAAGGGTAACCAGACGTCTTAAAACTCTAAGGGAAAAAAAACTTTGAAATAGTCATTGTCAAACAACTCCCCTTTAGGTATGGGTGTGACAGAGAGATGATGTTCAGGGAGGACACATATTTTTTTTTTTTTTTTATCGAAGTCTTCCAGTTAAAACATGCCTGCGTCTCATTCATTTGGAATCTTTGTTAGAAGACAAGCATTTGGAATATAGGTTTAATGGTATTTACTAATTTAATTATTTTCTTTGTAGATACCTCTAGCTGGGAGGAGCAGAAACAGAATTTTAGATAGTGTAGCAGGGCCATTAAGAGAAGTGTTTGCCTCTCCCTCTTCCCCTCTGTCCTCTTCTTTTCTCCCTCCTCTACCTCCCGCTCCTCTCTCTCTCTCCTTCTCCCTCTCTCTCTCTCTGGCCTAGTTAAAATTTTGCTATTTAAAGAGCAAGGTATGAGGCTGGTCAAGCCTAAAAACTGCTTGTTTGCATCTGTTTATCGGTAACTTCTATTGTTAGAAGTAGTAATTAATATCTTCAATTATTCATTCAGAAGGTATTTCCTCAGGAACTGCTAAGGGTTAAACACTGTGATAGGCACTGGTGACATAGCAGATAATGAGACAAAGTCCCTGCTCTCAGGTACTTTAGGTTCTAGTTGGGGAGCAAGAGTTAAAATAGTATTTAAGTACAACCATGAATGATACTCAAAAGAAAAGTACACATACATTCTATGGGAGTGTACAAGAGGACACCTACCTACTTTGTGGGGAGTGATGGTCACAGAGGTTTCCCTGAGAAAGGCACTGAAGGATGACAAGTTAGTCAGGGGAAGAGGGGAGGACAGAGTGTTCTTAGCAGAAGGAAAAACAGGTGTGAAGACCTTGAAGTAGGAGCTAGGTACAGAATAGCAACTCAATAAATACTTGTTGCAGGAATGAATTAACAGTGAAGGTCAGTGTGGGTGGAATGTGGTGTACATGTCAGAGAAAAGTATAACGCAAGGCTCTAAAGAGAAGCAGGGGTCAGATAGGCTTTTGAGCCTATCGAACCTGCAAGCCATAACTATTGGGTGTTATTTGAGTATATATATCATCTGAGTTCTTTCACGAAAATGTTAGTATACAAAATAGTATAGAAAAAAATCTGTAGTGTCTATTAAAAATAATGAGAAACATAAATCATGTTTTAAATTTTTTTTTTTACTCACAGCCAAAAAAATAACGAAAATCCAGAAATGTAAAGATTTCTTTGCGACCTAAAAAGCTTCATCTGTGTATGTTCATGGGCACCAGGTCTGCTGGGTGAGCTCTTTTCAATGGAAGAAGTAGAGGAATATTTCCTTACTTCTCTAACAGCATCTATTAGAGAAAAAGAGAAAACATTACTTTTGGCTTTTATGAATATAAAATTATTAAAATGAGTTTAGAATAACTGACCTAACTTTTAAATAATGGAGTTTAGGTAGGGGTTCTCTTTTTGTCTTTTCCTCTACATACTTGGGAAGGTACCATGCCCAAAACAGATGCTCTGTGCTTGTTTACTAGTATAAACTTTGAATGTAACAGCATTTTTGGTTTTTACCATTCATTTGGACTCATCATAATTGTACTGTCTCTTATTTCTAGCTATATTGCAAACTATTATCTTTTACTCTTTCTATCCCTAATAAGTTGACTAAATTTTAAGCTACTGACAGTAACATATAAGTCATATGCCATTACAATCAAGTCCAAGAGACTATTCTATTTCTCTTACTGTTCTAGCATTTTATTATATTTACTTAAAATTATTGAGATTTTAGAAATATTTAGTTACACTGAGATTTCCACTGGCATGGGTTTGCTAAACCTGTGGTGGCACAGGCTCCCCAGACTGACATGTGGATGGTATCTGTTACTAGAAATGTTCATACAGCTGCTCTTTTGATGCTTTCAATTCTGTTAAGTCTCAGATTCCAGGGGACCATTTCTTTTCAGTGCAAAACAGCTTTCAGATTATCAGCATCTATATTTAGTGCACTCTTAGTCACTACGTCCTTTTAGGCCCTAGGGAGGGTATCAGCTTTAGATGTCTCAAAGGCCAGTGGAGGTACAAACAAGTTAAATTGCTCCTTTCATGAAGCCTCCAGTATTCTTAGGAAAGAGTTATCGCCATTCAGGAATGATTCCAGTTTGACAATGAAGTTCATTATAACCACTATTTTATTCTTTTTTTAATAGCAGCTTTATTCAGATATCCACAAATCTTAACATTTCCCCTTTTACAGTACATTAAATCAGTGGTTTTGAGTATATTCATAAAAGTTGACCAACTAACGCCACTAATTAAAGAATACTTTTGTTGATCTCAAAAAACCCCATACCCATTTCTTCCTTCCCTCACCTTCTGGTAACCACCAATATACTTTCTGTCTCTATGGATTTGCTTATTTTGGACGTTTTATATACTATGTGGTCTTTTGTGTCTGGCTTCCATCACTTAGCATGATGCTTTTGAGGTTCATATACATTGTAGCGGCTATCAGTACTTTGGTACTTTTTATAACTGAATGATATTCCATTATACAGATATACTGTATTTGGTTTATCCATTCATGAGTTGATGGACATTTGAATTGTTTCCACTTTTTGGTTATTATAAATTATACTGCTTACAAACATTCCTGTACAAGTTTTTGTACTGATATGTGATTTCATTTCTCTTAGTATATACTTCGATGTGGAATTGCTGGGTCATATGGTAAACTCTGTGTTTAACTTTCTGAAAAACTTTTAAAATGTTTTCCCATTTTATATCTCCACAAGCAGTGTTGGTGTTCCAATTTCTCCATGTCCTCATCAATGCTTGTTATTATCGGTCTTTTTGATTACAGCCATGCTAGTGGGTGTGTGAAGTAGCATCCCACTGTGGTTCTGTTTTGCATTTCTGTGATGGCCAATGATGTTGACTATCTTTTCATGTTCCTACTGATGATTTGTATACCATTTCTTGTGAAATGTCTATTGAGATTCTGAACTTATTTTTAAAATTGGGTTATTTGCCTTTTTATTTATACCTCAAATATCATTTATATATATATATTTTTCAAATTGAGAATAACTTAATAGACATTCACCACACATATTATATCTCTTTAGTCTCTTTTAACATAAAATATTTCGTAAAGACATTGACTAAAGTGCCAGACCAACTGTTTTATAGAAGTTTACACATTCTGGATCTGTCTGATAGTGGTGTAGTCTAATTTGTTTTTCTAATTTCTATATTTCCAGAAAACTAGAAGTCAGGCATAAAGAATGATTGGATCAGGTTTAATATTTTTGGCAAGAATCCTTCATAACTGATGCCATGTAATGTTAGCATGACCCATACTTTTTGATGCTAACTTTGATTACTGGTTTAAGATGGTATTAGTCATAGTTCTCCAGAGAAACAAAACCAACAGGATGTGTGTGTGTGTGTGTGTGTGTGTGTGTGTGTGTGTGTGTGTGTAAGGGGAGTGGGAATGGGTAAAGGGGGAGATATTATTTTAAGAAACTGGCTCACATGATTGAGATATAATTAACATACCATAAAAGCTTTAAGTCCAAAATCTGCAAGGGCAGCTGGCGGGCTGGAGACCCAGGAAAGAGTTACTGTTTGAGCTCAAAGGCCATTTGCTCCAAAATTTCTTTTTGCTCAGGAAAGGTCAGTCTTTGTTCTATTAAACCTTCAACTGATTGGATGAGGCCTGCTTTACTCAAAGTCCTCTTATTTAAGTTTTAATCTTACCCAAAAAACACCTTCACTGAAATATCCAGAATAATGTTTTACCAGATATCTGGGTACCATGACCCAGCCAAGTTGACACATAATTAATCATCACAAGATGATTAATCAGTGGACATCAGATTTCTCACTGTAAAGATTTTGTGATTCCCTTTGTAATTAGCAAATAATTTATTTTTTTCTTTAATCTCAAAATGATAGTTTAAGTTTCTCAATTTCATTCTTTTTTATGATTATTATGGCTGTTAACTACTAAAATGTCGGTTAGAATTTTGACTGGGACTGTTAAATCTACAGATCATTTTGGGGAGAATAAACATTGTAATAATATTGAGTTTTCCAAATGATGAAAATATCGTCATTTATTTCCATCTTTTAAAATTTCTTCCAGGAATGTTTTTGTTGTTTTCAGGGTGAGATCTTGTATATCTTTTATAAAGTTCATTTCTAAGGTTTTTAGACTTCTTGGTATACTTATAAAAAGAATTTTCAAAAATTTCATTTTCCAGTTGTTTACTGATTATAGTACAGAAATACAATTAATTTTTGTATATTGACTTTGTATTTTGTGATGCCATTATATTAATTTCTTTGACATAGTTGCTTTCTTGTAGATACTTTAGGACTTTCTAGGTAAATATGTCATCTGCAAATAAGGATTGTTTTACTTCTTTATTTGAAATCTTTATGCTATTTTTTTGTCTTGACTTATTATTATCCTGGTTAGGACATCTATTGCTTAGTTAAATAAGATAGTGAAAGCAAATATCCTTTCTTTGTTCCTAATCTTATGGAGGAAATTTTTGATATTTAATTAAGGATGATGCTAACCCTAGTTTTTGTTTGTTTGTTTGTTTGTTTTCGGTAAATGTTCTTCATCAGAGTGAGGATGTTTCCATCTATTTCTAATTTGCTAACCCGTTTAATTTGATATTTCTATTATTGTGAAATGATCAAAACAGGTCTAGTTAACATCCATTACCATACATAGTTACAGAATTTTTTTGTGGTGTGAACTTTTAGATCTACTCTCTTAGTAACTTTCAAATATACAATACGGTGTTAACTCATGTTGTACATTACATCCCCATGACTTATTTTATACCTGGAAGTTTGTACTTTTTGACCCCTTTTACCCCCTACTCCCTACCTCTTGTAACCACCAATTGTTTCTCTGTACTTTTTTTTTTTTTTTAAGATTTCACATATAAATGAGATCATATGGTATTTGTCTTTGTCTGACTTATTTAACTTAGCATAACATCCTCAAGATCTATCCATTCATGTTGCCACAAATGGCAAGATTTCATTCATTTTTATGGCTGAATAATTATCTATCTAATCTATCAATCATCTCACATTTTCTTTGTTCATTCATCCATCCAGGGATATTTAGGCTGTTTCTATATCTTGGCTACTGTAGGTAATACTGCAGTGAACATGGGGGTACATATATCTTTCTAAGTTAGTGTTTTCCTTTTCTTCGGATAAATAACCAGAAATGGAACTGGAAATTTTTCTACTTCTAATTTTCTGAGGGTCCTCCATAATGTTTTCCATAGTGGCTCCACCAATTTATAGTCTCATCAATAGTGCACAAGGGTTTCCTGTTCTCCACATCCTCACCAGCATTTGTTATCTTTTGTCCTTTTTGTGAGCTATTCTAATGGTGAGGTGATAGATAGCTCATTGTGGTTTTGATTTGCATTTCCCTGATGACTAGTCACGCTGAGCATCTTTTCATGTACCTGTCAGCCATATGTATATTTTAGAAAAATGTCTATTCAGATTTTGTACCTTTTTTTTTTTTTTTTTCCTATTGAGCTGTATGAATTCTTTATATATTTTGGCTATTAACCCCTTATCAGATATGATTTGTAAATATTTTCTTCCATTTAGTAGGTGGCCTTTTCATTTTGTTGATGGTTTCCTTTGTTGTGTAGAAGCTTTTTAATTTGATGTAGTCCTATTTGTTGAGTTTTGCTTTTGTTGCCTTTGCTTTTGCTGTCAAATCCAAAAAATCATTGCCCAGAATGATGTCAGGGAGCTTACCACCAATGTTTTCTTCTAGGAGTTTTATGGTTCCAGGTCTTAAGTTCAGGCTTTTAATCCATTTTGAGTTAATTTTTGTGTATGGTGTTAAGACGGTAGTCCAATATCATTCTTTTGGATGTAGCTGTCAAGTTTTCCCAACACCACTTTCCCCATGGTATATTCTTGGCTCTTCTGTGGTAAATTAATTGACGATATATGTTTGGGTGTATTTCTGTACTCTCTACTCTGTTCCATTGATCTGTTTTCATGTCATCACACTGTTGCTTACTATAGCTTTGTAATATAGTTTGAAATTGGGTAGTGTGATGCCCCCAGCTTTGTTCTTTCTAAAGACTGCTTTGGCTATTTGGGGTCTTTTGTGGTTCCACACAAATTTCAGGATTGTTTGTTCTATTTCTGTGAAAAATGTCATTGAAATTTTGATATGGACTAGTAACCACTACCAGAGAGTAGCGGGTAGGGGTTAGGGAGAATGCGGGAGGTAGGAGGGGAGAAAAATTTAAATAATTTCTTCAATTAAAAAATAAAAAAATGAGTATTAAAAAAAAAAAAAAAGAAATTTTGATATGGATTGCACTGAACGTGGAGATTGCCGTAGGTAGTAAAAACAGTTTAACAGTATTAGTTCTTCCACGAGCACAGAGTATTTTTCCATTTATTTGTGTCTTCAATTTATTTTACCAATGTCTTAGTTTTCAGTATATAGGTCTTTCGCCTCTTTGATTAAATTTATTACTATGTATTTTACTCTTTTTAATGCAATTACAAATGAGATTTTCTTAATTTCTGTTTCTGATAGTTTGTTATTAGCATATAGAACTGCAACAGATTGTTATATATTGATGTTGTATCCTGCAACTTTACTGAATTCATTTATTAGTTCTAATAGATTTTTTTGGGGGGTGAAGTCTTTAGGACTTTCTATATCTGTATGGAGACAGATTTCTATATCATGTCACCTACAATAGTGACAATTTTACTTCTTCCTTTCCAATTGGGATGCTTTCATTTCTTTTTCTTGCTTAATTGTTCTGCTTAGGTCTTCCAATATTATGCTGTATAAAAAATGGAGAGAGTGGTTATCCTTGTCTGGTTTCTGATCTTACAGGAAAAGCTTTCAGCTTTTGACTGTTGAGTATGATGTAAGTTGGGGGCTCATCATAAATGGCCTTTATTTTGTTGAGGTATGTTTGCCTCTATTTCCACTGTGCGGAGAGCTTTTATCATAAATGAATGTTGAATTGTGTCAAATGCTTTTTCTGCATCTATTGAGATCAACCCATAATTTTTATTGCTAACTTTTCTTTTAAATCATAAATATTCTTAAGGTAGAAACTAAGATCACTGATTTTAACTCTTCTTTTTCTAATAAACATTCAAAACTATAAATTTTCTTCTGAGTAGTGCTTTATTATCCTACATATTTTGATATATTGTATTCTGTCAGTTAACATATTTTCTCTTTTGACTTTGAGTTCTTCTTTGACCCATGGAATACTGACAAGTATCTTGTCTAATACCTAAACATGTGGAGTTCTTCCAGGTTTATGTTATTGATTTCTCTTTTACATACTCTGCATGTTCTTCTGTAATTTATTGAGACTCACTTTATGGCCCAGAAATTAGTATATCTTGGTGAACATAGTGTCTTCATGTGTCTGTGCCAAGATTATCTATATTCTACAGCTGTTGGGGGTGACTTGATTTTTACACTTTCAGGGCTGTTTGGTTTTAATTTTAATTATAGTAAATTCCTAATTCCTTGAATAGAGTCTGTATTCCTAAGGAGCAGTCTTCTGTGATTTTAGTGGAAAGGTCCAAGGTCTTTACCATGGCCTTCTAATTTGATGGGATTGAAACTCTAAACTCAGTTTCTCTTTGGTGGGTAGCCGCTAAAATTACTGCTCAGCTCTTTCAGCTTTCTGGCTGCTACTTTCCAGTGAGCTCCTTGAAATCTTCCCTACACATCCATGGTTCAAGATTCAACCAAGGATTTGAAGGGTGTTTATATGCAGATTTTGGGATTCACTTTCTGGGGCTTTCTCCTGTCTTGGATATCTTCCCTTAATTTCCAGCCTCTCTGACCTCTGATACTTTTAGCCAGTAAAGACTGTGGCTTTCTGCTTTGAGTTTCTAGCTGACCACACCACATGGACTGAGAATTGCCCTTAGAGGAAAAGCTATATAAATGTGATTACACTCAGTGTGATTCCTCCTATCAAGGTTTGATTTCCCTCCAGTTTCCATCTGCTTTTGGTTGCTCTTATAGGCCTTCAAATACTTTTTTTCATATTTTGTCTAGGCTTCATAACTGTTATCAAAGGAAGGTTAATCTAACACAAGCTATTTTGCCATTACCAAAACTAGAACTCCTAGTCTTTTAAGATATTATTTTAAAAAATTTATCATGGTGAAATTCACATAACATAAAACTAACCAAAATAAAGCAAACAATTTAGGGGCATTCAGTATGTTCACAATGTTGTACAACCATCATCTCTATCTAGTCCCAAGTCATTTCCATCACTCCAAAATTAAAAAAAAAAATTAAATTTTTGATTTCATATTTGTATGCCATTTCTATTACTGAAAATCTTAGTTTCCCATACCATTAACATACTTACTAATTTGCTTTATGCTGCAATACACATAGTTTTTAAATTGCTAACAACGAAACTATGTGAAGTTTCAGATTTCTTTGCAATTACTGTTATTTTTAGAATATATCCCACCAAGGAGGTAGAGAGGACTCTAGTCAACAGTTAGTTAAAACAATTATTTTCTCTGTCATATGTTATCAATCTTATATAATATTCGGTTTATTTTCAATTCTAGAATTTGCTTTTTTCTAGCTTCATAAAGTTTGAAGTTTTCTTTCTTTAAAGTCTCAAATAGTCATATCTGTTTTTTGGAAAGTGGTGAAATTTCTGGCAAAATTACTTGGTTTTATGTTTTCCTGGGGCGGGGGGTGGGGATGGGGTGAGGTAGCTTTTTGATAACTTTCTATAATTCTCTATGAAAACTGGCCTAATTAAATTTTCTATATCTATTAGGGTTCATTTGGTAAATTACATTTTTTGGCAAAATTACTCATTTCATTAAGGTTTTCAAATTTGTTTGCACAGAGGTATATAAAGTAGTCTCTTAAATTATCTTTTTAAAATTTATTTTGTCTTAATGGCCATTTCTCAGATGGCCTCAATATTATAGTAAGCATTCCAACCACTACAAAACAGCTAAAAGAACAAAATAGTATTAATGAGTTATTTTGAGCAGGCCAGAGGAACCAAATAGTGCTATGAAGGCCTATCATGCTTGTGATTCAGCTTCTTTTGCAATTAAATGGGAAAAATACTCCTGGATCTTTATGCAGAAATACTGAAGATTAACTAATAATGTCAAGGAAGTTTATAAATGTAAATGGTCATACAAATCTACCCAAAGAATGAATCATCTGTATAATAAAGAGGCGAATATACCTGAAAAGTGGAATGGGGGAATTAAGAAGAAGAGTGTGACGTACAGTCAATTTTCTACCAGGAGATAGGCTTTTTTGGGATCACTTGTAGAAACTCAAATTCCTAGAATGCATTTCTACTGACACTAAACATATTCCTGGGTTTCCTGCTTCCTTTTTGCCTATTCCCACCTGTGAAAGCACAGACAGATGCACATGCACTTTTGAGTTAATATTGGCACTAGGAATATAAACATCTTGTAATTATTACCTTATTAGCAATAATCAACAAGAAAATGAAATAAGTTTCAAATTAAGCTTGAGTAACCCACTAGTTGTGCATTATTCTAGTGGATGAGAACTCTGGACTAAGTACATATGTTACTACATTTAAACCTTCTAACACTTAAATGAAGTAAATGTCATTCTCCTATTCTGAGATGTAACACTCAAGCTTGAAGGGTAAGTCCCTATCTGTTTGCCTTTACCATCCATGGTTAAAACTCTTGCCTCACTGTCTATTATTTCCCTATTCTCCGGGAATTACCGACTCTGCCCACAGATGTAGGTTCCATTTTTGTGACTAGCAGTCATTTTTGTGACTCCAACCTCTGGCCACAGCTTAACAGATGAGAGTTGGATACCTGGTCTAGCTGGTCTGATTTTTTCCCCTTAGAATTGGAATTTGGATTCAGAAATAGCTAAGTAATCCTTGCATATTGCTGGAGTGATAACTTGGCAGCTGTGTGGTGCCCATTTTCTGTGTTGGCAATTGAGGATGAGAGTCCATAGAAATGAGGAAGAATGAAGCACATAGACCCAGGGAAAAATGCAGGGACACAAAAAGGACATTTCAGTTCTGAGGACTAGTCCCTCTCTGGAATTTGGCTTCCTTCCTTCCCTGGAGTGCTCTGAAACAACCCTATATTTCATTATAAATTCCCCTTCCTCATATGGATATGTGGCAGTTTGCAGTAGTAATTCTTGTGATAAATTTTAGAATTAGGAGATCACAATACATTTTAGAGCTAGTAGAAGCTCCAGAAATTATTTCCTTTTCTCCCTTTATCTTGCAAATGCATAAACTGAACTAAGAGGAAATGCTATTCCAAATGTCATTTAGTTAGATGGTGGCAAAGTTGAAACTCGATCTCCTTATTTTTTATGAGTTTATTGTTATTTCTTACATGGCTGGAAATTCTAACATTAACATAATGTACCATGAGACAAATACTGACATTTTTAAATGAGGCAGAAACCCATTCACACTCTGATACAATTAGCTACTCATATCTATTCACACCAGTTGGTCTCGGTTTTACAAAGAGAATTCCACTTCAGAGGCTGGTGTTATGAAACGTGGGAAACATTTTCTCACAAAATAGTGGAATACATAGTGGGTATGGTTCCATGTTGGCCCTTGTAAAACTTAATGCACAACACAACAACTCTGAGGGAATTCTGAGGGAAAACATATGTGTATCAAAAGCTAAAGTGCCAGGAAGTAGCTGGGTGATCAGACAAATTACTTAATTCTTTAAGCTCAGCTACTTCTTCTAAAAACATAATTATCTCATGGTATTTCTGGTTTGATAAGAATCATAAAGGTTTATTTCCAATTTCTAAGATACTTGTTATTATGAAAATTTCAAACGTGCTGAAAAACTAGTATAAGAAACATCCATATTTCACCACCTAGATTCAATAATTGCTAACATTTCCCCACATTTGCTTTATATTTTTTTAACCATTTGAAAGTAAGTTGAAAATATCATGACACTTTACTTCTAAGTATTTTAGCATGCAGCTCCTAAGAATAAGGACATAGTCACATATAACTTGTGCTGATAACTTTTTCTGTGAAAAAGTAGACAGTGAATATTTTAGGCTGTACAGTGTCTTGTTGCAATGACTCTACCCTATAGTTATCCATGGAAACATGTATAGATAATACATAAACAAATGAGCATGATTACATTTGAATAAAACTTTAATTTCAAAAACTGGCATATAGTTATGCTGTATAACAACGACAATGTTACTGCAAATGAGGTTAACAAAAATTCCCTAATATTATCTAACAACCAGTCCATATCGAAATTTTTGTAGTAGTCCCCATATATCTGTATTATTAGTTAACTAGGATTCAATCAAGATTCATATCCTGAATCTAAGACTCCTTTTGCAGGCCTAATGATTCTATTTCTCTATGCTTCCCTAACAGCTAAGCCCCTGATGCTTAGGACACCACAGTAACAAAGAACTGTATAACTGGTAACTCTGAAAAGTGGGCTATGCATTGGTATATTTAAATTTTAAAACAACTTAAAAGAGGTTAAGAGCTATTGAACTCTGCTGAAATTTATGTTTCTGCATATGTTGCGGTAACATCTATCAACTACTGATATATCAATACTTGCTCTATACATTGGCAATATGCTATACAAAGTCAACTGTATGCCAATAGCAATATCAAATTAAAAATCAATGAATTCATTAATAAAAACTAGGGTAAGCTTATTTAAAGGAAATATCTAGTACTTAACATAACTAGAAACAATCTAGTAACCTAGTACTTACCAATGTAGTAATTTAGTACTCACCTAGAAACAGAACAATCAATAGGACTATAATAGTAAGGAAAGCTTTGTTCCAGAAAGTTGCAATTTTACCCCAGACATTAAATGAAAAAATCTTCTGCCATCTGTAAAGCAATATAATTACATTAGGTATAAAAAAATCAAAAGAATGTTTTGAAATACTTTCTAAATACTGAATTAACATTTTGGTAATTATGTAGTGAGTAAAAAGAATTACAGCAGTTTAATTTTTTTATGTCATATCAGAGAATTATCAATTCATAAGAAAGTCTCATAAAATAAAGAACAATTTCTTTTAAATTTAATAACTTGACATTTGACTATCTTCTATCTGGTGGCTTAAATATTCTACAGTGAACTAACTTTTAATGGAAAGATATATGATCAAAATCTTAAAAAGGAATTCTTATAGTAAAATATTATATTGCTGATATAAACTATCATTCTCTTTCCCCTAATCAGGGTAACAACTCAGAAATAACAAAGATCTCTTGGTCTAACAATCAGAAACATTTGAGGAGTAGGGGGACACGGACACGGACACACACACACACACACACACACACACACACACACACACACAAAGGTAGTAAGTACTTAACTTTAAACACAATTTAAAAAAAGTTTTTCTTTAAGATTATGACTAATTACTAACCAATAGGGTTTGAAAACAACTTTAATAGCTTGAAATTGGTGGGGAGAGGAAGACAGATATAAATGAAGTAGTTTCTTTTGCCTCTATGCTCAATTCCAAGAATACTATTCAAATTTTATATTGCAAAGATTTTATATTTTTAGAAAGAGAACATAAGTGGTAATACCTTGATCTTGGTCCAAATGTAAATGAACATTTCAAGAGCCAGTATAAAAAGAAAAACAAGAGACCCCCTACAGGGAACTACCAGTTTATAATAAGACTCAATTCAAGAAAGAGCTAATGTTAGTTACTATATATTGAATCCTTACCGTACTATCGTTCTAAGCACTTTTATATGTTTTAGCTAATTTAATCACCATAATCACTATATGAGGTGGATAGTAGCATTAGTTCCATTTTACAAATGGGGAAATTGACTAGAGAGTTATTTATCAATAACCTGCCCAAAGTCACACAGTAACATGCAGAGTTGGGATATAAACTCAGGCAGTCTGACCTCTGAGTGTGTCTAACTTGTGGATAATGTGAGAACAGAGAGCCAAATGAAATAAAAACTGAAGCCTTTTCTTTGAACATTATGGTGATACACATAAAAAAGATAAGAAAGATGTGGATATAGAGATTCCAGTTAAGATGGCGGAGCAGGTAAATGCCTGCCTGCTCTTATGACCACATCAAAATTACAACTACACTACAGAACATTCTAGCTAAACAGAAGGATAGACATCTTGAGACTGAAAGGAGGGGGAGAGACTCAAATGAACTGGTTCCACACCCACATGTGGTGTTAAAAACTGGGAGGGATATCTTGGCTTTGGAGGTCTCCCAAGTACCAAGGGACCTGAGCCCCACATCAGTCTCCCAAGCCCAGGGTTCTAGTGTCAGGAAGAGTAGTCCCCATACTTCTGACTGTGAAAACCAGGGGAGATCATGGCTGAGTGAGATCAAGGCTGCTGGAGTCCCAGGCATCCCTCTTAAAGGACCTATGCATGCACTTACTGACAGATGCACTCGCTTTGAACTCCATTGCTGAGACTGTACCTCAAGGCATGAGGCACATACAAGGAGAAACTAAACTGTCTGGCTTCAAGGCAAGGGCTAGAGGAGCAGCTCTCTCCCAAACAGAGTACTGACAGAGTCATTGTTCCTTGGTTGATCCCTCTCCTCTCCCTGCATGCAGACACCAGCAGGCACCATATCTGAGTCTCCATCAAACTGGCTAACACCAGTCGCCATGTCCTGAGACCAAGCCCCACCCCACTTGCAGGCCCACTCAAGCCACTTCTAGTGGCTTTCCATACAAAAAACCTGTCTCGGCTCAGGCTGCAGACTTTCCTAAAATCTCTCAAAGGTTCACAAACCTCAAACAAGCAGCATCTGGCCTCTGCATGCCCCATACCTCTTGCTAAGCAACCCCAAAGCCCAGCACTACCATCAGCCAGTCTCAGTTGGCAGCTTAGCCTCTCCTAGGTACCTCCAAGCCTAGCACAAGTGGTAACCACCTGCAAGTCACTTTGCAGCTCAAACAAGTTGCCCCAGTGTACAGGCAGCAGGTGACCTTGTCTGCACCAGAGCTCCTCCCAAGAGACCCTACGACCAATAAACCTGGTGGCCGACTTCAGACCACACCAGAGTACCATCCGACCACCTCCACAAATGACATATCCACAGGGCAAACTGGGCAGGCACCAAAGCTCTGCTATAGCGAATTTTGCTCTATATAGTCAGCCCCCGCACAAGAGTTCCTTCACTGTAGTCACAGCTAGTCCTCACAACCAATCAGTTTGAGGGTCAATATCTCCCACTGACATGACAACAGGAACCAAGGCTCAACAACAACAGGAAGGCACACATGATCCACACAAGGTACACAACTGGAGCACTCAGCTCAGGTGACCAGGGAGACTGCGCCACTGGACCCCACAGGACATCAACTACATAAGGTCACTTTACTAAGACCAGGAGACATAGCACCTCTACCTAATACATAGAAACAAACAGGAAGGCAGCCAAAATGGGGAGACAAAAAAACATGTCCCAAATGAAGGAACAGAACCAAGCTCCAGGAAAAACAAACAAACAAACAAAAAACTAAACAAAATAGAGAAGCAATCTACCCAATGCAGAGTTCAAAAACACTGGTTATAAGGATGCTCAATGATCTCAGTGAGAACTTCAACAAAGAGATAGGAAACATAAAAATGGAGATAGAGAACATAAAAAAGAACCAGTTGGAAGTGAAGGATATAATAACTGAAATAAAGAACACATTAGAAGGAATCAACAGTAAATTAGATGAAGCAGGGGATCCAATCAGTGATTTGGAAGATAAATTGCAGAAAATATCCAATTACAACAGCAATAAGAAAAACGAATCCAAAAAAATGAGGAGCGTTTAAGGAGCCTCTGGGACAACATCAAGCATACCAATATTTGTATCATAGAGGTACAAGGAGAAGAGAGCAAGCAAGGAGTTGAAAACCTATTTGGAGAAATAACAAAAAACTTCCCTGACCGGGCAAAGGAACTAGACATACAAGCCCAAGAAGTGCAGAGAGTCCCAAACAAGTTGAACCCAGAGGCCCACACCAAGACACATTTTAACCATAATTAAAAAGCAAAAGGTTAAAGATTAAGAGAAAATCTTAAAAGCAGCAAGAGTAAAACATTTAGTTACCTACGAAGGAGCTCCCATATGACTGTCAGTTGATTTCTCACAGAAACTTTGCAGGCCAGAAGACACAGGAACGAAATACTCATCGATGAAAAGCAAGGACCTACAACCAAGATTACTTTACCTAGCAAAGCTATCATTTAGAATCAAAAGACAGATAAAGAGCCTCCCCAACAAGAAGATGCTAAAGGAGTTCATCCTCACCAAACTAGTATAAGAAATTTTAAAGAAAATTCTTTAAGACGAAAAAAAAAAGATAAAAAAAAATATGAATACTAAAATGGAAATAACTTCACATCAACAATCAGTTAAATGTAAATGGATTAAATGCTCTAATCAAAGACATAGGATAGCTGAATAAATACGAAAACAAGACCCTTACATATGCTGCCTACAAGAGACTCACTTCATATCCAACGACACACACAGACTGAAAGTAAAGGGATAGAAAAAGATATTTCAAGAAAATGGAAAGAAACAAACAAAAGCTAGGGTCGCAATACTTATACCAGACAAAACAGACTTTAAAATGAGGGCTATAATAAAAGACGAAGAAGGATCCAGTAATCAAACTTTTGGGTATTTATCCAAAGAAACCGAAAGCACTACTTCAAAGGGACATGTGAATCCTTATGTTCATTGCAGCATTATTTACTATAGCCAAGATATGGAGGCAACCTGGGTGTTCATCAATGGATAAAGAAGTACCTATATACGATAGTATATTTCTCAGCCATAAAAAAAGAATGAAATCTTGCCATCTGCAACAACATGGATGGACCTGGAGGGTGTTGTGTTGAGTGGAGGAAATCAGACAAAGACAAATGCCATGTAACTTTACTTATATGTGAAATTTAAAGAACAAAATAAACTAACAAAATGAAACACTCAGATACAGAGAACAAACTGGTGATTGCAGATGGTTTTGTGTGTGTGTGTGTGTGTGTGTGTGTGTGTGTGTGTGTGTGTAAAATGGGAAGGGATTAAGAAGCACAAACTGGTAGGTATGAAACAGTCATGGAGTTTAGAGTATAGCCTAAAGATTATAGTTAATACTGTAACAACTATGTATGGTGTATTTCACCATTCATACTAGCAAGTTTGTGGATGTAGAACTGAATTCCCAGTAAGTGGATTATTACAGGGGTAAAGTGAGCCAATGCTTTGATTAAAATACTTAGTACTTAAAGACCTTGTAAGGTCCTTTACTAAGAAACTAATGATAATGTATGGTTCTGATACTTTTCATATTCAGCACTTTTAACATGTATTCATTCTGTGTGGGGAAAAAAGTAGTAAAATTACCATTAAACATTAAACACTAAGCAGTCTAAAGGAGCTACTGATTTATTATTGTTAACAATTTGGAGGTTTCCTACCTCTGAGGAGGAATAAAAGGTAGACAGAAGATTAAAATGAGTCCTATTTCAGCATAAAGAAAGGTTGCAACTGCCGCCCATTGGAGTGTCATTTTTTTTCTCTTCACACCTAAATAGAAAAACACTTATTTTACTTTGCTGCCTTTCAAAGAAAATTGATTTAAAGACTCCCGGGGTGCGATTTTCGTTCAGGGGTTTTACAGCGTCCAAACTTCCCCTGACTGGAGACGCCAGTCGTTAAGCAGGGGCGGGAAGGGAAAAGAAGGAAGGGAGGGGGGTCAAGGGTGGGCCGGAGGCGGGTGTCTCCACCTCCGCGGAGAGCCGTGTGCAATTAACGCGGCGGCCTGCACGGCGCCAAGGACGTGCTTTTCGGCCAGCTATGCAGCGACAACTGCCCAACGCCAGCCTCCACTAACGCCCGCATTTAGGGACCTCCCGCTCGGCGAATGCGCAGCGGGCCCTGGACCAACGCCTTGGGGGAAGGGTCTGATGCCCGAGGCTCAACCGCGAAGAGCGGCGCGACCCCGCGCGGCCTTGCGCTCTACGGCACTTCGGGCACCGCGGCCGCCCACATTCTCTCCCGGCCTTACCCAGTCTGCGGCCCGCCTGTTTCCCGGCGCTGCTCCGCGGCCGCTGACGCGCAGGACGTCAGACGCCACGGCGAGGGGAGGGGACGGGGGCGGGGAAGTGCCCCACCCCCGCTGAGGGTGTCGGTCACCGCAGGTGTCGTAGGCGGTGCTAATACATCGATTAGCAATAATTGTTTTCTACTTATAATATGGTGATGGAATTAGATGACTCAGACTTTTCGACCCGATTCTTGTGGCCCCCACGTGCAGTTTCTTCGGTAGAGCTGACTTTATATTTCTCAATAGTGCGGTTTGGACGGGAGAGGTATCGGTAACTGACGTTTTCTGATCAGAGCTTTGTGGGGTGCAGGCAGAAGGAAATGCGCTAGGGCCGGAGGGTTAGATAGGGTGATACAAATTCAGTGAACGTGTTTAAAACGCACTCCTTTCCTGTTCGGGTAGTTTTTTGGGAGAAACGGTTTCATTGTCGGGAAATAAACTAGTTATTTAGAAGAGCCAGGGTTGGGTAGTTAGGCAACATTTTTCTTCTGAGACTATGTAGTCAAAACATACTCTTTAAGTTTTTCTGCTCTTGTCCATGGACTGGGAAGAGGCAATAAGCTTTAGCGTGACGTTTGGGAACTGAGAGGGAAGGAAAACGTAGTGGGTATGGTTATATTGTTTCAATTACTATTTTCCAGGTTTTCAAATTGTGTGAACACACGAAAATTACTAAATATATATATTTTCAACACTGACAACATGAGAATGTAAAACAAAGTATCTTCCAGTTGTTTCTTCCAGTAAACAATTATTTTGGGAACATTAAACATGAAAAAGAAGTAATTTATAGAATATAAAAACATTGAAGTCGGTGCTTTTTCTTAGCACAAATATACTTGATCATGTCTAAAAGAAAAAGACAACATAACCATAAGAAAGTTTTGTTTTTGTTTTTGTTTGTTTTTAAAAAACACGTTTAGAACTCTTTGCCTTTCCACAACGGTCCCTTTGAAAGACCCTAATTATGCTGTGGTCAACACCAGTATAATTCACCTCAGAGTTAACTTACAAATGTAGTGACTGAAGTGACGACTTAAGTTTTGTCGATGGCCCCCTATTGTAACTACTGATATCAAATGAAAAAGCCAGTTATCTTTAAAACTACATTAATTAAAAAAATGAAAGCAGAGATGTGCCTAAGAAAAAAAATATGGCAACATGGTGCTTATGTTAAAATTAATTCATTTAACATTCCCAAACTCGAATTAAGCAGTTTTAGACAATTGTCTCCTTTTATAAGTTTTCATGTTAACATAGACCAATCTCTTAATTATGGAACGTTTATTTTAACTTGATATTTAATTATTGCAGTGACACAGTCACTAATAACACAATTCTATTAGTACATTCCCAACCATGGAATTTTAAGTTAAAATTATTAACTGCTGAGAGGCATAAAAATAACATCAATAAAAACAGCATGAAAATTGTTTTTTTGAATTAAAAATAAAACCTGATTACTACTTTCCAGGGAACAATATTTCATATAAATCATCTTCAGATTAGCTACCAATTTTTTTATACTTAAAATGTGAGGGAGTGAAATTAATTTTATCATTTTAGGTAGTTATATTTACCAAGCTCTCAATCTTCAAGGGATCTGGAAGGCTTGAAATATAACAAATTTAATGTCAGTTAAAGAGGTTCATGGAACTTAAGTTTTAAATTATAAAAAATCATCTAATTATATTTAGCTACCTACAATTTAAAACAAATACCTTGAGGTGTGTAGTTCATGAATTAGGAAATACCAGTTTGATTTTCCAATCTGAACTTTTAAGTCCTGAATGCAATTCTATACAGAATTTCTTGTTCCTTTTCATTTTATGTAGAGGTTGGCATTTGCTGTCACTTCACTGCACTTATTTTCATTAAAAACAAACTTCATGTTAACTTGCAGATACTATATGAGTCATACTTTTAGTATTAAAATAAAAACTTTTATTTAAAAATGTTAAAAACACAGTTCCTTTGAAGTATACATTAAAATAACTTACGAAGCCCAGTCAAATCCCATAATGGTCTGTAAGGTAATCTAAGACAGCAGATGTGCTTGATAAAGCATTAAATACTCTTTTTTCCTCCCTTGAAGTTATCTTTTCCATCATGTACATTAAATGTTGATGGAAACACATATAAGGAGTTCCAAGTTCAAGAGCAATGTCAACCCAGTCCCAGATGCATTTTAGTGGGGTTTCCTCATATCCAGCAAACATGGCCGGGTTTGCTAAGAGTCCTCTTGCTGCCATCACACCTACAGATTAAAGCATATCAGATTTGTCCACACGTTAAGAGCTCATAAAGCCATACTCAATGAAACAAACAGGATACTAAGAAAAAAACTATTATAACAAAGTTTCACACTGTCCTTATATTAGTCTGTTTAATTCAATTATAAAACTATTTGAAATATCTTTTTGTAAACCAAGAAAGTTTATATGTACTTACAGGTATTCTTTATTTTATTTAGTCTTCTACATTAAACAATTAGTCTTTAGGCTCTTTTTAAAGGGTAAATCCAGGTTGTTATAAATTGGGCTAGCTTAATATTGTTTATCTGCATTCTCCCATCTAGCAATAGGTATCACAGGGCTTGTTATGCCATTAATTTAAGGGGATAATGAAACTGCATAGCAGTCTGGGTTCCTTTGGTTCCTATGACTAATCGTGTGTTCACTCTCAATTCTAGTCTAGGTGTTCTATTTTACTAATAGGCTATCTAGGAGATTCTTAACTAGTCACTCACTGGATATGATGGTGGCAGAAAACCAACTGACTTAATGTACCACAATTAAAATAATCTATTGTTTCTAAATAGAAGTTAACAGCATTTTAATGAATTGCTTAGCTTCAATCAGTACAAGAAAATACAGCTCTAATTTAAGGAAAATAATGAATAATCATATCAAAATTACTATCCCACTCCCTTTTTTTTTTTTTTTTCTGCTAGTTAAAAAACTCAGGTACTTATTTCTTACCATCTGACCCAGTAATATGACACACATTTTGTGCTTCTTTTAAGCTTCTGATGTCTCCATTAGCAATAACAGGTATAGACATATTTTCCTTAATTATTTTAATGGCCTCATAGTGAACTGGGTGATGTCTTTCTTCAGCAGTTCTTCCGTGGACTGTAACCCACGAAACTCCTGTTGCTTCAGCCTTTCGACAAAGATCTACGGTTCTTGTAAGGTCATCATGGATCCTATAATTTCAAAATTATATCCATCTTTTCAGAGCACACAAATCAATGCTAAAATTAATAAAACTAAAGTCTGTCCTATAAAACAGTTTTGCTATATCATTACATACCACTATCATTTAAGATTTTAAATTTTGCTATTTCATTAATGGCAACAATGGCAACAAGTTTTATCTTACCTAGTGCTCCTCCCCTTTGGCTTTTGTAACTGAAAAATCATCCAAGTACAGTTACACATGAACAGAAAGATGCTATCCTAATATTTGCTGTCTATACCACAACTACCAAGTGAGGAAATACTTTATTTTGAAATATGTTTTTATCTTGTCACCACGAAAACAATTCCTGGTTTCCTTTCATTGTGAAATTTTAGTGTAAATATCATTTTCATTCTCCACTCTTGGTACCAGGAATATTTCTTAGTGTTAATTTAGTACATGGAAAAAGTTGAGAGTTTCTTTTGGGGGAAAGTGTTTAATAATAAAGGGATGTTTTTAATTTCTGTTAAAAAATACAAAAAGTTAGTTTTGATTATAAATAAAAACTATGGTATATACTCATTTATTAAATGTTGTTTCAACATTTCCATATACCAGCTATAAATTTTTTAAGGACAGATAACCCCATCGCACCAGACAAAAGGAATATGCTTTTTATTTCCTAAGAACTATCTTGTCAATAGATTAAAATGTTGTCTTTACCTTATTTTAATAGATACTGAAAATCTGGGATTTTCCACTTGATTTCTTACTTGTTTCACCATATCTTGAACAAGCTCTGGCTTGTTTATTAAGCAAGCTCCATAACCTTCTGCCATTGCCCACCTTTATAAAGCAAACACAACAAATAAACTATAAATAGCTGGAAGATAAATTTATAAAAGCACTATAAATGCATCTATCTATTTATGTAACTAGTGATCTGGAATGAAATCAGATTTTTACAATTCCCCGATCCAACATTTCTAGGTGGATCAATTTGAAATTAGGAAAACATGTTCCCACATCAAAAAGGGCTTAGGGGAAATGCTTTTCTTTGGCAAGTGAGACAATTAAATTAAAACTCATTCGACCAAAACAGATTTAAGTATTTGTAATTAATTGCAATTTTTCAGATTTTTTGAATTCCAAATTTGATGTTTATTGTACATAACAAGAGGTTTTATTAGTTTTAATAGTAGAGAGAGAGTTTTGGCTTATAGCATTCCAACACTAAACAGCTTATTTAACTCACCTAATGGGTATACAAATATGTCTATTCTGATTTGGATTATACTGTACTTAAAACTTTGATTTTATTCTTTGGACACACTTTAAATTACTGTCAGATAATCTAGTACAGTGTTAGAAAAGTAGGGATATTATTGTCAAATTAAGTACATCCTATCAGTACCCCATTACTTAGAATCAACTAAATAACTGTGGTAATGAAAAAAAAGATAAGTATAAGAAGGTATTCTTATAAAGAAAATTAGAAGAGAATAAGTGATCTCCTAAATCACATAGTTTCTAGAGCAAATATGTCCGATATGACAGTAAAAATACATTCTTGGGGTTGCTATAAACATTAGCGTCTCACATAACTACTTGTGGATGAGGGTCAAGGCAGATCCACACATTAAAAAAATTCTAGAGGTGAGGTGAGACAAAACACTTGTCAAGGATCTATAGACTTTTAGTCATCAGGAAATGCTTTTGTATGTATGTTCCTTTTCTTGCTTCTTATATAAAGGTCAAGTGCTTTAATGATATTTTCCTTACTTTTTAATTCTTGGTAATGTTCACTAGTTTTTCTAATCTTTTTTGAAAATTCTTTCAACTTCTTTGAGCTTTACCTCTGAGGGCAACCACAGTTAATGTCTATTCCATTCGCATAAGGACAGACTATACGAGCAGCATCAGATAAAAGTCTTGCATCATTAGCAGCAAACTGAACAATCAATGGGCAATCACCTGATAAAATGAATAGCTCAACATTAAAATTCACAGAAACACACAGACACACACATAGACACTCACACGAGATACAAAACTAATGTTTGTACATGATAAAATAACAACTGTTCAAACAAGGTAGTAGTAACATAATTTTAAATATTTTAAGTTAAAAGGAATTTACATTAAGTACAAATTTGATAAAGTGAAAAGTATTACATTCTTGACAAACAGACCCCTTTTCCAAAGGTAAGAATTAGTTTATTGTGTTCAGAACAATTTTATGTATACCTGTAAAATTTAAACAAATGTGAACATTCTATGTACACTGCTATGCCTACTCTTTTTTTTTTTTTTATGTGATATATCTGGGAGCTATAGTTAGACCTATTTTCTTCTTTTTAGTGGCATATTCCACTGTATGGATGGACCACACAGTGTACTTCTAGAATTCTTTTCATTTGTGGCTCTTGCAAGCAATGTGATGAGGATACTCTTATAAACAGCTTTTGTGAGTATATTCATGGGTTAAATTCCTAGGAGTGTAACTGTTGGATAGGCAGCTAATATTTTGATATTACAAAAATTTCTTTGAAAAGAGTTTACCAGTATAGATACATACCAATATGGATGAAAGTTCTTGTTTTCTCGTAACTTATCCCACATTGGATATCCAACAGTGATTATTTTTATTTGTGGGCTCACTCTCCAAATTCTTTACATTTTCTATGTACAATTTTTCTTTTAGTTCCTTTATTATTTTTCAATGAAACAAATTAATTCTGCTATGTATCACAACTATCAAAAATATTATAAATATTTTTCCCAGTTTGGGTTTGTCTTTGTGCTCTTTTATTACATATAAAAGTTTAAATTTTAATATAACCAAATGTATCAGAGCTTTCCTAGGTTTTAAAGGATATATTTTTTTCATCTTTGGGTTAGTGTTATAAACTCTGGATAAATGTTTTTAAATTTTTCTAAAGGTATTTTGAGGACTACCTATATGAGATTTACTGGGTGTCTGCCAAAATGCAGATTTCTGGGTACCACCCTAGTTCTACTGATTCAGAATTTCTATGGCAATCCCTGATTTATAGTATCAGCACGGGATAGAATCCACTTTTTTCTGAGGCCATAGGGTACTTTCTCCTTCGTAACTTGAGAGTTACAGAATTTCAGTTTAACAATCATTCATTGGTCTAATGTATTTTTAACACTGCTAGAAGCTGATACAAATTAGTAAGAAATAGTTCCAGCCCTTGACAAGCCCATAGTCTAGTGGGAGAGACAAGTATATAAACAGGTAATCACAACATGGTAGGATTAAGTACAACATAAAGCCTGTGCTTCAGAGAAAGGACATGAGTGGATGGTGATTAGGCCACAAAATCTGAAAACTGGATTAAGAAGCATAAATTGTCGTTTATCCAGACATAGGAGATAGGTATGGCTGAGAAAGATATTCTAGGTAGAGAAATGTGAGAGAACGGGACATGTTCAGCGACTTAAAATAACTTACTATATGTAAAGAATGAAGTCAGTGGGCTGTGGGGAGTAACTAATGGAAGATAAAGCTGCAGAAGATGTATTTGGAGGCTAAATCATGAAGAATGTTATATATTATTCACAGATGCTGGAATTTTACTGTTTAGGACAGTTGTTCTCAATCTTTAGCAAGCTCAGAATCATCTGGAGGGATTTTTAAAACAGATTGCTGGACCATGTACTGAGAGCCTCTGAATATGCCTGGAGTGGAGCCTGGGAATTTCAATTTCTATCACATTTCAGGATGATGTTGATGCTTCTGGTTTGGGGAATCACACTTTGAGAATCATTGCTTTTAGGTCTAAGAGATGTGATCAAATTTACATTTTGGAAAGATCACTTTGGGCTGTTTGGAGAATAGTTTGAAATGAGACAAAAGTGGGGGCAGTGAGATAGGACTCTAATAGTCCATGTGAGAGAATGGAGGCCCTAAGGAAGGCTGACCTTATATTTTGTATATCATCCATAGTTTCAAGACACTGAATAAAAATATATTTAAAAAGACTTACTGCAAACATATTAAAAAAAACTAAAAGATTTTAAAATAAAATCTTGGCAGTGTGTTGTCTCATTGGATGAGATAGATTTGTTTTGTTTTCTAAGTTTTACAAAGTGAGCAAACTCTGGGTTTCACATACCTTGGTTTGTGGTAAATTCACTGTCTCTGGCTTTTATAGATCTGACAAAATCAGCAGCAACTATCATTGGTGTATAGCACAGATCACAATTGTATTTTCTTACTAGTGTTCTAAAAGCCAATCTGTAAGCATATAAAACTTTAGTTAGGCATTTTAAATCACCACAATCATATGTACTTCCAAGTTTAATTTAGCTAATTATTAAAAACTTTTTAGAGGAAAGTTCTGCCTATGGGAAGATGGAGATGTATTTTTCCCTATTCTTCCAGTTTAACTAAAAACTCTGGATATTATATGTAAAACGTAAGAAAATTCTGAAAGGTAGAGAAGAAAGCAGCAGGCTAGTGACGTCAGGATCTGAGGAAAGATAATGGTGAGTTTCCTGGGTTTCTCTTCGCCTCAAATATCCCAGGTATGGAGCTGGCGACCTGGAAATACCAACGGTTGTAGACAAAAACAGCTCCAACCAAAGTCTGTTCTTCCTAACTAAAGGATCCAGTAAGGGGAAGCCCAACAAGAGAAAACTCTTTAGATAATAATGGCTCTACTCAGGCCAAACACCAGAGAGAAAACTGCGGCTCCACCTCCATAAGAAAAAGTTGAGTGTGGAGCCTAGACTTCTACCTTTCTGAGGCTATAACAAGGTTCTCTAACACCCCTCCAAAGTAGTATCAGAAAAGGCCAGGTAGGTGGCTGGAACTGTACTCCCTGCTGATCAGTAACAAGGCCCACCTCAGTGGTATCTGTGCCAGCCATGTGGGGAGCCTGGACTTCCACACCTCCCCAGGAGTAGTGAGGCACCCTTCTCTTTCCCCAGTGGGAGTAGTATTAGGGCATGCTTCCTAATACATCATCACCCAGCAGTTACCAGACCACCCCTCCATGAGGAGCTGTAACTGTCACCCCTGCTCAGCAGTAATGAACTCCCTGCCCTCAGAGTGTCAAAAAAGATCAAGTGAGGAACCTAGACTTCTACCTCCATCTGATAGGAATGATGTGGTGCCTTCTCATCCTTCTCCTGCTGTGGTGGTGTCAGAAAAAAAAAAAACAGTCAGAAAAAAAAAACCAGTTAATAAGAAGGTTCTATAGTCAGAATCAATGTAATCCACCATATTAATAGGCTAAGAAAAAAAATCATTTATCAATTGATGCAGAAAAAACATTTGACAAAACAATACTTGTCCATGATATTTTAAAAATAAAAAAAAATACCTCTCAGAAAAACAGAAATGGAGGGGAACTCTCTCAGCTTGAGAAAGAGCATGATAAAAAAAATACCACAGCTAACATTATACTTAAAGGTAAAAGAGAGACTACTTTGTCCCTAGATCAAGAACAAGGCAAAGATGTCTGCTGTCATCATTTTTATTCAATATAGCCCTGGAATTTCTAATCAGTGTTATAAGGCATGAAAAGGAAACAAAAGACATTTGATGGAAAGGAAAAAATAAAACTGTCCCTATTTGCAGATGACATGATAGTCTACATAGATAATCCTAAGGAATTTACCAAAAAATTCTCCTAGAACCAATAAATGAGTTCAAGAAGTTCACAGGATACAAGATTGACACATGAAAATCAATTTTATTTCTATATACTAGCAATAAACACACATACTGAAATTAAAAGTATAAATCTATTTACAATCACTCAAAAGAGAAATAATTGACTTTGTTTTACAAAACACACACAGAACTCACTCTGAAAACTACACAACACTGATGAGAGAAATCAAACAAGATCTAAAAAAATGGAAAGACACTGTTTGAGTTGAGTGACTCAGAATAGTAAGGAATTCAATTATATTTAAGTTGATATGCATATTTAATACAATTCTTATGAAAATTCCAGCAAGATACAGACTCTCATACTACAGTTTATTTGGAATGGCAAATGAACTAGAATAGCTAAAACAATTTTGAAAAAGAAAAAGTGGGAAAACTCAGTTTACCCGATTTCAAGATTATATGGCTAGCTTTAGTAATCAAGACTGTGTGGTATTGGTGGAGGGATAGACACATAGATCAGTGGAACAAAATAGAGAATACAGATGAAGAGCCATACAAACATGCCCAATTGACTTTTGACAAAGATGAAAGAGTGAAAAGATAGCCTTTTCCACAAATGGTGAATAAATTAGACATCTATAGGCAAAAAAAAAAAAAAAAAAAAAAAGAACCTTAATCTAAGCCTCATATTTATACAAAAAATAACTCAAAACTGATCACGGTCTTAAATGCAAAACATAAAGTTAGAAAGCTTTAAGAGAAAAAACAAAATTTTAGACTCTAGAGCTGCACAAACATTTCTAACACTTGACACCAAAAGCACAATTTACAAAATAAAAAATTAATGAATTAGACTTCATCATTAAATAAAAACTTTTGCTGTGCAAAAACCATTCATTAAGAGGATAAAAATGTAAGGTATATACTGGGAGAAAATATTTGCAAACCACATATTTGAGAAAAGAGTGGTAACTAGAATATGTAGAGAACCCTTAAATCTCAATAGTGAATACATACAAATGGCCAATAAGCGCATGAAAAGATGTTTGACATCACTAGGGAAATAAAAAACCACAGTGAGATATCAGTTCACATCCATTAGAATGGCTAAAATAAAAAAGAAACAAAGAACAAAAACATATATTGGTGAGGATCTTAAGAAATCAGAATCCTTGTACACTGCTGATGGGAATGTAAATTGGTGTAGCCACCATGAAAAACAATGTGGAGGTTCCTAAAAAAAAATAAACATAGAATTGCCACGTGATACAGCAATTCCATTTCTGGGCATACACCTAAATGCAGGGTCTTAAGATATTTATACATCCATGTTCACAGCAGCATTATTCACAACAACCAAAAGATGGAAGCAACTCATGTGTTCGTCAATTGACGAATAAAGAAAATGTGGTATATACACATACGATGAAATATCATTCAGCCTTAAAAAGGAAATTATGATAAATGCTACAACATGGATGAACCTCAAGGATATGTTACATGAAATAAGCAAGTTCCCCAAAAATACACATTGTATGATTCCACTTATATAAAGTATTGAGACTAGTCAAATTCATAGAGGAACAAAGTAGAATGGTGGTTGCCAGGAGCTGGGGGGAACAGGGAATACAGAGTTTAATGGGTATAAAGTTTTAGTTTTGTAAGATGAAAAGAGACTGAATGTACAACAATATGAATGTATTTAACATAACTGAATTGTACACTTAAAATGCTTTAAAAGTAAATTTTAAGTTGTGTGTATTTTACATTTGAAAAAATTTAAAAACCAACTCAATAGTAAAAGAGCAAACAATCCAATTAGAATATTAGCAAAAGACATAAACATTTCAACAGCATGCAAATGGCAAATAAGCACATTAGAGGATGTTCAATATTACTAGCTATAAAGTAAATGGAAATCAATGAGGAGATATTGCTGCAAATCTATCAGGACAGCTAAAATAACAAAACAGTGACATCGTGAAAAGTTGGTGAGGAGGAAGAGAAGCTAGATCTCTCAAACATTGTTGGTGGGAGCATAAAACTGTACAGCCAATCTGAAAGTTGGGCAGTTTCTTAAAAAACTAAACATATAACTACGACATGACCCAGCAATTGCAGTCCTGGGGATTTGTCCTCTGCATGAATGCTTATATTTATTTAATACTCATTAAATCTTTATAGGTGGGAGTTATAAGCACTACCATTTTTATAGATATAAAAAGTAAAGCTTGGAGCGGTTCACTGTTTACTCAAGGCCACACAAATGCCAGGCAAGTAGTAATACCAGGACTCAAGCCTAAATCGTGATCCTAAAGTTAAGTGTGTCTGAAGATCCCATGTGGTGAGGTAGTCTTATTTTTAAAAAGTCAGAGCATAAAAAGGAAATCACATCTTAGTTTGTTAACCATTTAACAATACTTACTTTGAATATCGAACCATTGGAGCACAGACTTTAACCAGATGCCCAGAATGAAACATTTCTATTGGATCTTTTTTTCTTTCTTGACATATTGTGGTTTGTATGCAGTCCTTCTTCATGAATATAGATTTGTTTCAAATCTGAAAAAGACAATCAGTTTGCACAGAGAAATTTACTTTCATTAGATAAATTCCCATCATTCTAACAGTTTCAATTGCCAAGAATATATATTTTTCATCAGACTGTGGGCTCAGGAATCTTTTTAGCTTCTTTTCACAATATCAAATAGGCTACAACGGAATTCTACCTCTATTTATATGTCACTGATAGTTTTTAGCATAGTGGGAAATTATGTTTAAGTTCTGTACAAATTATGCTTGTTCGAGTCAACCACTGTTTCAAATTCTATATTTAACTCATTACAGCAACATTTTCTGCTCAAATTAATGAATGCTCAAGATATGGAAAACTACAAGATTTTTTCATAGTATACCATGTTATGATTTTTCATGTTACTTTTTAATTTTTCCATGTAACTTTGTTTGGAAATGATAAATCAGGAAATTTGATTGGAATCATATCATATATCATACTGTGTATGCCTGGCACTTTGAAATACCTTGTTTTATCCAGGAAAGTTAAATGGCATTAATTGAATAACTTTAGTTAGTAGTAAGCATTTCCAAAAATATACTAGTATGCTTAATGTTTATTCTTATTCTCAAATTCTATTCCTTGTACCTAAATCAGAAGGCAAAAAAACCTTTATTATTTTAAAAAATTTAAATGTGGTATTATCTGGTGAAAATTTCAATTAGAATTATGTAATTGCATAGTAAATCACTTTTATACCCAAAGAGGTACAAGTGATAAAACTAGGTAGTTCATAGTATTTTATAATTGCTATACTTAAAATCCTGTCATTTTATAGTGTTAGCTGCTTTCCATATTCCAACTTTTGGTCTTAGAAACATATACGAGCTAACGTTAGAAAGGTTTTATTGCTCAACATGTAATTTTTTTTTAATGTGGATAATCCTGAAAGTACTGATAGAACCTAAATAAAACCAATAATTTCAACTTTCTTAGGTAGAATGTGCAGTTAGAGTAAGATAAACTAGTTTTACTAATAACTGTTCAATAAGTCCAACTTAAGAAAAATTTAGATGAAGTTATTAGCATTTTATCTTTTATAATAAAAATTAGAACAATGTTATGCCATATACATAAAGGACAAAAGAGCAGTTCTTTTTCATGAGTCAAACCTGTTTGTTCTCTCTTTCTTTTCATATCCTGGATATGCCATTACATCCACCTCTACTCTCTCAAGTCAGAAACCTGGGGTTTCCTCCACTTCTCCATCTCCCACAAGTGTGTCAACCAAGTGGCATCTTTAAATCTTGAGTACATCTTCATTGTTCCACATTCTATGTACACACTCATAATCTACAATTTTGACTCCCAGTCTTCTCTGAATCCTAGATAGAGTTGATCTTACCGACTACACCCAATCCTCTGTTATCATATGCATTTGCACTTTCATAGAGTGTAATAATAACATGTCTGTCTTTTCATGAGTTTTTGAGGGCATGGACATGTATTTATTCATTCAACAAATATAAGTTCCTGCTACATGTTGGAAATACAAGGAAAAATACATTTCCTGTGCCCTTAAAAATGTATTAGAGTTAGATATAATTACGTAAAATAATAGCTCTCTCACACACACACACACACGCACACACACACACACACACAATTTAGCCATGGTGGAAATAACGGTCTAGAGAAGTGAGAGAAGTCACTAACGATGAAGGAAAGAAAGCTTGAGCTGACACTGCATGGGAGATGGGAGAGTGTCCATTTGCAGAGAACACAAATAAACCATAGAGGCTTGAAAGTGCTTGATGTTTTCAGTGACTCATTAGTTTAATGTTGCTTGAGTTGTAACTGCACTAGAGAGGGAGTAAGAGAGCCTAGATAGTAATGAGCCGTATATACCAAGATTTTTTAGATTTTTTTAATGTATGGCCTTGGTTCTTAACCATTTTTTCCTCTCAGTAGGTGATTTTCACATATGCACTCAACTTGCTAACATATGCACATGACACACTTCCATGGGTATACCAGATATTTTTGTACAGGCTGTATGTCTCACTTTGTATACTAGTTTTAACTGAAAAATTTTAGCATAGAAATGGCATGATCAGATTTCTGATTTAGAAAGATTTCACTGGAGGGAGCAGGCCTGTTGGCAAAATAGCAGTAAAGAGACCATTGTAGTGGACTAGGCCATGCATAATGAGCGTCTGACCCAAGACTTTGGGAGTGAAAACAGCAATGAGAGTATACATTTAGAAATTAAAAAAAACTGGTAAGATATTTAGGAGGTGGAAATCACTTCATGACAGTGCAAGCTATGTAGGAAGAAAGAATTCTAGGATGACATTATACTTTTGGCTTTAGGGACTGGGTGGATGGAAATTCCAATCAATGAAACAGAGAACCAGATTAGGGATAGGTTTTGGCAGGGGATCACATCTGGGTACACTGAACTTGAGGTGCTCACGGGATTTCCAGATGGCAATGCCTGTAACTGGTTATAAAGGTATAGTGCTCAGGAAAAAGTTAGAGCTATAGATTGTACCTTTCACCTTTAGATAAGTTGAAACTAAAACATGGGCAAAGTACTTAAGAATGCCTTATCCTGCACGAAATCCTTCCAGAACACTAACATTTAAGTAAAAGAGAAAAAGAATGCAAAGGAGACAGAAGTGACCTCTGGAGTTGGGAATAAGAAACCTGAAGAGTGACATTCAAAAACCAAGAGAGGGGAGAGTATTAGGAAGGAGGGAGGGGATATGCCTCTTAAACATCACAGAAAAGTTAAGTAAGGTAAAGACTAAAAAGTGTGCAATGGTAAGTAGGTCATCAGTGACTGTACCAAGAACAATTTCATTCTTATTCATTCTTGTAATTTTGCTGAATGAATACATGTCTTTAATTCCCAACCATGGTTGTAGATAAGAATGATATGGGGAGCTTTTAAGAATTAGGATGCCCACACCATATCCCAGACCAACTGAATGTGAATCTCTGGATTTTTAAAGGTCTCCAGGTGATTTGTGTACAGCTAAGCTTGGGAAAAATAAATTCATATACTCCAAAGCACCTGGTACAAATGTATGATTAAAAGGATGTCTATCTTACCTATTAGCTCCTTTGGGATAAGTTATGGATTGAGTCTAAGCTCATGCTAGTATGTATAGTAGAGTATCAAAAGTCTTCATTAACTAAACGAATATTATGCAACTTCCCTAGAATCTTCCAATGTAAAATCCAAAAAAAGACAACATATTTCAAAGATATCCTTATTAACATTTAAGAATTATTTAAAATTTTGTGTATTATGGATTATGGACCCTAATTTGGGTCTGAGCACACTGCCCTTGGCAATTCATGTGAACTCCATTCAGAAACATCAATCTTATTCACACTGTGATTGAGATCAAATTATACTGAGGAAAAACCTGATACATAAAGCATAATGTACTGTATCATGAAACTTGCTCGCCTAAGTTGCTATAATATAAATTCCATTTAGATTTATAAAGTACTTAGAAAAGCGTTTGGCACAGGTTAAGTACAATTATAGCATCTCTTGAAATAGTCTTAGCAGAATCAAGAGAATCAGGAAGCTCTGAATTGGGAAAAAAATGGCTTTCTGTGTACATAAAAGAAGAGTTGCATTACTTTTTATGAAGAAATGCTTACACTATCTTCTTGCACACGTGTGATTGACTTGTCGATTTATCAGTATTTATTTTGGGAGAAATCTAGGTGAATGAATAATGCAGCTGTAGCAGCGGAGAAGATGACAGGAATTAACTTGATTTTACAGCTCAATACTGTTAGTTGAATTATGGAAAATCCATCAGATTGTAATATGAAAAAGTTTGGCATCATTTATAGCACATAGCTGACAGTGAGAGAAAGTAGAAAAATAGGTCCAGATCTCCTGGGAGGCCAGAGACTGAATCCACTTGTATTTTCCTGGTTCAGTTTTCCTTCTTCACCGACCCTTCGGCTCTCCCTAATTCTCACGCTCTTCATTCCCGGCAACTTTCCTTCCCAAGCCTATTCCGCCTGTTTTTATCCCAGAACTGCAATCCAAGGCGTGTGGCAGAGAAACCTGAGTAACTATTAACTCCCGCCAATTGTGCTTGTAGACAGCAGCTAAGCTCCCAGAAACCCCTGCTCTCCTCTCCGGCCTCCACCGAGAATCCCTTCTTAGGTTAAATACTTGCTTTAGCGATAAGCGCTGCTGCCACGTTCCGGCGCCCACTTTCTTTTAGGCCAGGGGAAAGACACCAGCCCCAGCGGCGCGGCGGGACAGCGCTGAAAGTGCCGGCCCCGCGGATTCGGCTTCCTGGGTGCGCAGGGCCCTCGGCGCCCGCCTACTCCAGGACCCACGCGAACCTAGCCACGTTCAGCCAGGCTTCAGCCAACGAAGCCGACTTACCAGGCGGCCAGGGTGGGCGGAGCGGAGCGGGCAGCGCTGGGATTTTGCGTCACCTTCTGGGCAGGGCCGCCACTGACGTCATCACCCCGGCACCTGCCAACATGGAAGGTGGAGACGGCGGAATTCCTGTGGCTGGCCGTGGGGCTCTGGCCTCTGGGGCGGCTGCAGCGACAGTAAGGGAGCTTCTGCAGGACGGTAAGGAGTCGGGGTGGGTCGGGTCGTCAGATTTGCGGGCTGTCCTCCTCCGCACCTGGGCCTTGGTGGTGGACTCAACCCGTCGCTTTGCAGAAAGTTTTCCCGACTCGACGTGACCACTCCCCTCCGCCCGGCCCCCTGGCTTCTGGGTGCTGGCCTCGCCAACCTGTTTCTTGGGACACCCGCTTTCTGGTTGTTTCTCTTTTTTTAATTCTACCCTTCACACACACACACTTGAGGTTTCCATGAAGTCCTGGGATCTCGCACCCGGTGGCCTCCGTTGGCAGCTACTGGCTGCTGCCGCAGTTCTTGACGAAAGGGTGAAGCATTCAATCCTACGAAAAGTGTAAGACTTAGAACAGACGACAGATACTTGATAAAAGAGGGCCTTATTTTTAAAAAGAGGTGGGAAAATTTTCTTTAAAATTCTTGGTGTGTACAAGTGGCCCCATTTGCAAGCTTGTTTGTTTCTTAGCAAGGCGTTTTATCCACAACCATACATGAAGGGAGGGTGTAGAGCATTCTTTCAGGCTGGGATTAACCATATGTATTGAATATAGCATGTTTGTTGATAGTTTTGGATAGAAATTGCTAGAAAGTAGAAGATAAGCTAAATATCATATGTTTGAGAAGCTCATTAAATTGTATCAATTCAGTTAATAAGCCCCGAATCTGTCTTTCAGACTAAAGTTTACATTTCTGAGACCCTTCTCATCTTTTCTTAATTTTTTTTTCCCGAAGTGTCATGTTATACTTTATCAAAAGTAATTTGTTGATCTTTCTACTGCATTGTAAAATCCCTTTTTACGTTCCACAGTATTAGTAACATTACTCTCCATATAGTAGGTGCAGAATGTTTTTTAATTGAACATCACAGTGAGAAGCATATGCACACATTTGCAGACCAAAGTAGGTTATAAAGGAATGAAGTAAAGTTGTACATTGCTTTCTCTGACTGTCGTGTGTCTTATTATTGCTTTCAATTACTTGTCTGCCTTTCATAATTTATATACTTTTGTCAAAACTTACTTAATGTTGTTGTTCTGAATTAGATTGTGTTAGATTCTCCAGATTAAGATCTCTGTCTAATGCATCTTTGTATTTTAATTTAAATTCCATTTAAGCAAGTTTTGAGCTCCTGATATATGTGCAAGTCCCATTTTCAAGCAGATCACCATTTTAGTAGGGGAGATTGTCTTGTAGAGCTATAAAGGTAGGCACTTAATGTAGGCTTGTAAGGGTAGCAGTAGAATTGTGTACAAGGTAAAACAATACAGAGGAGGGAGTATCAGGAAAGTCTAGATAGAATTGATTTTGGAGTGTAAATAGAACTTTCCCAGGTTAAGAAGTGGAAGAAACAACACATGCCAGACATGGGTATACAGTTCAGGAGAATGCAATCCAGGAACTGTAATCAGTTTTTGGAGGGTAACTATTCCTCTATTCTGTTTTCCGTATTTCTGCTTTCCCATTTTCCACAGTGATTATTTAAATCTTTACATGTTTCAGACCTCTCCCTTCAAGCTTAACAAAGAGCTTTCTCCATTTCTTGCCATCAGACCTAAGCTAAAGCTGAATCTGCAACCATCCTTTCTTCCTTTTTTCTCTCATATTTTCAATTACAACATAAGTGGAGTCTCTGCTCCTTCCGAAGGACAGTCCCTCTTGTGCTCTGGAATTTCTTTCTGTATTCTCAAGGACCCAGTCATTCTCATTCTATGCCTTTGAAAAAGCTTTGCCAAGGTCTTCAATGATTTCCATGTGGGTAAATAAAATGGACACTTTTTTGATCCTTATTTTACTTGAATTTGTAAAAATGTTTGACTGCTTTCTGGAAATATTTTTCTTATGTGGCTTGAGAGTTCCATGCTTTAAAGAAAAAAATCTTAATTCTCTAAGTGCTCTTTTCCATTTTCTTTTAGATACTTGTCTTCTTCAGTTTGCCCGTAATTGAGTTCACTCACTCATCCCCTGCAACATTCCTACGGAATTAAACATTTCCATCATTAAGTGATGCACTGTGTCAGTGATAGAAAATAGGATTAAAGGGTTGATACGCAGATGCACAGTTTGAAATTTTGTGAGATGTTACTGTGTGCCTCCTATAGGAATGAGAACACTATAAAAGAGAAGCATTATATGACTTTTTTAGGACAGTCAGTCTTCAAATGCTAATCCAATGGCCAGTATTCAACCTACATTGTGTTAGATCTTTGGAAGATCTTTGCCACTACTGGTCATTTACTTCATAATGCCCATTTTGGTTTTTGCCATTCTCTCCTGTTTCTTTCTCTCCTTCGTCTCTGATTGCTCTCATTTCCTCTACCCCTAGATTTTTGGTGTTTTTTTGGCTTCTGAACCCTTTCTCCCCCATTTCCTTCTTTTTGTGCATTATAAAATTTCTTCCTAAATCACATGATCTTTTTTTCATGTTATCAAAATTAATATCTGCACACAAACACACATGGTCCTTACCTTTCTTATGAACTGTAGAACTGTTTACTGGACAGTTCTATCTTGATAGTGAACAAGCACTCATAGTTCTATATATAAAAGCCTACGTATGAACAAATTGTACGGTTCTACATATGAAAAATTGAAACGAATTTTAACCTCTCTCCTGTAACCTTTTTCTCTGGTAGACTCTGTTACCATTAATTACTTATGGCTAGTTAGATATATGATTCTTTCCTATGTAGATTTTGAGTTCTTTGGAGGCCTACTGGTCTGGCTTAATGCAAAGCCAAATTCCCTATGTCAGTTACTCAATCAAGGGACTTGGGACCCATCCTTATTGTTCTACCTAATCACCCATTTTCAGCTTAACTGCAAGTCCTGCACATTATAGTGTCTGAATATTTGTCAGATTCGTCACTTCCTTGATATTCTTAGTGTGTTAGGCCTTCATCGTGTCATTTGGGTTAACATAGCACCCTACTGGCCTCTTTGGCTCTATTACACAGGTGTGCTGGTAAACCAGCTTCTGGGAAAATAGGAAAAGCCCTGATTTTATAGTGGATGTCAGTTTTCATGGTGTTAATTCTCTCACCATAGTTAGTTTTAAGGTACCTACATGTGAGTTGGCTCACAAAATTTCTGAAAATTTTATACTCTTAAGAGCCATTACCAGCCAGCTCCAAAACATAAGTGTGGTTAATCCCTTTTCACTTACTCTCCATACTGTTTCCAGAAACTATTCTATAAGCAAAGCTTACAATGTTCTTTCTTGGATTTAAAACCTTAAATGTGGTGTAGTCTGAACATTTGGATGTCTTACCAGCCTCTTTTCAAACTGCCCCCCAGACTTCCTTTGGAACCTCAACTCCTATCATTTTTAACCCCTTCTGCCCAACACACTGTGGTCCATACATACTGAAATCAATATTCCCCCTATTTCTCAAAACACGCCATGATGTTTGCTGCCTCTAAACCTTCCCTCTTCTTGAAATGGCCTTTTGCACTTGTCTGCCTGGCAGGATCCTTAATTCTGCAAACTAGGTGGCAAGCTAGAAGGAAATGGTTCTCAGCATTAAGGCCAGAATAGTAGTTTCCTTTTACTTCACCCTACTTTGAAAGTCAAGAATGCAGAATGATAACTTCTAGCTGACATATAAGTTAATTAATTTGTTCAACTAATATTGAGCACCTGTCGTGTGTTAGGCATTGTTCAGGCTCTAGGGATATGGTAGTAAAAAAGATCTTGCTCTCATGGACTATTCTCATAAATACTCTATTTTGCTTGTTAACTTCATAAACTGTCAGGCAGTCTTACAGCTATCATGGTTAGGAAATAGTGGTTTATACCTACATTGAGCTCATTTCTACATATCTATTTTTAACTCATAATTCCCCAATTTTTCTTTCATTCATGGATTTGTGGATTTCTGTAGGGGAAAATATGTTAACATCTAGCATCACTTTTCCCTGTCAAGAGTTTATTTTGAAGTTTCTCTTTTCATTTACTATTTTATAAATCCTAAATTTCAGTAATACCTATAAGTTTGTATTTGCCTATTTTTATTAAAATTCCAGATTCACTTTTTTTATAACAGTATTTGTGCATTGATCTAGAGATATCAGAGACTATAAATATCAAATATAGTTAATTTCTTTATTGTCATTGTTAGTGACCTTATTTTTTTCTGTTAAAGGCTATGGTGAGTAGTTAATTTTTAATGTTTTACTCAATATTTTCCTTTTGACTTACTGATAAAAATTAACTTTTAGCAGTGTAGCATAGTGGTTAAGAGTGGGCTCTGCAGCTAGACTGACTGGGTTCACATCTTAAACAATAAGGTTAGACAAGTTGCATGCCACATCTGTGACTGTTTCTTCATCTACGAAATGGGGAAAATGATAGTTTCAACAGGGCTATGTGAAGATTGAATGAGTTAATACTTGGAAAGTGCTTAGATCAGTGCCTGGTACATAGTAAGCTCTCAGTGAATATTACCACTCTCTTCTGCTGCTTCCTCTTCCTCTTCTTATTTACATCAGTTTCTGGTGTATAGAAATACCTCAAAATATGTTAACTATGATTGTAATTGTTTTGTTGTTTATGTCTGTGATTTGGTGTGGCATAATTGATAAAGACTTTTCCTTATTGTTTTCTCTCAGAGTGTTATAGTGATTTTTTAAGTGAAGACTTTGATGTAAAGACTTATACTTCCCAGTCTATTCATCAAGCTGTAATTGCTGAACAACTAGCAAAACTTGCCCAAGGAATCAGTCAGTTGGATAAAGAACTACACCTACAGGTAATTCCAGTCTTCTTAATGATACAGATTATTCAACTTAAAGTGATAATTTATCATTTTTATAATCTTTTTATTTAATCTAAATGCACATTTACATGAACAGATGTATAACTTAACCAGTGTGGCTTATTTTTCAATTATAATTTAGAAAAGTTTTCTGTAAAGTGCTTTCTGTTAGTTGAAAAACTAATATGCCCATCTGTCCAAAACCTATTATTCTGTTATTCATCATTCTTTTTATTTTTTATTTTTTATCACTTTGACATGCAGTGAATATAGGAGGTGGGCAAAAAATACGATGACTGATAAATGATAGAAAATGGAATTTTGGAAGTAGAACTGTGTGAATAAGAAATACTGGGATGTTCACATTGGCAGTTCAGACTTCATGAGCAAGAAGTGTAACATTTGCTGAAATTACAGAGTTGGTAAATTGGTGGTAGGATAGGACACAATATAGGGCATTAGGAAGAGGGTCTTAATTTCAGCTGTATTATTGCCTTTTATATCATCTAATATCTTTGAGCCATTATTTGTTTTAAAAAAATCAAGTGAATAAGAAGGAAGAGGAGGTTGTACTAGAAGATCTTGACAGTTCCTTCCTCTACTACAATTCTATAATTTTTATTGGGTGATTTTATGGTATACTTCCTAGTGTTGCTTTTGTCTGAGTAGGCACTTAATAAATATTTAAATGAATGAACAAATTCATGAATAAATTGTTTACCAGGAAACCTATATCTGGTATAAGATGAGACATATTTGCTTAAATGTTTTGTGTCTTATTTTCTTCATCAATTGAAAGAACAGCTTAGTCAGGACTGGGATGACTTCTAAGGTCACTTTAACTCCAAAATTCTGATTATATAATTAGAATTCAATATTTATTTTTGCCATTTTAAGAATATTTTATTTTTCAATTACATTGGTATACAATGTATTAGTTTCAGGTGTACAACACATTGATTAGACAGTCATATAACTTAGAAAATGATCACCCAATAAATCCAGTACCCATCTGACACCATAAATAGTTATTACAATACTACTGACTGTTCCCCATGCTATGTTCTACATCCCATGACTATTTTGTAATTACCAATTTGTACCTCCTCCCTTCACCCATTGCCCTGTCTCCCCATCCTTAATCTGACAACCATCAAAATGTTCTCAATGAGCCTGTTTCTGTTTTTATTTATCTTATTCTCTAGTTTCCATATGTAAGTGAAATCATATGACATTTGTCTTTTCTCTGTCTGACTTATACTCCACTCAGCAGAATACCCTCTCTAGGTCCATCCATGTTGTTACAGATGGCAAGATTTAAATTTTTTTTTTTAATAGCTGAGTAATTTTCCATTGTATATATGTTCCACTTCTTTATCCATTCATCTATTGATGGACACCCAGGTTGCCTCCATATCTTGGCTATTGTAAATAAATTCTGCAATGAACATAGGGATACACTTGTCCTTTTGAAGTAATGCTTTGGGTTTCCTCAAATAAATACCCAGAAGTGAGATTATTGGGTCCTTTTTTGTCTTTTGCTATATAACCTTTGTTTCAAAGCCTATTTTGTCTGGTATTCCTACCCAGATTTTTTTGTTTGTTTCCATTTTCATGCAATATCTTTTTCTATCCCTTTCAGTCTGTGTGTGTCTTTGGATCTGAAGTGAGTCTTCTGTAGGCAGTGTATGTAAGGGTCTTGTTTTCTTATCCATTTGACCACCTTGTGACTTTTGATTGGAACATTTAATCCATTTACATTTAAAGAAATTGTTAGACATGTAATTATTGCCATTTTATTATTCCTGTTTTTGATCTTTTTTTTTTCTTCTTCTTAAAGAAAGCCCTTTAACATTTCTTGTAAGACTAGTTTGGTAGTGATGAACTCTTAGCTTTTACTTGTCTGGAAAGCTTTTTATCTGTTCTTGGATTCTAATGATAGCTTTACTGGGTAGAGTAAAATTGGTTGTGGGTCCTTTTAGTATGTGTGCTACCAAAGTGAGCACAGAAAGTCCTTGCTTTTCATCACTTTGAATATTTTGTGCCAGTCTCTCTGGCCTGTGGCGAAGTTTCTGTTGAGAAATCAGCCAACAGTTTGATGGCAATTCCCTTGTAGGTAACTAACTGCTTTCTCTTGCTACTTTAAGGTTCTCTCTTTATCATTAACCGTTGGCATTTTAATTATGATGTGTCTTGACATGGACCTGTTTGGGTTTATCTTGTTTGGGACTCTGTGTTTTTGGACTTGTATGTCTTTTTCCTTCATCAGGTTTTCAGTCATTATTTCTTCAAATAGGTTTTCAATTCCTTGGTGTGTCTCTTCTCCTTTTGGTACTCTTATGATGCGAATATTGGTATGCTTGATGTTGTGTGTACCAACTGTCCTCATTTTTTTGGATTCTTTTCTCTTGTTGCTGTGGTTGGATGTTTTCTGCTACCTTATCTTCCAAATTGCTGATCTGATCCTCTGCTTTATCTAACCAGTCGATTCCCTCTAATGTAGTCTTCATTTCAATTATTATATTCTTCACTTCTGACTGGTTCTTTTTTATGTTTTCTATCTTTATTTTTATGTTTCCTATCTCTTTATTGAAGTTCTCACTGAGATCATTGAATATCCTTATAACTAGTGTTTTGAACTCTGCAGCTGGTAGATTGCTTGTCTCTATTTTGTTTAGTATTTCTTCTGGAGCTTTGTTCTGTTCCTTCATTTGGGACATGTTTTTTTGTCTCCCCATTTTGGCTACCTCCCTGTTTGTTCCTATGTATTAGGTAAAGTAGGTGTCTCCTGGTCTTAGTAAAGTGGCCTTATGTAGTAGGTATCCTGTGGGGTCCAGTGGCATAGTCTCCCTGGTCACCTGAGCTGTGTGCTCCAGTTGTGTACCTTGTGTCAGTTATGTGTGCCCTCCAGTTGTAGTTGAGCCTTGGTTGTTGTTGGCATGTCAGTGTGGGGTGGAGGAATTACCCTCAAACTGATTGGTTGTGAGGACTAGCTGTGACTACAGTGTAGGAATTCTTGTGTAGGGGCTGATTATATAGAGCAGGATTCACTTTAGCAGGGCTTTGGTGCCTGCCCAGTTTGCCCTTTGGATGTGTCATTTGTGGAGGTGGTCGGATGGTGCTCTGGTGTGGTCTGAAGCTGGCCTCCAGGTTTATTGGTTCTAGGGCCTCTTGGGAGGGGCTCTGGTGCAGACCAAGGTCACCTGCTGCCTGTGCACTGTCTGGGGCAACTTGTTTGAGCTGCAAAGTGACTTGCAGATGGTTGCCACTTGTGCTGGGCTTGAAGGTGTCTAGAAGAGGTTAAGCTGTGAACTGAGGCTGGCTGGTGCTAGTGCCGGGCTTTGGGGTTGCTTAGCAAAAGGTATGGGGCATGCAGAGGCCAGATGCTGCTTGTTTGAGGTTTGTGAACCTTTGAGAGATTTTAGGAAAGTCTGCAGCCTGAGCCAAAACAGGCTGTTTGTATGGAAAAGCCACTGGAAATGGTTTGGGTGGGCCTGCAAGTTGGTTGGGGTGAGGTCTCAGGGAATGATCAGGGCGTGGTGACCAGTGTTAGTCAAGTTAATGGAGACTCAGATATGGCACCTGCTTGTGTCTGCATGCAGGGATGGGGGAGATCTCAACAAAGGAACAATGACTTCTGCCAACACTTTCGTCTGGGAGAGAGCTGCCCTTCCAGCCCTCACCCTGAAGCCAGATAATTCAGTTCCTCTAGGTATGGCTCTGGTGCCTTTCAAGGTGCTGCACTAGGCCTAGAACTCCGAGTACGGGAGTCTTTCAGTAAGTACGTTTGTGTGCAGGCCTTTTAAGAGGAGTACCTTGGTCTCCAGCAGCCTTCCACATCAGCCACAATCTCTGCTGGTTTTTACAGCCAGAAGTTGTGGAGACCTCTCTTCCTGGCACTGTAACCCTAGGTGGAGGAGTCTGGTATGGGGCTGGGACCCCTCTCACCTCAGGGGTGACCTTCGTAGCCCAAATATCCTTCCTGATTTTTAACAATCACACATGGATGTGGGAGTAACTTATGCTGTGTTTCCATCCCTCCTACTAATCTCGATGTGGCTTTTTCTGCATATCCTTACTTGTAGGACTTCTTATTCAATTAGACTTCAGGCAGTTCTTAATGATGGTTGTTTTTTAGTTTAGTTACCTTTTTGGCGTGGTCATGGGAGGAGGGAAACATAGTGTTTAGCTACTCTGCCATCTTGACTGGAACCTCAGTCTTTATTGATAAGCATTTATAAAACACTTTTAAGTGTCAGGCTTTGCATTAGGTTCTAGGGACAGAAAAATAAACACATTTTTCTGCCTCTACAAGGACTCACAGACCAGCGACAGAAATAATGACAGGCAAGTGATACCTGTTTTAAATAGAATGGTATGAAGTGTTAATGGAGATCTCAGAGGTTGGCTTTTTTCAAGAACCACCTGAAATTCTTTCTTTCCTTTTATGGTTGGTGTTTTCCTTATTTCTTGCATGCAATACCTTTTCTGCAGGAATAACATCTCTTAGAGGGAATAAGTTACACTTACAGTAGTTTTGGATGTGAAGTGGAAGTTTCCGAGTCCTATTATGATATCTATACCAGCTGAAATTGTCTTTTTGCAGAAAAAAATTGGGTTAATGCTAACCATACTCATAAATAAATTATAATAAAAATAATTAAAAACAATTGAGATGATCAAAATGACCAAAGATGTACTGAAGCGTAAATTAGTTGAGGCTTAGTACAGAAAACAGAAACTACTCTGAGTATTTAAAGCAGGAAGATATTTGATACAGAGAATTGGATGCATATGTAATCGCTGGATGTCAGCTAGTGGACTGTGTTGAAAGATCTGCCCCAGATGCAACACAGAAGCCTGGAAGCTCCTGTTATTACCTCCCATGCCACTGCTAAAATTCTGCTTCTTGGTACCTGGTAACTAAACTGTGGAATGCCCAGCTGTCTCAACTGCCTCTAAATGCTCAGGTCTCAGGACCTTGCTTACTCGTTGAAACAGTAACAGGAAGATAGCTTTCCTTTTTCTTCTGTTTTCCAAATCTCTTAGAAAGTCATCTAATTGACTACAGCAGAGTCTTTGAAAGTGTTGTTTTAGACTTTTCAACCTTTCCAAAGTCTAAGGTACAAATAATAGAGAATTAAAAGACAATTCGTCTTATTAGAATGGACACATTGATGACTGTATCAGTGGACTGGAGGAAATTTACATTTGGCAATCTTAGGATAAGAGACATAAGGGACCAAAAGTAACACTTATTTTAGATGGATATGATAGAAAGAGCTTCATAGAATGACAGTGATATCTGAAACAGGACTAAGTGGAGGATGTAGGGGTTCCATTGAATGAATGCTTGTTGATAGGAGCTTTGGTTTAGAGATTAGACATGAAACTTCTTATTCATTGGGTTAAAGGATCAAAAGTGGTAAGGATTCTTATAGTCTAAAGATTTACATGTTTTCTTAATGTTTCTAAGACTCTCTTACATGTGGCCTTTAACTCAACCTTTTTAGTTTTTTTAATATGATTATTCACACAGCCCTAATTTTCATAAAAATAAATCTTCTGTAGGGAAGAGGATTTGCTGTGACACTGGGAAACTGGAAGCAGAGAAATGTTCAGGAGTAGGTAGGCACTGACTCTACTTTATCTTTCCAGATTGGAATGTGGGTTTGATGATGGCTGAATTAACTTCAAGAACTAAGAGAATCTGATGTTTGAAAACATCTTTAAAGGGAAAGTTTCTAATAGCACAGCAAGAATTAAGTCTTTTTTATTTTTCATTTTGACACAATTCCACCTGTACATCCTATTAGGAAACGAAGGGGCTAGTGAAAATGCTATATCTTCTTTGACTCTGTTGAACTATAGAGCGTGTTTGTGCTCCTGTTAATAACTTATCTCAAACACACTTTTGTAACCTGTTTTTTTTTTTTTTTTTAATGTTAGTATTTGCCCTCATCCTATATGGAGAGAGACCTTTAGTTCTACATTGTAGTTACAAAGAAAAAATATCTGATACTTAAGAGCATATGCTGATTATTCAGTTTTGATTTTCAGGTTGTTACAAGACATGAAGATTTACTGGCACAAGCAACTGGCATTGAGTCTTTGGAAGGTATATTTCCATTAATTATTACAGATTATGTAGAGTTTAACCAGGGATTGGCAAATTTCTTCTGTTAAGGGTCAGATAGTAAATAATTTAGACTTTGCAAGCCGTACTGTTTCTGTTGCACCTACTAAACTGCCATTGCAGAGTGAAAACAACCAGAAAATATGTAAGTGAACGTGTGTGGCTGTGTTCCAACAAATCTTTAATAAAACCTTGCTGACCCCGAACTAAACTATCTGGGTTCAAATTCTTGCTTTTACTAGATGCATAACTTTTGACAAGTTACTTAATCTTTCTGTGCCTCAGTTTTATCTATAAAGGAGGAGTATTAATAGGCACTAACATGGTGTTATTCGGAGGATTAAATGAACTAGCAGAATGCTTAGAAAAATTCCTGACACTTGTTAATGCTTCTATAACTGTTAATTAAAACAACAAAAACATCAATAACATCAGAGTGGGTAATAGTGGAAGCAAGCCTGAATTCTTCCTTATTTTTGTCTTTCTTCGAAACTCTTCAATGAAAGTATAGTAGAATAATAAGACATTGGAATTTTATTTTTATGAGCCCTCTTATTTTTGATTCGCTAAATCTTTTATAAATGTTTATTCTCTTGATTAAACTATATCTCATAAATAGGGATTGTTAATATTGTGTTTTACATTATCATTTTTGTTGTGATTATCATTAATCATTGCACATCGAAAGAAAGCTAAGTGATTTTTTCCTGTATTGATCAAATTCTTAAGGAGGAAGAATGTTGTTTTTTGTGATGCAGTATTCTTTAATGTTTCCCCCAGTATTTTTTATGCACTCAGAGGTATTCTCACTATGTACACTGTTTCTAAGACATCTTGATGAAGAACTTAGTATTTTTGGAAATAATAGTTTGATATTTTAATATTTAAATTTTATGTCAGACTATGTTCTTGGGAAAATTAAAAGACTAAGTACTGACTTAACTCTTGGAAATTTTGTTTTTTAATCTCAACATTTTTTATGTGTTTTTAGAAGTAAGTAAATATCCTGTTTTAATGGTAATTTTTTAAAACAAGCGATAAATGATTGTTTCATTTGTAAAAACCCATAACGATGGCTTGGTAGTACATTGATTCTTAATGTATATGTGAATGTATATATGTATCATCACAACAAATACTTCTCATTGTGGTTTTCTTATGTGTTTAGTTCTATAATGTGCTTGTTTTTCCTGGAGTGCTTTTCAGTGGTTACAACATTTAAAATATTCTGTTAGGTTGAGTCAGAATAACTATTTGTTGAATGAGTGTATAGAGTACAAAGGCTGGCTTCTCTGAATTCCTGTGATGATATAAGCATATTTTCCAAATTATTTGAACATAAAATGTCAAAGTATGAATTGGTTACTATTCATTTTAGAATGTTCTTTTGAGATGCTGAGAAGTGTGGTATATATTTGAAAAAGAATATTCTCTCAGCCTTTACTTCATCTGCTTTTTTTCCCCTATATATTTAAAATTTTGACATATGAGTAGTTTGGAGGTATATTTATTAAGTCTGTTTTATTAAAACTGCCCCCTATTTGTTTTTTGTTCATTTATTCATTTAAGTATTGAGAACTTGCTAGGTTCCAGGCAGCTGTAATAATAGACAGAGTCCCTGTCTTAGGGAATATTGAAGTAAGCCTATTTTATAAAAAAAAGATATCCTCACTCATTCATTCGTTCACTTAGTCAAATAGTAACTGAGAACTTGTTAGGTTTCAGGCACCTATAAACAGTAGACGAAGTCACTGTTCCTATAGAACTTAAGTTCTAGGTGGGGAAATAGAAAGGAAAAAATGTACAAATAGGAAACTTCAGGTATTTGTAAGTCCTACAAAGAAAATCAAATGGATGATGGTGTAGAGGAAGGGTAGTCCCTTACTAGCTAGCATGGTCATGGAGACCTTTTTGAGAAGATGATATCTATCTAAGCTGAGATCTAGATAATGAGAAAGATCTACTGTATGAACATCTGGGAAGAAGAATGTTGTAACCTGAGGGACCGATAAATGGGAAGGTAGGTATTCACTTGGCACGTTGAGGAGCAGAAAGAAGGCCAGTATGACTGGATTTTTAGTGAACAGGGGAGAGAATTATAGATGAGGTTCTTGGGAAGGAATGTTGAATTTCATTCTAAATGTAATGGTAAACCATTAGAAGGTTTTAATTAGGGGTTTTATGTGATAAGATTAATGCTCTTAAAAGTGTTCTCTGGTTCTATAGGAAGGCAAGAGTAGAATTAGGGGGTATCAATTTAGAAGCTATTAGAATAGTAGAAGTTGACTAGAATGGTGGGTGTAAAGACAGAGAGAAATAGATGGAATAAAATGGGGGCAGATGATAGACTTTGTTGATGGGAGATGAAAAGGTTAAGGTAGAAAGTCACCAGGAGTGACTCCTAAGATTTTAGTCTGGAAAATTGTATAGATGATGGTATGAGTAACTAAGATGGTTAGACCAGAGAAGATTATGATTTTGATGTATCAGGGGTGGGGCAGAAGTTATCTTGGGCATCTTAAATTTGAAATAAGAGAGTTCAGGGTTAGAGATTTGTGTGCATGTGTGTGCGCACGTGCGCAAGCGCATGCGTTCGTGCTTGATCGCACGTTTAAATGTTTATAAGTAAGCAAATATAAAGAATCTATATAAATATATGTATATATGTGTGTATAAGTGGATGGATATATGTATAAAATCAGTACTTTATTGAACAGATAGTATTTCAAACATTAGGATAAAATGAAATCCTTAAGAGAAATTGTAGATGGAGAAAGAAGAGAAGATGTCTGATCATCAAATATTGAAATACTCCAGCATGTAGAAATCTAATAGAGGAGGAGTAGGAGTAGCTAATGAGATAAGAGGAAACCCAGCGAGTATGATGACTTGGAAGCCCTGTGGAAAAAAATGTTTCAGAGAGGGAGTGGTTTATGTCATGAATTTACGAGAGTTTGAACCAGATAAAGACAGAACCAAAATCAAATTTGACATCTTGGAGATTTCTGGTGACCTTGATAAGACTTGTTTTGATGGAGTATATGTAAAAAGCCTATTGAAATTGCATTCAAGAGAGAATAAGATGTAAGGAAATGATAACAAGTAAGAGCAGTGCATTCTTGGAGGTTTAAGGTCAATGAACTCTAAAACCAGAAAATTGGGAATCCTTGGGATCAGAGAGGTTTTTATTGGACTGAGCCATTTTAAAGCATATTTGTATGCTGATTGGAGTGTTTATTAGTTCTAATATTACTTCATCTAATATATAACAACATAAATACTTAAATTTATGTTTTAAAACTACAGCTATGCCAGTTGAATATAGAAACTGAGTTTTAAAGAACAGAGTTCAAGATAATTAAATCTGTAACATTGGAAAGCCTATTTTTAGCAATATAAAATAGTACAATTTAAGATCTGTCTTTTTGAAAATATTTTTAAAATTTTTCAAAAAGTTTACCATGTCGTATAAATAGAGAGTAAAGGCAATAATATACTTGCTGTCCATGTTTATTATTTATCTAGCATGTAACTAATTAACAGGTATTTATTGATTACTTTCCATGGGAAGTACTTTGAGTTAGGCTCTGGTCATACAATAGTGAGTGAAAAAGATACTTTTCCTAATGGCCAGGGATTTATAGTCTAGTAAGAGTAAAACATTAAACAGATATACAAGTGGATATGTAATTACTTAATGTAATTAGTGCCTTGAAGCAAATGTATGCTGTAGAAGAAAATAGCAAGAGAATCTAAATTAGTTGAGGGATCTGTTAATAATTGTTTATGTTAAGCCAGGGCTTGAACGAATAGTAGTTTATCTACTTGGAGCCTGGCAGTGGACTTGGGGGTTGGAGAGAATATACCAGGCAGAGGACACCATTTCTGGGTCACGTATGGTCTTGTAGACCAAGCTGTGGACTTTAGTTCTAACATAGGAGTGAAGGGGAGACTGTGGAAGGTTTTTAGCAGAGGAATGTTATGATACAATTTGCACTTTTAAAGATCACCGAGGCTTCTTTTTTTATTTTTTTTTAATACACATTAACATGAAACTTACCATTTTATCTATTTAAAAGCATATAATTCAGTGACATTAATTACATTTACAGTGTTGGACAATCATCACTATCTAGTTTTAGAACTTTTTCTTCACTCCAAATGGGAACCCTATAACCATTAAGCAGTTACTCCCCATTCCTTGTCAGGCTTCTTTAGTGGAGCAGAGTTTGGAAGGGGAGGTAGAGGCTTTTATAATGGTACAGGTAAAAATATTCGTTTCTTAGATTATAAGGGTGGGAGAAAAAAATTGAAATTTTCTATACATATGTGCATATATTGTAAAATAGGTATATATTTTCTTTTACTTTTTTATACCCAATTTGAGCCCTTGTAAAATTGCAAAGTAATGTAAGCTGTTTTGTTTTCCTAGGTGTTCTTCAGATGATGCAGACAAGAATTGGGGCTTTACAGGGAGCTGTTGATAGGTACTGTTGTTCATTTTGCATATAAATGGAATGGGAGGTTTTTATCTGTTGATATTTTCAAGATAATTTTATTGTCTCTCTTCTCTTTATTTTTCTTTTAGGATGAAAGCAAAAATTGTTGAGCCATATAATAAAATAGTAGCCCGTACTGCACAGCTAGCAAGACTTCAGGTAGGGTCTCACTCTTCATATCTTTGTACTTTGTTATTCATTTTGTTTTTATAAGTGGACAAATTCAAGAGAATGAATTCTGCAAAAATAAGATAAGGTGAGAGAAAAGGAGAAAAATAGCTTAAAGGGCTTTAAAATAAGTTATTGAGTTCAAATACAAATCTAAACTATTTAAATGAATTTCTTATTGTGACGATATAATCATTTATAAACTTTTTAGAAATCAAAATTATTTTTATTTTCTACATAGTTTCTATAGATTATAAAAAAGTTATAAAAAACTATTTGCCTATAGTTAGATATGTAGATTGTTTCAGACTTTTCACAATTGTAATTTTATTTTATACATAAATCTTTTTCTCCTTTGGGTTATTTTCCTAGGAAATCCATTAACTTTGCTCTTCATTTTACAAAGACAAAGTAAAATTCTCTTTTATTCTTCTCATTTCCTTTTTATGTTTTATTAATGTAATCTGAGGGCCTGATACCGCCCTCTCATTTTTTTTCTTCTATGTGTCTTCTGTTAGCAACACCTTTCCCTTCTCCCATAGTGATCTTATTTACCATTATTTTATCAACATTCTGTTTTTTCTCCATTGATTTTCTTATTTCCTATTGTTTTCGCTACAATTTTATTGTTTTATCCATGTCTACTTCCCTATTCTCACTGTTGATAACCTGGTTTATAACATATAATGTCTGCTGTGTGATACAACTTTGGGAGTCACTGATTATCATGGCGTCTTTCCTCAGTTCATTTAACATCACCAAACCTTACTCTGCTTCAGACACTGGCCTAAGGGCTGGTGCTAGAGGCATGTTAAGACTCTCAAATAGCTGAGAGACAGAGACAGGCTGATGATTATAATGTATTGTAATAAAGGCTAAGATAGTGGTGGTTAACACTACAGAGGGTTCACTATATGTTTGGTGCTTAACCTGCATTATCTTATTTATTCCTGTTAGTAATCCTAAGAGATTGGTTTGTAGACAGAGACATTGAATTTTCCGTCATTTTACTTTTTCTTTTTTCCCCCTCTTTAATCCTCCCCCCACCCCGCTTCCACACCTAATCCATGGATGTTGCCGTTTCCCCTTAAGAATTGGATCTCTGAAGGTGGGGCGTCTCCTCCCACATGCTTGCGGTGTGCACCCGGGGCCTGGTTCACCCCCAGCATACTTGGGGTCCTGGCACCCACGGGGCATGGCACCCCCAGTGCACTTGGGGGGCCTGATGCACCCAGGGTATAGTCCATGGCTCCATCTGGGGCACAAACCCAGGACCTTCTGTGTGTAAAGCAGACATGCTAACCTGTAGTAGTGTAGTCTGTGGAGCCACCCTCCATCATTTTACTTTCACTTATTTTTGTTTTTTACTAAAAGTACATTTCTTGTAGATTGCATATAGTTGGGTCTTGCTTTTTTAATGGGTTTTACAAAATGTGCTTTACAATTGGAATGCTTAGACCATTTACATTTAATGTGATTATTGACTTGGTTAAGTTTAAGTCTATCATCTTGTTATGTTTTGTTTTCCTTTGTTCCTTTTTGCCTCTTTTTCTGTCTTGTTTTGGATTAATTGAATATTTCTATGATTCCATTTGCTTCCTTTGTTGACTTCTTAGTTATAATTCTTTTATTTTACTAGTTGCACTAGGATGTAGAGTATACATTTTAACTTCTCAATGTAACTTCCAGTGATATTATACCACTTTACGTATAGTATAAGAACCTTACAGTAGTATACTTTCAGTTTTCGCCCAGCCTTTATGCTGTTATCATACATTTTACTTTTACATGTTTTAACCTCCACGATATATTGTTATTGTTTTTGTTTAAACAATTATTTTTAAGAGAGATTTAAAGAGAAAATCTAATATATTTATCTATGCAGTTACCATGCTCTTTTTTCCTTTGATTAAATTCATATTTTCAGGTGGTATTATTTTCCTTTTGCCCCAATAACTTATTCTAACATTTCTGCTGTTGATGAATTTTTTTCAGCTTTTGTATTTCTAAAAAAGTTTTTATTTAATCTTTCCCTTGCAAGCTATTTTGCTGGACATAGAATTCTAGATTGAATGATTTGTTTCTTTCAGCATCTTAAAGATATTGCTCAACTGTCTTCTTATTTTTGTTGTTTTCCTATGAGAAATCTGTTATTATCTTTGTTTCTTTGTATATGTGTTCTTTTTCTCACTGTTTTTAAGATTTTTCACTTTATCACTGGGTTTCGAGCAGTTAGATTATGATGTGCCTTGGTGTAGAGTGTGTGTGTGTGTGTGTGTGTGTGTGTGTGTGTTTGCTTACTATTAATTGCCCTTGGATCTGTGGGTTTAAAATTTTTTATTAAATATGGAAAATGTATGGCCATTTTTTCTCCAAATATTTTTTCTGTTCCTCCCCTTTCCTCTCCTTCGGGGGCTACAATTACAAAATATACTGTACTAGGTGTCTTCAAGGTATCCCACAAATCACTGGAATGTTCTATTCATTTATTCACTCACAACAGTTTTTTCCCTGTGTGTTTTATTTTAGGTAATTTCTATCATTTTGTCTTCAAGTTCACTAGTTATTTCTTCTGTACTGTTTAATCTGCCCCTAATTTCATTCAGTGTATTTTTCATTTCAGATATTTTTGTTTTCATCTCTGGAATTGTGGTTGATTTGTGTCTCTCAATTTATCTATTTAACTTTTTGAACATATGGAATACTATTTACATGTCTTTACTAATTTATAAATTGTTCTAGGCATATCATATTCCAGTTTTAGAACATTTCCATCATTGCCAAAAGATCCCTTTTTGCCCTTGGCTTATTCTCTTTGGGCTGCTACAAGAGAATACCACAGACTGGGTGGCTTATAAAGTACAGAAATTTATTTCTCACAATTCTGGAGGCTGGAAATGTGAATCATGGTACCAGCACGGTTGCTTCCTGGTGAGGGCCCTCTCCTGGATTGCAGATAGTTATTTTCTTGTTGTATCCTCATGTAGAGAGGGTGAGAGAGCTCTCTGGGGTCCCTTTTATAAGGGCTTCACTTTTATGACTTAATTACCTCCCCAGTGCCTCACTTCCCAATACCATCATATTGGAGGTGACAATTTCATCATATAAATTTTAACTTTCAGTCCATTCTAGTTATCGGTCCTTGTTCCTACCCCCAGTCCTACTCAACCATTACTCTATTTTCAGTCTTTATAGATTTGCCTTTTCTGGTTATTTCGTATAAATGGAATCATGCAAGAGATAGTCTTTTGTGTCTTGCATCTTTCAGTTTGCATAATGACCTTCAGGTTCATCCATATTCTAGAATGTCACCAGTAGTTCATTTTTTTTTTAACTGCTAATACTGTTTTATGTAATGGATGTACCACATTTTGTTTATTTATTTACCAGTTGATGGGCATTTGGATTGTTTCCAGTTATTGGCTTTTATGAAAATGCTATATGAACATTTGCTTACATGTATTTATGTGGACCTATACTTTAATTTCTCTTAGGTAGGTTTCTAAAAATGGAATTTCTGGGTTGTATGGTTAAGTTCGTTTAATTTTCAAGGAATACCACATTGTTTTCCAAAGTGCCTATACCATCTTATATTGCCACTAGTTTGTGAGGGATTCATCGTCTACACATCCTCACAACACTTGTTATTTTATCTTTTTTGATTATATCCAGTCCAATAGATGTGAAGTGGTATCTTGTTATGGCTTCGGTTTATATTTCTTAAATAACTAATGATATTGAGCATCTTTTCATTTGTTTATTAGTCATTAGTATATCTTTATTCTGTTCAGTCTGTTCACATCTTTTAGTTATTTTAAAATTGGGTTTATCTTGTTGAGTTGTAGGATTTTTTTAATATATTACAATACAAGTACTTTGTCAAATGCATGCTTTGGACTATTTTCTCCCAGTCTGTGACTTGATTTTTCATTTTTAAATGGTCTTTTGAAACATAAAATTTAAAATTTTGATGAAAGTCCAAATTATCATATTTTCTTTTATGGATTGTTAGCATCAGGTTTATTCTTGAAAAATCTTTTTTTTCTCCATTGAATTTTTTTGTTGCCCTCACAAAATTGCATTGACTATATATGTGTGGGATTACTTCTGGACTCCTCTCTTCAGTTGATCTAGTTTTCTGCCTTTATACCATTAGTACACTGTCTTGATTACTACAGCTTTCTAGTGTGTGTGTGTGTGTGTGTGTGTGTGTGTGTGTGTGTGTATTTTTTAGCTAAATGATTTTAAAAAAGGATACTATTTTAATTCTTTTTGAAATCTACATAAATATTAAAACCAGCTTTTCAATTTACCAAAAATCTGGTTAGGATTTTGACTGGAAATATATTGCATCTGTGTGTCAAATTGAGGAGAATTGCTGTCTTAACAATATTGAGTCTTCTCATTCATGAATATGCTATATCTACAGTTATTTTCAGGTCTTCTGTAATTTTGGCAATATTTTGTTTTCAATTTTGTTGAATTTATCTTTAAATATTTTGTTTTGTTACTATACTAAGTGGTAGTATTTGAAAATTTTTATTTTTCTAATGTTTATTGCTTTTTTATAGATATAATTGAATTTTGAAAATTGACTCTATAGAGGAAATTATGAGAATTTTGAGTGCAATGTTGGACTTTCTTTTTAATTCTGTATTGTATATGACTGCCTCCTCCTCCTGGTTATGTGATACCATTAAAGACTGGTGCCGACCAGTGCTGGACTTCCAATTTTTCTGATTGTTATGTACAACCACCAATACTAGTCAGGCCTTTCTGTTTTGAGTAATACTACTTTTTCTGGAATCATTTAGTTCAACATAATTTTTGTTTAGTTTTCTATGTTTAAGTTTTCTTCTTTGTTTTATAAATCAGAAGAAGAAATGAAATACTTATATGTCCATATTAACACTTATTGAATGAGTGAAAAATTATTATTCTGTTCATCTTCTCATAACCATCTTTTGTCTATTTCAGATTAATAATTTCTCTTCTTAGATTTTTTGACTCATCGTGTTTCACAGACTCAACCTCTTCCAGTTAGTTTTAATTACTATACTGTTGACGCTCAAACTGTCAGTTTCATCAGTTAGAATTCTTTAACCTGCTCCTTTATTTTTTTCAGTGAGCCTCTGCCATTCTTGAAAGTATCTTTGTTTTCTGGGTTCAATGCAATATTCTAGACACATGCTGGTACTTCCTGCTGGAAAAGATGGGATCAAGTAATCTGTAAGGCATCTTGATTCCTTTAATGAATAATAATGTTATAAACCAAAATTTGGGCAAAGGGGAATTTGTGAGAATTGACATGCAGATGTGATGCTGCTGTTAGCAGCTTTTTTGTGTCATACATAGCAGAAGTTATTTCTTTTTATGCTCATTAATTCACAATGATTTTTTTTATTGTGAAAAACATTAAGTTTACCATCTTAATCATTTTTAAGTGTACTGTTAATTATGCACATTGCTGTACAAGAATTCTCTATAACTTTTTCATGTTGCAAAACAAACTCTTTACTGCCTAAACACTAATTTCCCTTCTTCTGTTCTCTTTGGGCAACTACCTTTCCACTTTCTGCATCAAAGACTCTGAATACTTTTTATATTTCATATGAGTGGAATCGTAAAGTATTTGTCCTTTTGTGACTAGTTTATTTTATTTAGTATAATGTCCTTGAGATTTATGTTTTAGTATGTGACAAGATTTCCTTCTTCTTTCAGACTGCTTAATATTTCGTTTTCTTTATCCATTCATCCACTGATGGACACCTCTTGGCTATTGTGACTAAAGATGCAGTAAACGTGAATATGCAAATATCCCTTGAGATCCTGCTTTGAATTCTTTTGGCTATATACCCAGATCATGTGGTAATTTTATTATTAATTTTTGTGGAAGCTCCATACTATTTTTAATAGTGGCTGAACCATTTTATATTTCCACCAGTTGTGCACAAAGGTTCCAACTTCCCTATATCTTCTCCCTCACTTGTTAATTTTTGTTCTTTTGATACTGGCAATCCTAATGAGTGTCATATGTCATAGTGTATTTGCATTTTTGTTATGATTGGTGATGTTGAGCATCTTTTCATATGCTTGTGGGTCATTTTCATATCTTCTTTTTTTTGTCTATTTAAAATATATGCCCATTTTTATTGGGTTATTTACTTTTTGTTGAGTTAGAGAGGTTCCTTATAAATTCTCGACATTAATCCCTTGTTGGGTATATGATTTGCAACTATTTTTTCCCATTTTGTAGGTGCCTTTTCACTCTGTTGATTATTTCCTTTGATGTGCAGAGATTTTTAAGTTTGATGTAGTTCCATTTGTCTATTTTTGCTTTTTTTGCTTTTGGTGTCATATTTACAAAAGCATCACCAAATTAAATGTACTGAAGCTTTCCCCTTTTGTTTTCTTCTACATGTTTTATAGGTTTAGGCCTTACATTTGGGTCTTTACTCCATTCTGAATTAATTTTTGTATGTGGTATAAGGTATGGGTCCAATTCTATTACTTTGAATGTGAATATCCAGTTTTTCATAAACCATTTGTTGAAAGAGACTGTTGGTTTATTTTCATTGCTCTAGAATATGCTGTTACATGAATATTCTGCTGATGTACTTTTGAGCTGTTTGCAGTTTAGGGCTATTGTGAATAATATTGTTATGAATTAACACCCCTTTCTGTAAGGTATATCCTAGGAATGGGATTGCTAGTTATAGGATTTCTGATCTTTAAGTTTATTATATAATGCCAAGTTGTTTTCCCAGATAAGAGTTTTATTTTATTTTTTTTTCAGTCACCAACATTTTATTTTATATTACATATATACATATATATATATGTATATATATATATATGTATGTATTTAATTGAAGAAATGATTCAAATTTTTTCTCCTCATCTAATTCCCCCTTCCCTCTCCTGCATTCCCTCTGGTAACCACTAGTCCATTGTCCATGTCCATGAGTCTCTTTCTTCTGTTCATTTGTTGCTTTTAGGTGTATATCCCACATTATGTGATATTATGTGATTTTCAACTTTTCTGTCTGGCTTATTTTGCTTAGTATGATTATTTCAGGGTCCATCCATGTTGTTGCAAATGGCAGTATTTCATCTCTTCTTATGGCTGAGTAATATTCCATTGTATATATGTACCACAGTTTCTTTAGCCAGTCATCTATTGTAGGACACTTCGGTTGCTTCCATGTCCTGGCCACCGTGAATAATGCTGCTATGAACATCGATGTGCAAATTTCTTTTAAGATATGGGTATTCAAGTCTTTGGGGTAAATACCCAGTAGAGGGATTGCTGGATCATATGGTAGATCAATTCTTAGTTTTTTGAGGACTCCATACTGTTTTCACAGTGGCTATACCAATTTTCCGTCCCACCAGCAATGTATGAGGGTTCCTGTTTCTCTGCATCCTCTCGAACATTTGTTATTATTTGTCCTGTTGATTATAGTTATTCTAACAGGTGTGAAATGGTATCTCATTGTGGTTTTGATTTGCATTTCCCTAACAGCTACTGATGTTGAGCATCTTTTCAAATATTTGTTGGCCATTTGTATGTCCTCTAGGGAGAAGTGTCTGTTCAGATCCTCTGCCCATTTTTGATTGGATCATTTGTTTTTTTTATTGTTATTAAGTTCTTTGTATATTTTGGTATTAGGCCCTTATCGAAGATGTTGCTTGCAAATGTATTTTCCCATTCAGATGGTTGTCTCTTTACCTTGTTGACAATTTCTTTTGCTGAGCAGAAGCTTTTTAGTTTGTTGCAATCCCATTCATTGTTTCAATTTCCATACTGCTGATTGGTCTATTTAGATTTTCCAGTTCTTTTTCATTCAGTCTAGGAAGGTTGCATTTTTCTACACATTGGTCCATTTCTTCTAGGTGATTAAATTTGGTGTTACATACTTTTTCATAGTATTCTTGTATGATTCTTTATATTTCTGTAGTATCAGTCATAATTTCCCCTCTTTCATCCCTGATTTTGTTTATTTGTGTCCTTTCTCTTTTTTCTTTAGTGAATCTAGCCAGGGGTTTGTCAATTTTATTAATTTTCTCAAAGAACTAGCTCTTTATTGTATTTATTTTTTCTATTTTTTTGTTTTTGTTTTTAATTTCATTTATTTATGCTCTAATTTTGATTATTTCTTTCCTTCTACTGACTTAGGATTCATTTTTTCTTCTTTTTCTAGTTTTTTAAAACGAAGCGTTAGGTTGTTTATTTGTGCTCGTTCTAGTTTTTGGAGATAGGCCTGTAATGATATGAATTTTCCCCTTATGACTGCTTTTGCCATGTCCTAAAAGTTTTGATATGTTGTACTAACATTGTCGTTTGTTTCTATGTATCTCTTGATCTCTCTTTTTCTTTCTTCTCTGACCCAGTTATTCTTCAGTAACAAGTTGTTTAATCTCCATGTATTTGTGGTTCTTCCTGATTTCTTTCTGCAGTTGATCTCTAGTTTCGAAGCATTATGATCAGAGAATATATTTGGTATGATTTCAACACTCTTATATTTGTTGAGGCTATCTCTGTGTCGCAGTATGTGGTCAATCTTGAGAATGTTCCATGTGCACTAGAGAAGAATGTATAAGCAGCTGTTTTGGGATGGAAGGCTCTGTAAATGTCCATTATGTCCAGTTGGTCTAATGTGTCATTTAAGGATGTTATTTCCATATTGATTTTCTGTTTGGACGATCTGTCCATGTCTGACAGTGCAGTATTTAGGTCCCCTACTATAATAGTGTTTTGGTTTGTTTCTCTCTTTAGTTTTGTTAGTAATTGCTTTACATATTTTGGGGCTCCCTGATTGGGAGCATAGATATTAATAATTGTATGTCTTCTTGGTACATGATTCCCTTTATCATTATGAAGTGTCCCTCAGTATCTTTCTTTATCTTTTTTATTTTGAAGTCTATTTTGACTGATAATAGTACTGCTACTCCCACTTTTCTCTGAATGCCATTTGCTTGAAATGTCATTTTCTACTCTTTTAATTTCTGTCAATATTTGTCTTTGGATCTGAGATATGTCTCCTGGAGGCAGCATATTGTTGGGTATTGTTTTTTGATCCAATCTGCAACTCTGTGCCTTTTTATTGGTGATTTCAATCCATTTACATTTAGAGTGACTATTGAAATATAAGGTCTCCTTATAACCATTTTATCTTTTGCTTTTTGATAGCTCAGTGTTTCCACTGCTTCCTTGTCCTTATGTTTCTGTTTTCTTTATTTTTGTTGACTTTTGTGGGTTTACCCTCTGATCCTTTTTGTTTTATGTCATATGCCTTGGTTCTGAATCTTTGGTGTGTGATTACATTTATGAATATGTAATCCTTTTTCTTCCCTACGTGCCTTATCTCCATTTCCCTTTGCGAATTAGATCTTTGAATCCTTTTCTTTTCAGTCGTTGCCTCAGTTTGTCCCTATGTATGCTGAACGTTCATTACTGTCTTGTAATAGTAAATCTCTTCTTATTTTAAGCTTGTAATGCCTTATTCGTATTAAGGGTATCATTCCTCTGCTTTCATTAGCCTGCTAGTTACCTTACTCCTAATTATGTATATATTTTTGTTCATTTTGTTTTTGAGGTGAGCTGACTCCTTTCAGTATTTCCTGTAGTACAGGCCTCGTAGTGGAGAATTCCCTCAATTTTTGTATGTCTGGAAAGGTCTTTATTTCTTCTTCATGTCTAAAGGAGAGCTTAGCTGGATACATTATTCTAGGCTGGTAGTTCCTTTCATGTAATAGCTTCAATGTTTGATTCCATTCCTTTCTGGCTTGTAAGGTTTGTGCTGAGAACTCGACGATAATCTAATGGGTTTTCCTTTATAGGTTACCACCTTTTTTCCCCTCACTACCCTTAGAATTCTTGTTCGCCATTGCTTTTTGACAATTTTAATGCAATGTGTCTTGGTGAAGGTCTTTTTGGGTTGAAGTAATTGAGTGTTCTATTGACTTCTTGAATTCTAAGCTCCAGCTCGTTCCTTAGATTTGGGAAATTCATGTCATCTATTTGTCTGAAAATGCTTTCTAGTCTCTGCTCCTTTTCCTCACCTTTGATAATGCCTATTATTCTTATGTTTCCTCTCCTAATGATATCAGCTAGTTCTTGTATTTCTCTTTCATTATTTTTCATTCTTTTGTTTCTCTCTTCTTCCTTTTGATATATTTCTAGATTTCTGTCTTTGATATCATTGATCCTTTCCTCCATTTGGTCAAGTATTTCCCAAGCTTGCTATTCATTTTTCAACTCTTGCAGTCTGTTCTTCATCTCTAGAAGTTTTATTTGGTTCCTTTGGAGGGTTTCAATATCCTTGCTCTGCTCATCTAGTTGTTTTTTCAATTCCTGAAATTCTTGAATTGAGTTGTTTTGGATCTCATTGAATTTTTTCAGAAGTACCATCCTGAATTTTCAGTCATTTAAGTCGCATTTTTCTATGACTGTAAGCTTATTTTCTGGAGATTTTTCTCTTTCTTTCTGAAATGCCTTGTCACTTTGGTTTTTCATGGTGTTTAATGGACTATTTCTCCGCCTGGGCATTAATGGAAGTGTATTCTGCTGTTTTTCCAGTAAGAAGATTTATTATATAAAGGTCTCTCTTCAGCTTGTTGCAAGGGAAGGGCTTTTCTTTTGGTTTCCAATAGATAGTGTCTAAGCCTCTTGGATCTCTGCTTTATATAAAGCCTTAATAACGCTTTTTAAATTTTCTTGTAGATATTTAATCACGCTTGCTACCCTCAGTTTCAGTCCTTGTCTGTGTCAGCGACAGTCTCGGCAGTGTTTGCTTAGATTCTCCTGGGGCTCCGCGATGATTCGTCTCAGAGTGTATGTGGGGAGGGACCTTTTGATTGTGGGTTGGGGCCTACGACTCAGCCTCAGTTTTGCAACTGTGGACAGCAGATATCGGCTGTTGTTTCTCTGCAGTCCCGTCCCGCTTCTCTGCTTTCTGCCCTGATGACTGGGCCCTGTAGCCGGCTGGCCACAGGGAGCCCACAGCTATCCCAGGCAGCAATGTTCTGGGAACTCGCTGCATGAACTCGCCACTCCCACTACTTCTGCAGGGAGCTCCAGGGACTGCGAGTGGCACCTTCTTTTTTTACTTGTAGTCCAGTATCCGACACCTGGGGTTCTGACCTGTGATAGTAGTTTTTATGTGCAGATCTCACACTCAGACATGCTGGTGTGCAGTTTGGTTGCTTTTTGTTGAGTTTTAGGTGTTCAGCTTATTGTTGTTTCAAGGGGAGAGATCTGAAAACATCTCTCACTCCACCATGTTTCCAAAGGTCCTAGCCTTTTTCATTTTAAACATTGGGGAAACTTTAATGTTTCTGTTTAATCATTTTATTCTTTGCGCTCTTAATTCATTTAAATGTGTGTGGTATTTGAAAGCAAGAAAGACATAGCTACAATCTTGTTTTAGCTTTGAACTTACAGTCTGTATAATTGTACCCTGAATTAGAAGAAAGTACATTTACTCTTAATTCTTTTTGCTTTTTATCCCCATTTTTCTCTCTTTCAAAAAGGCTTTTTGTTCTCTAAGCAGAAGCTTCTGACTTCATCTGTATACATGAATACATGAGTTGAATTTAATTATCACCCCAAGAATCATCTATATCTTAGCCCATTTTAGTAACAACGTTTGCTTATGAAGTACCTCAGAGTTTTTCAGAAATTTTGAAGAGCTTATTATTTTTACATAGAATATTTAAATGTTTTTAACTTAAAATTATAAGAAAATGAATTTTTACCTTTCCAATTTTGTGTTTTTTAATAATTTTAATCATAGTTTAGAAACTATAACAGCTTTATTGAGATATAATTCACATATCTATTACATAATTTTTATCTCTTTATCATTTTGCTTTTTAATATTTTATCATATATGTTAATTGAAAGCTAACATATATGTTAGGTTTCAATTAAGTTTTTATTTTTTTAACTTTGAAATTATGTAAGAAAGAATGAGAAAATATAACGAAGGAGAAAATCCTTTCTAAAACTTTAATGTTTATGTTTTATATGTATATGGTTTTCATCATATACTTTTGTAGAGGCCTTTTAGTTTTCAGTTGATATGCTGTATTGTTATATGGAATGATGAGTTATTTAACTGGCTTTATAATTATCCACCAAACAAGTGAATGTACCTGGAGGGAAGGAAGAAGGAAGATAATAACAGCATAAAATGCCAGTGTCTTCAAACCCTTTAAAGACATATAGAGCAACTAGGATAGCAAAACCAGATAACTCATGCTATTGAAAGTGATTCTGTGCTAGTTTTTGGCCTAGACTTCAAGGGGCACAACAGCTTTTGTTTCTGCTGTGGGAAAGCCAGTGTCCATGTAAGAAGTCTAGATACCTTGATACCACTATGCTGTGAGGAAGCCCAAGCCAGCTATGTGGAGAGGACAGGTAGAGACACAGTGAGGCACCAGACAGTTGAGTGAAGGCTTCTTGTACTGTTTGGATGAGCCTTGTTAACTGAGAAGCAGCAGAATCAGTAATCCCAGGTGATACCACATGGAGCAGTAGAAACCTGTCTAAATTTTTGACCCACAAAATTGAGGGAAATAAATCATTTTAAACCACTAAGTTTTGGGCTGGGTTCTTGTGCAGCAATAGAAATTAATACTCTAGCCAAATTGATTTTAAAATATAGAGACTGCCATCCATATGTAAAAATGCAGAGAATGTTGTTCCCATGGACCTTTCCTAGAAATCTGTTAGACACTGCACCTGAGACAACCAAAATGACTTACATCAAAGTAAGACTAGTGATACGTATCATAACTAGGATTAAATGAGTGATATAAAGGAGAGTGTAGTATGTAATCACAGTATGTTTTGACAAAGAAATAAAATTCCATTGTAGAAAGATGTGGGGGAGAGCATGTGCAAAACAATTTTTCTAAACTGTTCAGCAATTATATTTTTTGTTTATAGTGTTGGTTTTGTATTAAGATGTTTTCTCTAATTTCATGTCTTTGATAGCTAGGAATCCATGTGGAAGAAATAAATTAGGAGATTAAGTAAACACCCTGTGTTCTTGATTTTTAATTGGAAGTATCAATACGAACTCATATTTTATTTTATCTTAAAATGGTATATATATATATTTATGTATTTTTGTACACATGTATATATATATAATGTTAACCTGAGAATATTTTACGTGTATTGTAGAATAAAGTAAATGAATATTTATGTGATATTTTAATTTTGACATTTCCCAGCTATGTCTACTGAAAAGTCCCAGAAATGAGCAAACCTAGTTCCCAGAATGTGGTCTTGACATGCTGTTGACTTCTAAAAGACACCAGGGCTTCTTTGATAAAGCTTTCATTCTAGATCTGGGGCATGAAATATATAAAATGATCCTGGAATATTTTTATACCCTATACCAAGGAGGCTATCAGCAACTAACTAGAGTTAGCGATTAAAGGCTTCAGCAGCCACTTGAAGGGCCTCTAGGGTGAGTGACCAGCTCTCCCAGTTTTAGCACTGAAAAATCCCATGTCCCTCGAAATTTCTCAGTCTTAGGCAAATCAGTACAGTAGATCACCCTCAGAGATGCCCACTGGCCAGAAGTTGAACAGTATGAGCATATATAAGGATAAGTGCTACATTGGACTGGCATCCTTTATTATGTTTAAATCTATGATTTCATAATGATAGCCAAAACAGAACAAAACCCACTAATTGTTCATCTTTGGTGGATATTAAGAAAGCGTGTTTTAATTTTGAAAAGTGATAAACCAAGAGAAAGAATCAAGTATTCTGTATGAACAGTACCATTGGCTAAAAAAATAATAGGTGAGGTAAAGTTTCTTTTTACAGAGAAATTTTTTATACTAGCAAATAAAGACAAAATGATTGAATTGGCGTATCACCATTTTGCAATCATCGTTTAAGTGGATTTTGACATTGTGTCAGTGACTGCTTAGAGCACTAAAGGAGAGAAAATCATAGGTGTGCTGCAGTACTCCACCACTTAATGAATGATCTTGCCCAAAACGTTAAACCTATATCTGCCTACATCCAACTACTAAATGTATAGGAACTATAGAAGACAGAGGAACGTGTTGAACTACACTGGGAATTCAATCAACAAAACCCAGTTTGTGGGAAATCATAGGACAGATGATCCAGTATATTCAACAGATTACAAAGAAATAAAAGAAATGGTGAGGGAACCTATATAATTAAAAAGGCAAAATTAAAAAATAGCATTTGTATACATATACACTTCAGTAATAAAATCATAAATAAAAGAAAGGAAGCAATTGCCACAAAAACCAGAGTAGTAGTTTATTTTGATTGTTGTGGAGAGTACAGGGGCATGGATGGAGGGTGTCATGATTAAGAGGGAGTTACATGGAAGGCTTCTTTAGTTGGCTGGCATGGTTATTTATCCTGATCAGCATAGTGGTTCCAAGTTCATTTAGCTACAATTTATGTATATGATTTTCTATGTAGTATTTATGTCATTTTTAAAGACAACTTTTTTAGAGCAATTTTAAGTTTACAGCAAAATTGAGAGGAGGATGCAGAGATTTCCTGTATGTCCCCTGCCCCTACACATGCATAGCTCCCCCTTAATATCCCCCACTAGAATGGTACATCTGTTATAATTGATGAACCTACAATGACATATCTGTCACTCAGAGTCCATAGTTTACATTAGGGTCCACTCTTGTTTACATTCTGTGGGATTGTACAAAAATGTATAATGACATACTCATCATTATAGTATTATACAGGATATTTTCAGTGCTGTAAAAATCCTGTTCTCTGTTTATTAATCCCTCAAAACCTGGCAACCACTGGTCTTTTTACTGTTTCCATAGTTTTGTCTTTTCCAGAATGACATATAGTTTGAATCATATAGCCTTTTTGGATTGGCTTCTTTCAGTAAGTAATATGCATTTAAGGTTCCTCTGTGTCTTTTCCTGGCCTGATAGCTTGCTTGTTTCTTTTTAGTGCTGAGTAATATGGTTATATAATATTTTATAGTAAAAGCCTAACATAAAAAAGGAAAGGAAATTGGAGTGGAGGCAACTATTAGGAAATGGTGAGAGTTGATCCCTTATAGATTATCTAAGACTTGTTGACTGAGGATTTTATTGAATGCTATTCTGAGAAGATTTAACATAATCTGTTAGTAGAGAACCAGTGAAGTTTATTAAAAAAGGGGCTGGAGTGCTGAAAACTGTGTTTCTAAGAAGATAAATCTGGCAGGATATATTTCAGTAAGAGACTGGAAAGCTAGCCGGAGACCACAGTGCTAAGGTGAAGGTGATAAAGATTGGGATTAGGGTGATGCTTGTAGGAATAGAGGTAAAATAACTTGGTTATGCAACAGAAGAATAGTTAATAAGACTTGGTGACAGATAAAGTATGGTTAAAAATAAAAACATTCAAAATAAACTCAAATATTTCATGTTTGAGGTTATATCCTCTATTGAGTAGGTACTAGGGAATTCTGGCAGGATGATTCTAGGTTGATTAGACTAAAATAAGATCTGTATTTCTCCTCATGATGTATTTAAAGTCCTGGAGGAATGATTGCTAGGGATCTACATTCCAAATGATTCCTCAAAAATGCCATCTGACAAGAAACTGATAATTGTGGTTGTTTTTGGTAAGTGCATAGTTGAGACATAGAGATGTGAGAGTTACTTTTTATCTTTTTCATCTTTTCAGTTTTGAATCATGGACTTATATTACCTATTCAGAAAATAAAATGTAATTAAAAGATAAAGATACCGAAATATTTCAATTTCCAGGGGCAGATTCTCATTTGGCATTCTTTTATTATCTTAAGTACCTCAAACTATTGTTATTCAGAAAAGAAGTCAGGAAAATATGTTTAATACTTGGTTGCCTTTAATTTACATATATTTGTAAAGATATATTTGATTATACGTGTGTGTGTGTGTATATATTATGTGTGCATGTTGTGAGTGCATGAGTATGGCTGTTTGGCTCTAGTGTGTGTGTGTATTTCACTCAGAAAAAAATGTTTATAGCTGGAGCCTCAGTAACCCTGTCTTCCCAGTGCCTTTAATTCTTATTGCCATCAGGTAAGATTTTCTTCTTTAGGTGGGAGATGTTTGAATGGCCATCTTCAGTGCCATTCAAAGATGGTGATGATGCTGTAGCAGCATAGACTGTCTCTGTTTTCTTCATTATCATGGCTGATGCTACAGGTCATTATATATCTACTATTCCATCAGTCTCCCTTCTCCTTACTCTCCCCCTGGCAATTGTCCTGGATCCAGCTTCAGTAAGAAAGTGTTCTGAAATACATAAGTCTTTATTTCATATTGTAGTCTTTTGGACAGGTGAAGACCCAGTATTAGATCTGGTAATAAAAAGGTAGTAAGAGGTGACATATAGTTTGTTTTAATAACTTTTGCTTGGATAACTATTAGTGATTAAAAAAAAAAATTAGGAAAAATCAAGTAGGGCATGCTTATTCTTTTAGGCCTAGTAAAATTGGGAGAAGTTTTAAGTCTGTTCCCCTAGGGATCTAGAAAAGAGAAATCAGGATTAGAAACAATAGGAGGCACTAGTAGGAAGCTAGGTAGCCCCTAGCATAGTGGTTGTCAGCCTTGGCCTTACATTGGCACCACCCGAGGATGTTTAAAAAAAAATACTGATGCTTAGTTTCCATTTTAATTTGGAGGTTCTGATTTAATATGTCAGGGCTATGGCCTGGGCATTGGAACTTTTTGAACTTACCTACTTGAATTTCTTATGAAGTCTAGACTGAGAACCACTGACGTAGAGAAGAAAACTGGTATAGGACAAAGGATAATTGACCCTGGGTTCCACAGTATCTCAATCCCAAATTCTTTCCATTTGGGATAAATCGAAGTTTATTTTAAAATGAAGCATTTTAAGACTTGTGATTATGTTTCTGATTGGCGGAAAACAAAAAAGACATGAATGAATCTTTGGCATCTGGAAAGAATGAACAGAATCACATAGATAGTCATAAAACTTCATGGAGTGACTATGCTTCATTAACATTGTGATATTTGTACAGGTTGCGTGTGATTTGCTTCGGAGAATAATTCGCATCTTGTATCTCAGTAAGAGACTCCAAGGACAACTGCAAGGGGGAAGTAGAGAGATAACAAAAGCTGCTCAGAGTCTCAGTGAACTTGGTAAGTACTTTTTTGATTGCAAAGTTAGAAGAGTTTTAAAGATTTTTCAGTCACTTAATTTGTTGACTTTTGTCATGTTATCACTATTGACAGATATTGAGCAAATTTATTGAATAATTGGTTGTTTACCACATTGTCACATTTTTCAAAATTGATGAGTAAAATTAGTTGATTTCTTAGAAATACTGTTTAATTTTTAAATCTATCATATTGTAAAATTGGCTTTTTTAAATTAGAGACCTGTGAATTTTAACATATGTATAAATTCATGTAGCCTTTAGCACAGTCATAATATACAGTAGCTCCATCATCCCTAAAATTCCCTCATGTTCTCCCTTTATGATCATGCATACCCCCCACCCCTAACCCTGGCAACCACCTAGTGGTTCTACATCACTGTAATTTTGTCTTTTGGAGAATGTTACAGAAATAGAATCAAAGTACATGACTTTTTGAGGCTGGCTTCTTATACTTAGTATAATACCTTTTAGAATTATCCAAGTTTTTAGTTTGTTACTTTGTGTTTGTTGGAATAATATTGTATGGTTGTACCAAGGTTTGTTTATTGATTCACTGGTTGAAGGAAATTTGTGTTGTTTCCAGGTTTTGGTGATTATGAATAGAGCTGTTATAAACATTCATGTACAGGTGTTTTTTTTTTTTTTTTTTTAAATGTGTATGTAAGTTTTAATTTCTTTAGGAGAAATATCTAGGAGAAATGCTGTTTTTAGGTGATAAATCCTGTGTTAACATTATGCGTAGAAGATTTATTGAATTTATTTTTTAATTCATTCCTTATTTTCTCCAACATTTAGAGTAGACTCTTGACATTTAAGGGTTTAACATTCATGGTTTTGACTATTAACAAGCTGCAAGGTCCATGATGAAGAATTTCATAATTTTTCAGGCAAAAATTTGAATAACTATTGAATGTGTATAGAACACCAACACCTGCATTTTAATGAGGCTTTGTAGTTTTCTTCTTTTCATTTGATACCCAGTAATTTTTCTGAAGTGGATGTATTTAGTGGTATTTGTATAGTTATAGGTTCAAAATGTCTTTGATTGTATTCATCTCAAATACCAAGATTCTACTTACTCTTTCTGATGTGCTTTGAAAGTAGTTGTGCCAAAATAATACCAGAAAGATGTGTATTACATGTTTTTTAAAAAGTTTTTCTCTTTGTTATTTTAATTACATAGTCATACTGTAATGCTTTTTTCATATTTTTTGCTAAGGAACTATATCCTTCACACATTTCAATTTATAATGCTTAAATACATTGCTTAGGCACAACATTGGGAATATATCTAACTTATGATTTGGTATGCTTAGAATTTTTGTATGAAAAGTTAATATTTTAGCAGTAATGCTCGAGTACTTTTTTTAGACTATGTGCTAAATATAGGAGAGTAAAAGTCTTAGTATCACCTGTTATTTTTTGCTTTATTACAATTGATTTCTGTGCTCTAAAAATAATTTGTGGGATAATAGAATCAGTAAAAACAGATACAAATTATTCTATGGTTTATTATATATATTTATTATCACTGATAACTCTTCCGTAATAAAAAATTGCTAGATTTTGATTATGATTATCATTTCTTCTAGAAACAACAGATGCTGTAATGCAGATGGTGATGTCTTCTTTTTTAAAAAACTAGCACAAGTATCAGTCATAATGCTTTGAGTTGGGGTAATGCAGAATAGAAACCCATTATCCTTCCAGTGAGGTATTGGCTTTACCCAAAGTTTTATAAATATGGTGAGAGGCTGCTGAGAAAGTATAGTTCATGATGGAGTTATCTCAAAATGGATTGTATTAATTTAAATTTTTAAAGCTTTGCACATTATGTGCTTGCTATTCAAAAATTTTGAAGGCATCATCTCTTTATTCACCAGTCTTCATTCATTCATGGCTAGTCCTGGCATTGATAATAAGGAGAAGCCAAGAGGAAAGTAAAGTTTCTACATTTGGAATTAATATTTTAATATAAGTAATAATTTGATAATCACTGTTACAATTATATATGTATCTAAATTGTATTTCTGTGATTGGAATATCTCTGAAATTATCAATGTCTATATCAGTATAGGTCTTGTTCTCATTAGAAAGAATAAAATGTTGAAGAGTAGCAGTATTTGTACCATAAACCCTTGAAATTAACTTAAAACTAATCTCTTAAACTTGAAAAGTCTTGAGGCTTGAATTGCACTTAGCAGATAAAATAATTGTCATCTAGAAATTATATATATTTGGAGGGTCTGGGGGGAATGTGGTACAGATTTCTCCTTAGGCAATGAAAATGTTTTGAAATTAAATAATAGTGATTGTTACACAACTTTGTCAATACACAAAAAAAGCCAGTGAATTGTGTACTTTAAAATGTTGAATTTTATGGTATGTGAATTATATATCAATCTAAAAAGCATATTCTGGTGCCTAGTTATACTGATCTCAAACTGGTACCTTTTCTTTTTATCATATTGAGGTCCAAGTGACATATATTAAACTGCACATGTTGGAAATGTACAATTTGGTAAGTTTTGACATGAAATTATCACCAATATCAAGATAGTGAACATGACTATCATTCCCCAAAGTTTCCTCATGCCCTTGGTAATCCCTCCTCAGGCATTTACTGATCTGATTTTTGGCACTTTAAAGAATTTTATATAATTGGAATCATGTAGTTTGTATGTGTTTTTCTTTGGCTTCTTTTAGTTAGCTTAATTATTCTGAGATTCACCCATGTTGTGTGTATCAATAGCTCACTCCTTTTTATTATTGCTGATAGTATTCCATTTTATGGATGTCTCACTGTTTATTCATTCACCTGTTGATGGACATTTGTGTTGTTTCTAATTTTTGGCTATTACAAATCAAGCTGCTGTGAACATTAATGTACAGGTCTTTGTATAAACATGTGCTTTCATTTCTCTGATAAATACTTAGGAGTGGAATGGGTAGATTATATGGTAGATGTATGTTTAACTTTTTAAGAAATAGCCAAGATGATTTTCAAAGTAGTTGTAACTTTTACAGTCTTAGTAGTAGTGTATGAAAATTTCACTTTCTCCATATCCTTGCCAATACTTGTTATAGTCAGTCTTCTTCATTTTAGCCATTCTAATAGGTGTGTAGTGATATCTTGTTTTGAATTTACAAAAAAGTTACTAGAACTAATTAAGGAGTTTAGCGAGATTTCAGGATATACGATCATTATATAAAAATTAGTTTTAGTTCCATATACTCTACTATTAATAAGCAATTAGAATTTGAAATTAAAAAATATCACTTATAATAGTATCAAAAATATGAAATACTTAAGGTCGAATTTGACAAAAGATACCCAAGACCTGTACCTTAAAAACTAGAAAACAGGGTGGCTCAATAGTGTAGTGGTTAGCACGTCTGCTTTACATGCAGAAGGTCCTGGATTTGTGCCCCTGGTGGAGCCATGGACCATACCCTGGGTGTGCCAGGCCCTGGGTGCGTTCCACGAGTGTGTAGGAGGAGATGCCCACCTTCAGAGATCTAGTTCTTAAGGGGAAATGGCAACATCCGTAGGTCAGGAGTGGAAGTGTGTGTGTGTGTGGGGGGGGGATTAAAGGAGGGGAAAAACTAGAAAACATTGAGAATGATTAAAGAATACTCAATTAATAAACCTTGTCCATGAATTAGAAGACTTAATATTGTTTATTACTGTGCTCATTCTCCTTTAATCGATTGATATAGATTCAACAGTTACACAGGCTTTTGTTTAGAAATTGACAAACTGATTTTAAAAATCATATGGAAATGCAAAGGATCTAGAATAGCCAAAACTTTTAAAAGAAAACAAAGTTAGAGGATTAACTCTACCTGATTTGAAGGCTTATTACAAAGACATAGTAATCAAGATAGAAAGATCGATAAGTCAATGGAACAGGATAGAGAGCCAAGAAATAGACCTACACATATATGAGCAACTGATATTTGACACATTTAATGGAGAAAAGATAGTCATTTCAGCAGATGGTACTGGAACAATTGGGTATCCACATGCAAAAGAGTAAACTTGTATTCATATCTCACTTTATATAAAAAATTAACTGAAAATGGATGAGTCCTCAATGTAAAACCTCAAACTATAGCACTTCTAGAAGGAAACATAGAACACTTTCGTGACTTTGCTTTAGAAAATTTCTTAGATATATCACCCAATGCACAGTTTACATACACAAAAAATGATAAATTAGACTTTATCAAAATTTATAACTTTTGTTCTTTGCATGATATTGTTAGAAGAATGAAGACAAGCCATAGAAAGGGAGAAAATTTTTGCAAAGTATATATTTCATAAAGGACTTGTGTCTATGACATATAAAAAATTCCCCAACCTTGGTGAGAACACAAACAACCCAATTAAAAAATAGGCAAAAGATTTTAAAAGACACTTCACCAAAAAACACATATGGATGACAGATATGCATATAAGATGCTCAACATCATTAGCATTACAGAAGTAAAAATTAAAATCAGACTAGTGTCATATTGACAGAGAATAAGCAGAATTATTTTAGTGCAAACTTATTGTAATTTTCCATGCAGATTACTATTATGTAATGATTAAAAATGAAAACTACATAGTGTAGTTTTCAGGGTTAAATTATATCTCATTAATTTATGGTTTTTCTTCAAGAGTCTTGGGACTAGATGAAAATTTAGCTGGACCTTACTACAAATTGGTGGCATGTTTTGAGCATTAGTAAGATAGCATACTTAAAACATATTTTTGATAATGTTACTATTTACCTTTTTAAAAATTATTTTTAAAAATTTTATTTATTGGAGTGCTATTGGTTCATAAAATTATATAGGTTTCAAATTTATGATTCATTAATAAGTCATATGTATATTGCATTGTTTGTTCACCACTCAAAGTTAAATTTTCTTCTGTCACGAAGTATTTGATCCCCTTGACCCTTCTATACCTCTCCCCCTTTACCTCTTCCCTCCAGTAACCACTGAACTGTTGTCCGTGTCCATGAGTCTCTGTTTTTCTTGTTCATTTGTTGCTTTCAGTTTTATATCCCACATATGAGTGAAATCATATGGTTTCAACTTTTTCTGTCGACCACAACTTCTTTATCCAATCATTTACTGAAAGGCACCAACTACCTACCTTTTAAAATTGTTGTTATCCCATCTAAGCTGGGAGCCTACATAATTTGTAAATTTGATATTTTGCAGAATTTTTTGAGCAGCTTGATAAACTGTCATTGTGAACCATAGGAAGGCAGGTCTTTTGAAATTAAATTAGTGTCTGAAAGCACTTAATAAGATTAGAAATATTAAAAAGGTTCTGATGATACCAATATATCCGATCAACTGGTTTGCTTATTCCATGGAATGTATTGTTGCTTTTTCCGTGTTGAGTTGACACTGTTGTGGTGAACCCAGAAAGTGCTGTATTTCCACAATCAATATTAGCACTTTCTAGTTTCTCCTTTGGAATGTAATCAGATATTCCACCCATAATATAGACACCTTGACTCCCCCATCATCCAGTCATTGGTGAAGAATCTAGTATACTCTTTGTTTCATGTTATCAAATGGGAAAATTCTGCTAGATATTGGTTTAGAATATTCAAATGTAGTGAGGATATGGAAGATGTTAATCTGTACTATTTAGAATTTAGCTGCGTGGTTCTTTTCTTGCATACTAGTTTACTTGGATTTGTTAAGAAATTCACTTTGAACCTAGTTCCTCTCTACCTGTGATTTCACTTTAGTTTCTGCCATTTTATTTCGCCTTATTTATATTAGAAATGACTCTTGATTTAGAGACTTTTTTTAAAAAAATGAACCTCTTAATAATCTTAATAGTTATCACACGTTTTGAGAGTCATGACTACCTATTTACTTGGTGAATTTATCATTATCATTTAGGGACTGTTTCTCACTTTTTCTGGCTTAGAAACTTTATTTTGCCAATAGTGATAATTGAATTAATAATTGTTTATGGACATTTTTATTGCTTGACTTTTTCTAAAGAAGACATTAATTTGACTTAAAAAATACATAGTAAGAGCTAACAACAAACCAGAGACTAGCAACATGAGTAGAAAGGGATAATTTATAGGAGGTGCCTATAGCAGCTCAGCCTTTTTGTTAGTCTTCAGTTGAGGCAGTGAGGATTCATGATTCCTCCTCCTTCTTTCATTGCTAGGCATTCTTTTTACTGCTTGGGGAGAAATGGAATATAGAATTCATACATGAGTAGAGGTGACTAGATCTCTCAAAAGCCATAATGCCAGCTCATCCCTCTGCAGTTTTCTCAGTTCTGTAAATCCACATTAATGCTTCCTCTTTCTTTTTATAATTAACCAAGTTCACAAGATACTGGTTTACAGTCCAGAACACTAACTCATTAATTTTCAGTGAGATATACTATTTCCAGTATGAAAGCATATAATTTTCTCTCTGGATAGAGTAAATGAAAAAACAAATTTGTTATCAGAAACTTCTGGTAAAATTTGAATTAGATCAAGGGAAGCTGATTGTATGATTCAGTTGTTTGGCACAAAATGTGATTAGCCTGATGCTTATTACATTCTCTCATTAATAATATGCCTGCTTTACTTGCAATGCTGAATTAAAGTCTCCTGTCATGGAGAAACCTGTCTTTGGTCACTGCCAATCTTTTAACTCTTTAACTTTTTATTTCTTCTTTCATACTTCATGTTGTTGACTACCCCTGTTTAGTTTATACAGCTTTCTCCAATTAGGACACAATAAAATTGTTTAGGTTTCTGCTTCCCATTAAAATTATATCTCAGTGCTGCGTAGTTATATTCCAGATATGAATTGGAATTTTGAGTGTTTCCTGAATTTCAGTCATGCATTTAGTCTCTTGTATTTTAAAATGATTTTTTTACTAATCCCACTTGCTAAAACAAACTTGTTAGTATTTAGATACTTTAGATTTACAAGTTAATATGATAAACTTTGTATCTTTTTATAGTATTGATTCTTTCTAAACTTCCAGTCTATTTTTATATTTTCAAAGTTTTTTAGTTTTTAAAAATAATATATGTAGATCCTAGTTTATGTTTAATAAAGTCCATCATTGAATTTATTAAACAATTAGGTTTCAATGTATAGAAAAGCCCTGTAGTTTGTTAGCACGCTGATATAAAATGAGTAAATAAAATGCAGTTTTTGTGTTTGAGAAACTTAAGGTATGTCTTTTTCTAAAACTAAGCATAAAGCTGGTGATGATGATGATGATGATGATGGATGGCAGAAAGTAGTCTACTCTCCTCCCAGCTTTCTCATTTTGGCATGTCTGCATTTTCCATGAAATAGTAAGAAAAAAGCTTCGTCATTCTTTTTACTGTAAGAGGTAATTTATTTACTCATTCAGCCAGTATTTATTGAATGCCTACTCTGTGTGCCATGTGTTATTCTAGATACTGAAGATACATCACTGAAAAAACAGCAACCTCTCTGCCTTTTATAGTTTATATTCTAGTGGGTCCTAAGGTGACGTACCAGGTATATCTAAAAATCCGATTCGAGTCTGAGCTCTTAACTACCTATGCTGTACTCCTTTCCTTAAACTGTGTGGCACCATTTAGTTGCTTCACAAAAGTCATCGTTGCCATTGGTAGACCTCCCAGTGTCCTTTTTTAAATGAAGAATAAAAAAACACATTTAAATGTATTATGTTTGTATAGTGAATGTATTTTATGTTGTGATGGCGGATTGATTGCTGTAATGACAATTCTGTTATCAAAGCTTTATTCTGTTACCACTTAAAGATAATTTTTTTAAAAAATGTATAATCAAATTATAGTCAAGCAGTTGGATGTGATAAAAAATATTTCTTCCATTAATTTTTGTTGCTTATGGTCTGTTTTCTGAGTTATAATTTTGTTGCTAAGCTGCAATATATTAAACTATGTATCATGAGAAAATATTCTTAAAACAAATTTATTATGGAAGCATTTTATGAAATATTATAGAAGGTGATAGTGTAAGTTTGTTTCATCCATTAATGTTCTTATTGTAAATGACGTTTTCTCAATCTGATAATACAGTACTTATAAGCAGATATTTCTGATTTGGGCACAGGTGAGAAAGTATGATTTATTCAGTTTTGCTACATAATAGGTGACTGATAATTAATGAAGCGATGAATATTTTTTGAGATGTCTGTAAGATAATGTAGTTGGTGAAAATTTTAGAAAGTTGTATTATTTAAAGCTTTTAAAATTGACGGGAAAAAATTTAAATATGCCACATACTCCAGTATTAAACTGGGTCTGAGTCAACTTCTTAAATGCATTTAATACATGCCTAGGTTTTTTGTGATAGCTTCAACTTAGAGAATTCAATATGCATTTTTAAACCTACAGTGTAATCAGATATGATAGACTTTTTCAGTATGTTTTAGATGGTCTTTAACTCACTTATGTTTATAACTGGATTCAGCTACCACCAGATGGGAGTGGTGCTGTGCTCAAATCCAAAAGCATAATGGGCCTATCCTTAGGTATAGGTTTGCCTGGAGTAGAGATAAACATATTAAAATTATATACACGGCACACATACAGAGTCTCTCTCTCTCTTTTTTTTTTTTTTTTTTTTTACCTAATTGACTTTAATGTTACTAAAATCTACATTAAACAGGTGATACCCACACAGCACTTATGATCCTATTTTATTTGTTTTATCTTTCATCATACAGTATCAGAAAAAAACCAGGATGACATCTAGATAAAAACAGCTTACTTTCTGTAAAATTTAGTAATTTTGTTTTTTATACATTTCAAATTTATAATAGTATCTCTAGGTATATGTTTTATTCCATATGGTCAGTTAATGCTATGGAAGTTCTTTATTTTACTTTACTATTTGTCACCACCTGCTGGAACATTTATCAGTGTTTGAGATCACTGATAAGGTTCTTCGAACTAATAATGTATCAAATTTTCGATTACTTGGTTCTAAGAGGCTTTCTTTTCTATTTGGATGCTTAAGCCAATAGTTCTCCATTCCAGTGTATATATCATTAATGATGTTAAGTTTTAAAAATTCAAATATGTCTTAAATGAATATAAACAGTACTTCAAATACAGTCTTATTATTTTATTGACTGTTCCTTTTTATTGATTATTTTATTGACTTTCTTAAAAATGGTGTCAGCTTACTTAGTGAATTGCAGCTTTGGGTCTCTAAGTTTAATATTTTATGGGAAAATTAGGTGGGCTGTTCTACTTTTCATCACCATTATAATTGATTGTTTTATATATAAATAAGCCTAGAGCTATATGAAACAGTTTTTATCAGTCTTTGGCTTGGTAAATTGAAATTAGCTATAGGCTAAGTTAAAAGAGTTCTATGCAAATTTATAGGAATACATGTAGAAATCTACATTTTGATACCACGTAAACAACAGGACAGGGAGACAGGCAGGCATGATCTTCTGAGAGACGTGTTTAATAAAACAGGATGCAAATATATTCATTTATTTTAATTGTCAGGTACTTGAAATCCATTTCAATGAATCACAAATTTATTTTTCTACTGTATCCAAATGGAAGATAATGCTGAGTATGTAATTTTAGTATCACAATTCGGAATTTATTCAGTGGTCAGCTCTGATGATCTATATTACCATATTGTATTAAAACTGAAATAATTCTACTTTGGAAGAAAATCATGAAATCATTATATCTAGCAAACTACACTCTAAAATCTAGTTAGTTTGTACCAAATAACTCAAAAAGGACAAGTTAGTTATCTAGGGATATATTTTAGAGCTAATTTATTCTGGTGGGTACATTACAAAGGTATGATGGTCAAAACGAGATGGTACATAGAGATTTTTCCATGGCAGTTTATAGGGATTGGCAACATCTGCTTTGGAAAATCTCTATATCTAAATTATGTGATGTTTCTGGAGATTCAGTTATTTGCTTCTCAAGTTTATCCAGAGTTGCTTCTTAAGGAAAGTGCTGTATTTGTCAGCAACTATTCCTAAAGATCTCCTTCATATGTTTCAGGAAAGAATAATTGTATAGGATCTTTATTTTTCAAAACAGGATGCCAATTCTTACTTTTTAATTTGGTTACCAAAGCTTGTGGATCTACACTTAGAGTAGCATGCGTTATTGATTGACTTCCCAATTTCTTTCTCCTCATTCTTCCTTTCTGTCAGAGTCCAAGATTTATTGAGTTTTCATATTCTTAGTGACCCTGGACTCAGGGAAGAGGTCACTCCTTTCCTACAGGGCTTAAATCATGCTTGGTCTTGATAGCTTAATTTGTTTCTGTAATTGTTCAGATATGGACATGTAACCTCATCTGGGCTAAAGAGACTTGAGGAAAGTGAGCTGGAAAGTTCCAAACTTTTTGAAAGTTTTACTTTGCAATTTAATGCAAATGAAAAAGAAGAACTACAAGTGGAGACTAGATGCTGTCTCTATTTCTAAACTTATAAGTTGAGCTATGCTAATTGTCTATTTTCAGTAGACACTAAATCACTACCATTTTATCCAGTTCTCTCGTTTTCTTCATTTCACAAACTTTTTTATAAATTTTATTATTTTTCTGGATGTTAATAGTAATACTTTATATTGGTAGGCAATATACAGTTTATCAAATTAACCCTCTTCTTTTTCATTTCTCCTTATTTTCTAATCTGTCCCTTCATGCCCTCCTTTTTGCCCTTCTTTTCATTTTTCCTTGTCTTCTCTCTTCTTGACCCATTCCTTCTTCCTCACCTATTCCTTCCTCTTTTTTTTTTTTAAACTTTCAAGTACGTTTCTATTGTACTTTAAGCATAGTCCCTTACTTCCCAAATGAGGCTGGACCAGTGATGAATTTGAATTGAGAAACTGAAAGGTGAGCTTGGACACCAGACTTAGATTGAGAGTGGTATTCCTTATTTGGAAAACATCAAGCAACAGACTGATTTAAAATGCTATATAGAAAAAAAATCGACTTTATTCAGGTACAGGTTATATACAATAAAATGCACCTATTTGAAGTGCACACTATGGTGGGGTATGACATCTGTGTATACACTGGTATAATCATCACCACAGTCAAGATAACGAGTATTACTATCACCCTAAAAAGTTGTTTCTTTTGGCGTCGGTCTCCCCACCTCCAATGCAAACTTTTGGTTACTAGAGATTTCATTTTGTCCTTTCTTGAATTCCATGTACATGGAATCATACAATATGTATTCATTTGATGAGTAGTATTTCACTGTATGCATATGTCATAATATGTTTATCCATTTAGTTTTTAATGCATATTTGAGTTTTCATTTTTTGATTATTTATTATGAATAAAGCTTCTATGAACATTTATTTTCACTGCTCTGATGTAAATACCTAGGAGTGGAATTCCTGAGTCATCCTGTGTTATGATTAATTTAAGATTTGCTACATTGTTTTTCAAAATGGTTGTACCATTTTACATTCCCACTAGCAATGCCTGAGAATCTCATTTGCTTTATATCCTTTAATGCTTAGCATTGTCAGTCATTTTAATTTTTGCCAGTCTAATATATGTGTAGTGGTATCTCTTTGTGATTTTATTTTGCATTTACGTGATTACTAATGATGTTGAGTTTTGTGTGTTTATTTCCCATTTTGTGTATCTTTGTGAAGTGTCTGTCTAGATCTTTTGCCCTGTTTTAAACCCACTGTCTGTCTGATTGAGTTGTAAGAGATCTTTGTATATTCTGGATATAAATCTCTTGTCAGATATATATATGTGTATATATATGTGTGTGTGTGTGTATATATATGTATGTGTATATATATATGTATATCTATATCTATATATCTATATCTGTATATCTATATCTATATATATCTATATGTATAGTGAATGTTATATATATAGTGAAATGTTTTTTTCCCAATATACGGTTTTCTTTTAATATTCCTAGTGGTGTTATTTAAATAGAAATTTTTAATTTTGATAAAGCCCAATGTATCTTGTTTTATAGTTTGTGCTTTTGGAGTCCTAAGACAGGTTTTTCCTCTCCTGTGGTAGCAAAGAGTTTATTCTACATTGTCTTCTAGAGGTTTTACAGTTTTTGTTTTTGTGTTAAAGTCTGTGATCCATGTCAAGATATATTATGAGAGAAAGGTTGAAGCTTATTCTTTCCTATAAAATTATCCAACTGATCCAGCACCATTTGTTGAAAAAACCGCCTTGTCTCCACTGACTTTCCTTGAGACTGTTGTAGAAAATCAGTTGATCGTATATGTATAGGTATATTTTTAAACTCTCCTCTGTTCCATTCATCTCTGTCTATCCTTATGCCACTTAACTCTGTTTTGATTACTGTAACTATTTTAAATTTGTATTTAAAGTGTATTTCTTGCTTTTTAATTCTTTCTTATAACTTCAGTGTCTTTTTGTTTAGAGTGTTTGGTTCATTTATATTTTTACTAATTATTGATATAGTTGGATTAAGTTTGCCATTTTTTGTTACATTCAGTATTTGTCATTTTTTGTTCCTCTTTTCTGCTTTCTTTTTGTTCTTAAAAAAAAAAAACAAACCATTTTTAAGTTTATAATTTAGTGTTGTTAAGTACATTCACAATGTTGTATGACCTTCCACACTATTTCCAGAACCTTTCAGCATCCCAAACAGAAATACTACACTCATCAAGCCATAACTTCCTCCCCTTCCTTACTCTGTTGGTAGCCTGTGTTCTATTTTCTGTCTCTATGAATTTGCCTATTCTAGATACTTCATGTAAATGGAATCATACAATATTTGTCCTTTTGTGTCTGGCTTATTTTACTTAGCATGTTTTCAGGATTCATCTGTGTTGTAAAGTGTATCACAGCTTCATTATATTTTATGGCTGAATAATATTGTATTTTGAGTATATGACACATTCATGTATTTATAGACACTTGGGTTTTTCCACCTTTTGGTTGTTGTAAATAATGTTTATTCATCTTTTGATGGATACTTGAGTTGTTTCCACCTTCTGGATATTGGCTATGAACATTGCTATATGGGTACTGTCTATTGAGTCTGTATTTGCAGTTCTTTTGTGTATATACCTAGGTGTGGAATTGCTGGGTCATATGGTAATTCTGTGTTTAACATTCTGAGAATCTGCCAAACTATTTCACAGCAGCTGTCCATTTTACATTTCTACCAATAATGCAAAAGGATTCCAGTTTTTCCACATTCTCATAAACATCTGTTATTTTCAGTTTTTTTTTCACCCTAGTGGATGTGAGGTAGTATCTCATGGTTTTGATTTGCATTTCCTTAATGACTAATGATGTTGAGCATGGTTTCATGATTTTATTGGTCATTTGAAAATGTCTTTTCAAGTCCTTTGCCTATTTTTTAAATGGGTTGTTTTGTTTGGTTGTTGAGTTCTAAATATAGTCTGAATACTAGTTCCTTATCAGATATTTGATTAACAAATATTTTTCCTCATTCTGTGGGCTGTCTTTCCATTGTCTTGATAGTGTCCTTTGATGCAGAAGTTTTTATTTTGTTGAAATCCATCTTATCTATTCTTTTTTCTTTCGTTCCCTGTTCTTTTGGTGTAATACTTAAGGAACCATTGCTAAATCTAGGACATGATTTTTCCTTATGATTTCTTCTAAGAGTGTTATAGTTTATTTAACTCTGTAAACATAAGTTCCACTGGACTCTTCTGAGGAACTAAAAGAGTTTTATTTTGAAATGATTTGCAAATCAGAGAATATAGCCTTCGGCATGAACCAAAAACTCACCCTGAGGTCGAAAAAATAATGCAAGGGTTTTAAAGGTGAAAGTTACAAGGATCTGATGATCAAAGGGGTGGGTTGCTAGGGAAAGAAGACCATAAACTTATATCATTCATTTTCTGAGTGGTGGGAGAAACTGGACTTTCAACTGTTTGCTGACTCAATGGTAAGAACAGTTGGTAGTTTTTGTTGACTCGTGGTCAGCAGGCAGAGTCATGGGATGTAGCCAGCAGTAGTGTTACTAGAGGTCAGGTTCTTGGTATTCATCGCAGGAAAGGATTCAAGGATGCTCAGAGTAAGCCAAGCAAGGAGTACATACAGTTTGAAAGGTAAGAATATGTAGTATGAAAAGGTAAGAATATGTAGCATGAAAGGTCTGGCAATTTCGAGCTTTTGATTCCTGGGTTCCCCATGGTTTTAGCTATAGGGAATGAATTATTTTATTTTGTGTAGGGGTGACTTAAAGACTGTCTTCCTGTTTTCCCTTCATGGTTTGGGGAAATGGTTTGTTAGCAATCCCAGCGGTAATCTTTCTTTATTCTGCAGGTTTCTTCTTGGTCTGCCTGTAGCACTGATCAGCATATTGCAGTCTCTGAATATAGCTTGATTTAACATTTAAAATGTGCTCTTGCCTCCTCACTACATTAGGAGGAGGCATTTTTTTCCCCTCATTTGGCTCTTCTGGAACTGTCATGGTAACACAAGACGATTCTCTTAGGCTGCCATGCTATAGTATTATAATCAGCCCAAGGTCATCTGAAGTGATAAAATGGTGTTCTGGATCCCCCACCAGCCTCCTGGATCTAGTTCAGGTTGATCTGATGCTGGCAGTTTCTTAATAGCTGATCAAGCCTCCTCCTTTCAACCTTCTCTTCTCTCTCCTCCCCAATGCCTACTGTAACAGTTTGAGTCATAAGATACAGTCGGGAGGGGAGGGGAGTGTCACAAGGCACGTGCTGGTGCCTCATTTTCCTGTGGAGTCTGCAGAGTAAACTGGTAACAGTATTTTTGTGTTCAAATGGACAGTGCAGGGTATGCAGTTTGTCAGGTAGATTGAGTCAGTTTAAACAACAAAATAGAGTACTTGAGCAGGGTCAGAGGCCAATTTGCAGAAGAGTCTAGATATTCAGTTATAAAATTATGTTACTAAAATCCTCAACTCTTCAGTGTAGATCTCTGGGCTATTTTGAGGTAACATTTTTTTTTTTTTTTTTTTTTACACCTACAGCACTCAGTATTCCTGGGTGGTCTCCTTTCCAAACACTAACCAGGCCAGACCCTGCTTAGCTTCCGAGATCAGACAAGATTGGGCATGTTCAGGGCAGCATGATGGTAGACTAGGCAATTTTTATATGTGGTGTAAGGTAGGACCTAACTTCATGCCTTTGCATGTGGATGTGCGGTTCAAAATACTGTTCTTCCCCCATTGAATGGACTTGGGACTGTTAAAAAACAAAATTCAACCAACTAAATATAAGGTCTAAATGGGTTTATTAAATAATTCATGAATTGGGCAGCCTCCCATCTAGCAACTGGAAGGGCACTCAGAGAGATTTTACAAAATGGAAGTTTTCTGTTGGCAGAAGAGTGGGGAGATTATTTAGCAAAAGAAAAGAAAGGGTTGTTTCAGGACAGGACTTCTTTTGAGGCTAAAGGGCTATGGGGGGGGGGGTTTATTATGCAGATTACTTTACTAATGCTAATCAGGACATTTCAAATTGACTATCATAAGGTCACATTCTTGGGAGAGGTTGAATAGTGCAATTAAGCCTTGGTTTGCTGTCCCTGGTGGGTGAATGAATGACTCCATTTTGGACCTGTTATTTCTGGGCTTTCTCCTTTATTCCATTGGTATATATGCCCATCATGCCAGTTTCATACTGTTTTGAAGACTATATCTTTGTGTAGTGAGTTTTGAACTTGGGAAAATTGAGTCCTCTTTGCTCTTCTTTTTCAAAATTAAGTTTTGACTATTTAAGATCCTTGAAATTCCATATGAATTTTAGGATGTTTTTACATATTTATTAAACATGCCATTGGGATTTAGAAAGCCATTGCATTAGATCTTTAAATCACTTTTGAGTAGTATTGTCATCTTAAAGGATTATCTTCCAATTCATGAACATAGACGTCTTTCTATTTAGATTTTTGATTTCTTTTGGCAGTCTTTTGTAGTTTTCAGTGTACAAGGTTTTCAGCCTCCTTAGTTAGATTTATTCCTATTTTATTCTTTTTGATACTATTATAAATGGAATTATTTTGTTAATTTTCTTTTTGAATTGTTCATTGCTGATGTATAGAATATGACTGATGTTTGTGGTGTTGATTTTGTATACTGCAACTTTGCTGAATTCAGTTTTTAGTTCTCTTTGTGTGTGTATGTCTTCTTTACGGTTTTCTACATATAGGTAAGATCTTGTCATCTGTAAATAGGGATAATTTTACTTCTTCCCTTCCAATTTGAATGCCTTTTATTTCTTTCTCTTGCCTAATTGCACAGAGTGGAACTTCCAGTACTATATTGAATAGAATGGTGAAAGCAGACATCCTTTTCTTGTTCCTCATCTTCGGGAAAAGCTTTCAGTCTTTCATCATTGAGTACGATGTTAGCTGTGGATTTTTCATGTGTGACTTTTATTATGCTGACCTTTTTATTACGAAATGGTGTTGAATTTTATCAAATGCTTTCTTTGTATCAGTTGAGGTGATCATGTGTTTTTTCCCCTTCATTCTATTTTTCCTCCTGCATTCATTATTGTGTTATAGTGTATTATGTTGGTTGATTTTCATATATTGAAACATCCTTGCATTTCAGGGATAAATCCCACTTGGTCATGGTGTCTAATTCTTTTAACGTGTTGCTGAATTCAGTTTGCTAGTATATATTGTTGAGGATTTTTGTATCTATATTTATAAGGGATAATGGCCTGTAGTTTTCTTGTAGTGTGTTTTTATCTGGCTTTGGTATCAGGGTAATGCTGACCTAATAGAATGAGTGATGGAGTATTCCCTCTTCTTCAGTTTTTGGGAAGAGTTTGAGAAATTCTGATATTAATTCTTCTTCAAATGTTTGGTAGAATTCACCAGTGAAGCTCTCTCTGGTCCTGGCCTCTTCTTTGTTGGAATTTCAGTTTCTTTTGTGTTAATCAAGTACTTTTGTGTATTCCATTTCATTTTGTCTATGGACTTTTCAGCTATTTTCCTGCATTATTTTTGTAGGAATATCATTAGAGATTACAACATCTGTTTAATTTAGCACAATCTACCTAGTGTTTGTGTTGACATATTAGCTGCTTTGAAGTCATTGTCTGCCAAATCCCACGTACGAGCCTACGTACAGAGTCCATTTCTATTGATTGCCTTATTTTCCTGTATGTTAAGTAATTTTTTATTGGAAACTCAACATTGTGGGTAATATATTTTAACCATTCTGGATTCTATTATGTTCTCTAAGCATTGCTTTTTTGTTGTTCTAGCGGCAATAATCTTGTCTGGTCCCAAAATATACATTCTTTCCCCTTTACTGTGTAGTCTTTGTCTCTGCTCCATTTTTACAGCTTAAAGCTATTGCTTTTGTAAGCTGGTGCCTGTGGGATCTCCTCTGTACCTCTGTAGTTAGCTGTCACCAAGCATTTGGGCAGAGTTGATACTAAGATTATGGGCCTCACCTCTCGTGTCCCCCTCCCTTTAAAATTTTTTTTTTTTCATTTTGGAGTTTCCTCCTTAAATTTGCAGCAGCTATCTCAGCTGGGAGCTCTGTCCAATGACACCTTGAGTTAGTAAGGCCCTAGCTTTCTGCTTCTTGTACTTTGTACTGTTTGGGGAATGCCATCAGTCTAAAAAAGCAGTAAGCTTACACATCTTACTAGTCTTTTAAGGGCATACTCCCCTCTGATTTTTTGTTTGCTTTACCCTGAATCCTTTCCTATTTCACCTCCTGCACAGTGTGTATTTTAATGGTCAGGCAGGGATTTGGGTCTCACTCCTGTTGCTCGTTTATTTTTAGGATTTATCTTCCTAAATTTATAGCTAATCTGTTTACCCTGATTCCTGTCCTCTGCCATTTCCAGATTGTAAACCTGTATTTTTCTGATACAAGAGCTGTGGATATTGGAATGAGGGATTTTGGTGGGAGTAGTCATATCCCTCAGGCAAAAAAGCCCAAACTTGCAGTTCTTACTCACGGCAGTTTCTGTATTTCAAAGGTAAACCTTCCTATGGTCTGTTCCCACCTTTGGTCACTTTCCAGTGCCTTCAAATAGTGTGTTTTTAAAAATGGTTTATGTAGAATTAGAAATTATCTGCAGGAAACTATGCCTGACCAATTCATTCTATTAGTGGAATTCTGGTAGACTAAGTATCTATTATCATTCTGTCAGACTAAATTAATTTGTATTTGCTTGTTTCTCATATGCTCTAAAAGTCCATGAAATTAAGCATTGTAAATGTCAGTCACTTTGATAAAAACCTGTGTAGGTTGAGAATTCATGCATTACTTTTAGTTTTTAAATACAATTAGCGGTAATGTTAAATGCATACTTATATTTTATGTATATGAAATCTCTATGTTTCTAAAGAACAAATGAATATAATAATGTTTCATAAAGTCTAAGTAAGATACAAGTTTAGAACAATAGAGTTGCCAAGTCGTTTTATCATTACTTTGTCTTTTGGAGTCTACTACTTTTAAAAGCTATAACTTTGTTTTGGAAAGATGACATATTTTGTGGAAATTTTTACTTAAATATGGAAGTCAGTTTTATAGGATCATTTTTCTAGCAATTCTGCCATCTTTTCTAAGAGAAATTTTTACTCAGAAGAACAGCATAAAAACTATGCCCATAGAAGTTATTCTTTCTCTTTCCCTAAACTAGTTTAAAGCAGTAATACCCTTTATTTAGTCTTTTGTTATATTTAATATGGGGATTCTAAGATTACAGATGATGTGTCTTGTACTCATGGATTTTATTAACATTTTAATAAATTTATTGTTTTCTAGAAAATATTATCTAAGCCTGTGTGTCTTCCAATGTGACTTTTGCCTTGTGGGGAAATTACTTCTAGATAAAGATTTGTGGGACATAAAGAAAGTGAACAGAGAGAGAAGAGCTTAAAGGTAGAAACTAGTGCTGTTTTACAGTGAGAAATTTAGTTTACTCAGCTTTGAGTTCTGTTCATATGTTTATATATTCTTCCATTTTTAAAAGAGATATGGATTTAATGACAACAACTAATTACATCGATGATAGTTTTCTGATAGTGGTTGTGTTTAATGGAGATCACTCAGTATTTGGAACTCTAATGTATTTGATTTTAACAACTTCTGGTTTAGCCAAAGGATAGTGACACTCTCTGTGGTTTTGTTCCTTCACATCCGTGCACCTCAACAAATATGATGTCTTAGGCACAATAATGGCCCCCCCAGATGGTCACATTTTGTCCCTGGAAGCAAAATGTGGCAAAAGAAACTTTGTAAAGGTAATTAAGGTTATGGACCTTGAGATGAGGAGATTATTCTAGATTATCCAGGTGGGTCCATTCTAAATACATGAGTTCCTAAAAGTGGAAGCGGAAGGCAGAGGAATGGATTGGTAGTTCAAAATCATGTCGTTTCAGACTGTATTCTGAGGAATCCTAGATATTTATGTTGAGTTACTTAACTCTGCTCCCTTAATTTTATTTTTTTGTTAGAAAAAGAAAAAATTATATTGTGAAAAGAAGTTTGAAAATGGAAGTCATATTATTTCTTGGGAGATGTAGTATAGTAATTGAGTCAGTTGTAGGATCCAAGCCTTCACTTGGGAGAGAGTGGTGAGCATGAATGGTTAAAATGTTTATCAATAATTTAAGTGGAATAAGAGTGTTAGTTGGAATAAAATGGTTTTTTATTCGGATGTGCTGTCTGATGACCTAGATTTTCCATCTTGATCTAGATACGCTTCGGGAATAGAAGGTTACCCATGAAGATGTGTTCTTTGGAAGATAAAGGAGAGAAGCAACTTTTGCTTAGTTTTTTTTTCCCACAAATACTGAGCTGTGGTAGTTGCTGGACAGAGGATAGAGGATAGAGAGAAGGCAGTTTGTTTTTTGTTTTTCTAAATAAGGTTTGAGGATACTTAAGAATAGTCACCTAATAGAAACTTCCTACCTAAAACTAAGTAATAAAATTGGTATTTTAGAGTGAGTTAAATTGTGGCAATGAAAATAGAAACTGAAAAGGAGTAGTTGGAAAGCTTTCTACCGAGGGTAAATGAAGTTAAATGACTTATGAATGAATCTTATTTAATGCACACAAGGAGGCTAGTTATTTTAATATAATAACCAGAACAACACAGTATTCATAAACTTTTCTCTCATCAAAGTAATATTCACTTAACTAACACTTCAGAGACTTCAAAACATTATTTTAACATTATAGCATAAAATATCATAATTGCTTCTGCTATGTACCTTGTAATTAAGAAACAGAAGAGCATAGGCTTTGGAACCATCTAGACCTGGTTTTACATACAATTTCCATCCCTCTTGCTAACTGTAAATTTCAACAAGTTAACTTCTCTCCCAGGTTTTGAAGCTGTTGGGTAGATTTAATGAGACTAGGTTTATAGATTGATTGCCTTTGACCTTGTCTAGCATATAACAGATCCCTTAAATAATGCTTTCCTTTTATTCTCTTTTCTTTAGAAATAGAAATAAAGAACAACTTCATATGGTATTTTGAATGTCACATTTCCTGTACATCATAATCGGTGGTCGTGTGTTCTGCTCTTGTGCAAAAATGCTATTTTTCTTTTCAAAAATTGCATCATAATATACATTTCTTATGCCTTTTTATGGTATCAGAATGTTTTGAAATATTACTGTAAAGATTTTCAAGTTAAAATGGGCACTGGAGGGGAATAAAAACTAAGAAAAGTGAATATCAAGTCTCAAATTCCTGCTGAAACAGGAAAGAATTGTACTTTTTTGAGGAACTAGAGAATCAATGAATAGCAATGCCTTTTTTATAATTATGTCACATAACCGAATTGAAAATACATTTGTTAATATTTTTTAAAATAAAATTTCAGGAAAATAATAAAAGCTGCCATTTGTTGCTATGTGGCAAGTACTGTGCTACACATGGTATATATTTTATCTAATTGAAGCTTCACAGCAGTCTCGTGAGGTAGATGTTATCATTTTTACAGATGAGGAAGTAGAGCCTGAATGAGATTAAGTAACATGTCCAGGATCACATAGCTAGTGAGAAGATCTCAACTTGTACTTATTACTTATTTCCCCTGACTTGTACTCTGGTGGAAGTGCTAATGAGAACCAAAGTTCTATGAGACACATGTATTATGTGAATTTGGGACTTTTGTAAATTTGGCAGAGGGAATATAACATTATTTGTCAAAGTTGAATGGCTTATATAACATATTAAATTAAAAAAAATGTTTAGTGATGCCTCCTCTTTTCCACTGATGCTGCCTGCATTTTTCTTTTGAACCAACATTTATCTCAGCTGAGATATGAGATTGATTTGGGATTTAAATGAGTTTTTTTTTAGTATTCCAATAAAATAAAAATACATCTTAGTCAAGGGCTTATAATTTGCTTCTGGTTATTTAAATGTATTCTAGAGAATATTGGAGGATATTAAACCGGCATTATTTAAATAGCCCCTGTAGTTTTATTTTGAACATTTTATAGAGGTATAAAAAATGTGCACAGACTTTAAGTGTCCAGCTTAATGAATTTTCACTCCTGTAGTTTTGAGAGCCTGGCCTGGCCTGATTAAAAATATAGCAGAAGAAAACTTATTCAAGGAACATTCCAAAGGCTGGAGAAATCGCAATGAATTTGCTATGCTTATGTAGTTACCCAGAGTTTTTTAAATGAAATTTCATGTTTCATATATTTAACATTTTAACTTTGGGGAAAATATATAGTTCTGAATGCAGAAGGAAGAAATGAGAAAAATGCTATCAATTACTCTTGGTTTAAAATAAACCAAAAAACGAGGTAACTGTACGTTTTCATTTTTTTTAATCTCTACAAAATATGGCAGAGGGATGAATATTTTATAAGGTATTCTCATAAATAAAAGACCACATTAAAGAGAAACAAGATCTAGATATTGACAAATTAGTCTTAATCTAGATAGTACCTTTGTGAAGAAAATGTGTATTTTAAATATTATATCCAAGTGATCAATTCACTTGACTTTAAAGGCTCAATTTTTTTTGTATAAGTTTCATTTAATAATATGATTTTACACTTATGTTTGGTGACTGTTAGTAAGGTCCTAAATGCAGCTGAGGAAGGAATTTTGATAAGGCCTGCCATATGCTGTATCTTTTTATTTTTTAATTAGTAAGTTCAGAATAATCAGCTCGATTCTGTGCTGTTTTAAAAATTAAATACTATCAGAATATCAATGGTTTAATAAAATAATTTCTTTAATTTGTAAAATTATACTAATATATATTCATTGTGAAAACTAGAAAATTCAGGTGCGTGTTAATTGCGAAAAACTAGGAAATGTAGGTAGGTATCACCTAGAGATTCATTTTGGGAAATTAACCTCACAGCTGTCTGCTTATATGTCTATTTATTATACACATTATTTTGTTCTTAATATTATATTATGGATGTCCTTTCATGTTAATAAATATAAATTTATATCATTTTAATGGCTGGATAAAATTCAGGTGAAAAGTTTCTGATAATTTATGTAAATGGTCTACTATTTTAACTGTTTGGTCTTTTTTTTTGAAAACTTTTACATATATAGTCAAATGATTTTTTAAAAATTTATTTTAGTTAATTTTAAGTATACAGTACATTGGTTAGACATCTATATAGTTAGTAAAATTATCTCCCCAATTGCTCTCTCCCTCCCCGACCCTCCACCTAGCCAACGTAGTAATACTAACTGCATTCCTCCATCCCCGTGACCATCAATCAGCTACTAATTTGTACTACTTTAACCCTTCACCCTATTCTCCCAGCCCCCCAACCCCTCCTCCCCTCTGTCCGTTACCAAATTGTCCACTATATTTGTGAGTCTGTTTTTGATTAGTTTGTTCTTTTTATTCCTTAGATTCCACATATAAGTGAAATCATATAGTGTTTATCTTTCTCTGACTTAAATACCTTCTAGGTCCATCAAAGCAATATCTTTTTCCATCCCCTTCCTTTCAGTCTTTGTGCGTCTTTTAATCTAAAGTGAGTCTCTTATAGGCAGCATATGTGGGGATCTTGTTTTCTTATTCATTCAGAAGCCACTCTATCTTTTGGTTGAAGCACTTAATTCTTTTTCATTTGAGGTACTTGTTGATAAGAATGTAGTTATTACCATTCTTTACTCCTGTTTTTGATACATGCTTTTTCTTCTTAAAGATGTCCCTCCAACATTTCCTGTAATACTGTACTGGCTTGTTGGTGATAAATTCCTTTAGTTTATTTTTGTCTGGGAAGCTCTTTATCTGTCCTTCAACCCTAATAGCTTTGCTGGATAAAATATTCTTGGTTGTAAATTCTGGGTCTTCATCACTTTGAATATTTTGTGCCAAGCCCTCTGTCCTGCCCAGTTTCTTTTGAGAAATCAGCTGCCAGTCTTTTGGGTGCTCTCTTGTAGGTAACTAACTGCTTTTTTCTTGCTGCTTTTAAGATTCTCCCTTTGTCTTTAACCTTTGGCATTTTAATTATGATGTGTCTTGGTGTGGACCTCTTTGGATTCCTGGTTTTTGGGATTCTCTGAGCTTCCTGGGGTTTTATGTCTATTTCCTTCACCAGGTTAGGGAAGTTTTCCATCATTATTTCTTCAAACAGCTGTTCAGCATCTTGATTTTCTTCAGGTATGCTATCAGATGGATATTTTGACCCTTAATATGCTCCTAAATTATTTTTATAGTTTTGGCATCTTTTTTCTTGCCATTGTGACTTAGTGTCCTTGGCTTTCCTGTCTTCTAGATAGATCATTTGATCCTTTTCTTTATTCACTTTGTTTGTTCCATTTAATATACTTCTCATCTCAGATAATGTATTTTTCATTTCAGACTGGTTTCCTTTTATAATTTCCACTTCCATTTTTATGTTTTTTATCTCTTTATTGAAGTTCTTACTGAATTTATCTACACTTCCCGAAAGTTCATTGAACATCTTTACAATCAGTGTTTTGAATTCTTCATCTATTAGATTACAGGACTCTATTATATCTGGATCTCTGTTCTCTTCTCTCATATGGTTCCTGCTTCTTTGTCTTCCCATTTTGGCTGCCTTTCTGTGTCTGTTTCTATGTACTAAGCAAAGCTCCTAAGTTTTCTGGTCTTATTAGTGTGGATTTGTGAAGTAGGTGTCCAGTGGCACAGTCCTGAGAGGGGTTCAGCTGCAAGCCAAATTTAGCCCAAGCCTCTGCCCCTCCAGGGCCCCCTGTTAAGATTCAGCAAGCAATCCACAGATGCTGTGCTTACAGTTGCCTCAAAAGGCCACACTGGAAACCGAGGTTAGCCGGCTCCAGTGTGAGTCTAGGTGCTGCTCAGCAAAGATCACCTGACTCACTGAGGATATACCTGGATGTGGCTTGGGTGGAGCCAGGAGTTGGGGTAGGTGGGGTTTCTGGGAATCCTCTGGGTGGAGCAACCTCCGTTACCCAGTCTGATGACGGCTGGGCTATGGCGGCACTGTGTCCACACACTGGGAGTGGGGAGGACTCAACAGGGAACAATGGATACTGCCGGCAGTTCTGTACAGAGAGAGTCTCTCCTTGGCCCTCACTCCAACAGTGTCTCCCTGTAAGTCCCTGGTGCCCCCTGCGCGCAGTCAAACTGGCACTGGTGCTCAGAGCGAGCAGGTCCGTCACTGCAAAAATACTGCTTGCGGATGTGGCCTCTTTAAGATGTGTCTGCTGCTGTCACTGTCTCTATCTCACTCAGCCTGCTGGAGACCTGGCAGCCCCGCGTCCTCACCCCATCCTACTTTCTGCTGTTGCAGGGTGATTTCTTGGATTTCTCCCTAGTTGTATGGCTTGTTCATCAAGATCCCAGGTAGTTTTTCCTTGCTGCTTGCTACTTATTTCTGTCACAACTTTGATTTGGTTGCCAGAGGGATGAACAGAGCCTCTATCAGCTACACTTTTTTTTTTCGTTTCTTGGTCAAATGATTTTTGACAAAGCCTGCAAAGATCATTCGATGGAGAAAGGACAGTCTCTTTAATAGATGGTGCTAGAGAAACAAAATGGCTGAAGGAACCACCTCGGTTTGTTCCCCCCCTCCGACTAGTGTAACTATCCTTTGATGACCATGCTTGAATGTACATTTTGGTGAAATTGTTCAATTGTTTCTTAGGATACATTTTAGAAGTTGAATTTCTTTGTCAAAGGTTATGTTTAAGGTTTTGCTTAATATTTCAAAATGAAATTTATTTTCAGTACTAATGTGAAAGGGCATAAGTGCAACTTTGTCATAATTAGTAGACATTAGCAGTTAAAAAATTATTTGCCAATCACATAGGTGAAAAAAGGTATATTAATTTGTTTTATAACTTATTCTAATTTCCTTTTTTTTTTTTTTTTTTTTTTTTTTTTTGCTGACTGTGGTTGAAGTTTTGTGTTACTTGTTTTTCATTGGTGAGCTACCTGTTTTTGTTCTTGGCTCATTTTCCTATTGCTGTGTTGGTTTTTAAGTATTCTTCACATATAACAAGTACATTTGCTTTACTATATAGGTTGTAAGTTTGTTTCCCAGTTTGCTTTATCTTATTAGATTTTTTATGTGTATTTTTAAAGTTTTGTAGTTACACTTGTTAATCATTTATTTAGTGGATTACTTTGGTTCTTCACCACAGTGTTACAAAAATATTCACCTCCATACTTTTTAAATATTTTTATATTTTTATTTTTATTCACCTGCAGTTTATTTTGGTATAACTTAAACAGATATAAACACCATATATCACAATTCCAGGTACTTTCACATGAAATACTTTGTGGACTGTGCTTGCTGGATGTGTAACACAATGACTTTGGGTGTAGGCAAGCAGTTGACTTTATTTTTTCAATGTTTAGTTATATACTCAATATCGTTTAACAAATAATCCATCATTTCACCTCACATTTGAAATATCCCATTATTTCATAATACATTTCTTTATTTGGTTGAGTTTTTTATGGATTTTCTATTATATTTCAGTTGTCTATTCTAATTTTCCTTTTTTTAAATCATGGGGCTGTTTTCCTTCTTGTTGTTACATTTAATTATTTTTTACTTACTACCATTTTCAGCTAGATTTTTCCAGCATTTTCTTTTTTATATTTTTAAATAGGAAAATAAAATTGGACATATATATTTTTCACTGACATTTTTTCAAGGCTGTATCTTTGTGTAACTTGTGTGGTATCTCTAATTCTGCATTAGAAAAACATCGAGATGTTACTACTATTTGAATTTTAATTATTTTTTATTAAATATTATGTTGTGTTTTAAATCTCAATGAAAAGCATCTGATGGAAGCTTTTTTGTGATTAGGGGATGAAAATGAGCGGAATTGTACTTTTTAGGAAGTGAAAAATGAGAATTGTTGAGAGATTGAGGTAGAGAGACCAAGTCAGAGGCTAACACAGTGATCTAGGTATCGGGGACCTAAACTGTGGTAATAGAATAAAGTGTAAGTGTATATATTTTAGATGTTCTTAAATATTTCCAAATCTAGAAAGACTTTCACTGGCCTTTGGTTTTAAATTAAAATTTTTTTTTTGCCTGACGAAACAGGATTATAACCTATTTTCCAGCTTTATCTCTCCCTGCTTCCATATTCATAGTTTGTGTACTAGCCAAATTGAATTGTTCTCTGGTCTGGAGACTTTGTTTTCTTGCTTCTGTGTGATTGCTCACGCTACGTCTCTGTGTGATATGCTGTTGTTGCCTAGATGCCATCACCTTGTCTTATCCCTTAGTTAAAGTTCATTTCAATTACTGTTTCCTTTCTGCAGCTTTTCCAGGTACATGTGCTCCTATTTCTTTGAGCTTGATTGCTCTTTGTTTGTACTCTTATTGTAGTTCTATTTTGCCTTGTGATATTGATGTTGACATATTTGTATTATTGCCACTCTTTTGTAAGTGCATATAACCCAAACCTTTTATGAAGTGTTCAAATTTGAGCAATGAGGGCTAAGAGCTGTTATTAGAGGCCATTTTAAAAGTGCCTTTATGATTTTTATTTTTTAATGCTTACGAGATAACAGTCTTGTTTATAATAGTAACTAGGATTTTATGGTTATTGCTACTTGACAGTTTTGTTTGGGCATTTTGTGTATTTGCCTAAGAGATCTTGTGACATGTTATTCTTTAAGTTTTTAGCAACATTTATGTAGTTTGATAAATTAGTTGTGTTGTAGAACCAATAAACATATTTGTTAATATAAATGGTACTGATAGAAGAATACTATATGTAAAAATAAAAGCTTCTCATATCTTATTTCTTGTGTTTAACAACAGTGATAAAATATTTATATGGTGTCTTTTATTATGTAGTTGAAAGTACAGGTCTTTTCATTCAGCTTTTATTGTATCTTTGACTTTAATTGTATCTTTGACTAATTGGTAGGAAGATGTTTTAATGAGGATCAGAAATTTCAGGCAAAATAGATTCTTAAAATTAGTTGATGAAAATTCAGTCTTTTAACTTGTCATTTCAAGATTTGCCAACAGCCACTTCTATGAAAGAGTAGAGTGTCATTCTGTAGATGTTAATCTTTCCAGCAGCTCAGGTAGCTAGCTATTCAAGTTTATGGTTTTGCACTTAACAATTTCTTTGCCAATTATTTTTTCCAGAATTTGGTGAGAGAGAATACTTATGGAAGATTTTTCTGAAGGCCAATTAGTCCATCCATTTCTCTTTACTAATGAGTCTCTGAAGGTTGAGGAGTGAGAGGAGGAGAGGACTAAGTACATCATAATTACCTGGGTCCTTTTTTGTTTGTTTTCAAGAACACTTTTCATTTAAAGTGCCACATCTCTCTTCCAAACAGTCTGATCATCCCCTTCAACGTGTATGAAATGGTTGAGATCCACTGCTTTATTATCCTAGGATCTTTCCTTGGATTAAACCAGAAGATGGTTTTATACCTGGGTATTATATTATTCATTCCCATAACATTCTTTTTATTAAATTTCCTTTTAGTTTGATGCTATAATTGTACAGTGAGGAAAATTATAATCATATAAAGATTTTATTACCTTTTCTGTCAGGGTATTGTGGCCAATTTTATAGGTTGATGGACATAAGAAACAAGTTTTTATACAAACATCGTTTATACACTATATACTTTCTGAGAACATCCATGAAAGACAATGCTCTCTGGTCTCAGTATTAAGAATAGTATGTACTTCTACTGAACAGGTAAATGATTTTTGTTTTATCAATGCTAAGGGTCATGTAATCAACCCCTTTTCTCTCTTTACATGACCTAGGAGAAAACATAGGGACAGTTTTGACTCACCTCTTATGAGAATATAGGACTTAATGATAAGCAATTTCATTTTATACCAAGGTTAATTTTAATTTTTTAATTCTTTTTATCCTTCTGTTTTGATTTTACTTTTTTTTATTTAATTGTATCTAAAATGGTATGCTTTGAAAAATTGTCTTACATTATCTTTTGAATAAGGCAGAATATAAATAAAATTACATATACCATTTACCAATTTTGCTTTCTTCTTCATACTAAAAATAGTTTAGTTTTAGTATTGAGTAAGATCTTGAGGATCTTACTGAATATGTAGATATTTACTGCAGAGAGAAAACAAAGACATACCCATGAAATTTTGCACACAATTTCAGGTAACTTAGAGACTTCAGGAAACCCTATACCAAAGTCATATTTTATGTGCAATATATGGCAAGTGTTTTTCTGTATGTTGGCTATATCTAGTCACCTGAACTGTTGTCTTTATGTATTTAAATTGTATTTACTAGCAGCCCATTTTCAATAATATCAGTTTGTAATGGGTTGGTTCTATGATTTTGATAAAGGAAAATGCTCAAAAGCAAAAGAGTTATAACCAAAGATAATATCAATATTGTTGGAAAGAATTCTTAGTTAAACAGTTAATAAGAAATGTTCCCAGGATAGTGGTTCCACAGTACCATTTGAAATATTTATTGAATATCCATGTTACTTAAACTGTTATATAACAATGGGAAATTAAAGTTGTCATAAATTATCAAGATTAGCTGAATATTCTCTAAATTTTGTTGATGGCACAAAGGAAATTACAATAACAAAGAAAAAAATGTTTGACCCAAACCATCTACCAAATTTGAGTGGTATCTGTTCAAAAGATATACACAATATAGTTATTTAGTATTTTTACTGAAAATTTATTTTAGAAGTATTTCTTATCCATGTGTAGTATTATGTTTAATTAAAAGTTTTGCATTGAATGAGCAAAATGTGTAAATATTATACTTACCTTTTTGTCGGAATGAGATAACATTACAGCAAGCAGTAGTGCAATTTTATAATTAACTGAATATTTTTGTTGAATGAAGTAGAAGTAAATAATACATTATTGTATCATGTTTTCATACCTTTTTATCTTCTGAATGTGTGATTTTTAAAGGAAACTTTTTACCTAGATAACATCTTTTAAAATAAAATTTTAGTCTTTAGAAAGGATTAAATGTCCTTAGAAATGTCCTGTTAGAGTGTATATATAGTCCAACTAAAATTTTGTTAGTGAAAGTGAAGTAAGCTTTAGAATTTAGTCTCCAAGAAGGTACTATGACTTAAACTGAATTCAGAGCTACTTGTATACCTTTTCATTTATTAATTACTTGAATATATGTCACTTTGATACATAATCTGTCTTCTAGTATATAAAGTAGTGATTCTTAAGCTTTTGCACACAAATAACCTGAGAGTACTTGTTGAAGCCTATTATTTAGGGCTACAAGCACAGAGATTCTGATTCACTAAATCTCAGGGGCCCACAAATGGAATTTCAAACATGTACCATAGAGGAGTCTAATGTAGGTATGGTACACCTTGAAAAATATTCTCTTAAGATACAGTAGAGTCTGTCAGAAGTCTAAAAAATGTTCATTTCAATTCATTAATATTTATTGATCAGTTAGTATGTATTGGGCACTTTTTGGGGAAGCATTATAGAGGTTACATTAGTATTACAGACTATTATTACATTGTGCGGATTTAAGACAGTTTTATAAAGTTAGGCAGCTAACTTTTTGTTACTTTTAAGAAGCAGTAGTTGGAAAAAATTAAACAGCAAAGAAAGACTACAGTTTTTTTAAGAATTGGGAAGAAAACTTAAAATGTAGACTATGTAAATTTGAATTTTTTCATTTCAACCTGTCCTAAGGCATTAACAGTATTGAAGTGAAATATGCATATTTAGTTCTTCTCTACTCAATTAATATATAATATACCACCTAATATATAGTACATGACATATGAGGTTGTGTATAATACTAATGGCTGTATAATACATATACACACACACATATATATTCCATATATATTTCTTAATCCTATAGTCTACATCTAATATGGCTAGAACTCTCATTTGTTAGCATTAACATTTAAAAATTTTTAAGTTGAATTAAAATTTTTTCATTTTGTATCCATTATTAGTATTGTATGTCTGTAACTGTCTGAGCAGAAAGCATTTCCTCATAACCTTATTATCTTCTCTTGCGCCCTTTTCTTTTCATCTTGAAGAATTGGAGATGTGCTTTGGTAGTCTCCCTTACTTAATGCTTCTCAGAAATATACATGATGTGTCACGTTCATAGAAGTAAGGTGAGGAAAATGACTTCAGTCCCAGACAGGCTCAGCTCTCCTTTATCTCACTTGATGCTTCAGAGTTTGATAGTGGTATAGAGTTAATATTGGTGGCAGTGACAGGAATGGCAGCACTTTGTACCACTTGGTGATAGAAGTACAAAGCTGTCATGCATGAAAGCCATGGATACAGCTAACAGAGGTCTGTAAAAAAATATGTGAGGAGAAAGGTGGAGATACTTAGGATTATTTTACTTGTTATTTTATCATGAGCAAGAGGAAAAATATTACTGTTTGCTCAGCTCTTTTTCTCTTGCAAAAATGGATATTCTTTAAAAGGTGATAGCTTTTGTATTAGCGATGAGCCAAATTTTTCATTTGTTTTCATATTTCAGTACCACCCTGTTCCAAATGTTTGTGAATGGTTGTAATATTCTAATATTTTACTTCTAATGGTGCAATATATGTTATTATATTACTAATCGGCTCATTCTGTCAACTGTGATTTCTTTAAAAATTTTTTTTCATTTTTTTAAAAATACTTTTTAGAAAAAGTCAGTCTTCAAATTAGTTTTCTAAAAATACTTTTTAGAAAAAGTCAGTCTTCAAATTAGTTTTCACAAATCTGTTTTCTTTGTATTTTTCTAAGAGCTGAGCATCTCTTGAGTATTTTACATCTTCTTCCTGCCTTATCTAGGTTTAATTTTCTCTTTATATTTCTCTTTTATAACGTGATGTGAGCTTCTTTTCCCCCCTAACATTTATTATTAGTCATCTCATGTTTAGCTTTCTTTGAAGTCACTGCAGTTCCATAGAGGACTTGCATTCAGAAGGAGTACATACAAGTATCCATGTCTGAGATGTAAAGAAAATAGGCTCTAAAGGTTTTATTTAGTTTTTTTATTTCTCATGTTATTTAGTGGAAAAAAAGAAAATAGTTTTATGGTTTTTCCCTTGCTTCTTCCCACCATTTAGAAAAATAACCTGCTTTACAGCTTGCCAAGTTACCCTTTTTACCTTAATAAGATGATCTTGAAATGTAACTTGAAACAATTTAATTATAATAGAAAAAGGCTTAAGTATTTGATATTTTATCAATATTATTTTTAGATCTATTGCTACATGTTTTTTTAATTTTAAAAATTATTTTTATGCAGCTATTAAAGAATGAAGGGGATATGTATATAATGAGTTGGATGGATATTTATTATAAATTATTAGGAAAAAAGCAAAGGATGACTTTTATATTTTTTTACTCTATATACCATGGGATTTTTCCATTAAGTGTTTATAATTTTTTATAATTAAAATTAAGAAAAAATGTATTCAACAGAAAAACTGAATAAACCAATATGCAAAATATAGTGTAAAACATCTGTTTTCATTTTGAATAGTTTCTAATAACTACAACATTCTTAAATGATGTTATTGATCCTACTTAATTGAATTTTCTGCTTTGCCTGAAATATTTTTTGTTTTTACCTTTGTTATCCATTTACTTTCTTCACAGCATAATTAAAAAGTTCTTAGATCCTTGTGGATATTCTAGTTTCTTTTGGTCCTTTTTATGGCCATCATTTTTAATTCTTCAGTCTCTTATACCAGTTGTCTTTCTAGTCTGTTGGCATACCATATTGATTCATCCTTCACATTGCCTGTCACATCTATGTGCTCCTTTGCAGAGTAACTGCTAGGCCTGTCGTTACAAATCTCGGTGATGACAACAGCTTCCCATATCCTGTGTCTTAACCAAAAACAATTTGGTTTCTCAGCTTCCCATTTCTGTGTCTTACCCAATCAACTCATTATTATTATTATTATTATTATTATTATTATTATTATTACTGTTATTTTACATTTTTATTTATTTTTTTATGTTTTTGTTTTTTTAGCTCATTTCTCATTGTATTATTCCCCTGCTCAGATTGCCGGCATTTAAGGCCTTCTGTCATTTGGCCCCAATTTAACTTACCAGATCAACTTCTCGCTACTGTATTTTCTGCTAAAGAAAATAATTTACCATTTCCAGAATATGCTTCAACACCTTTCCTCAATAGTACTTTGTTTATATTATTTTTAAATCCAACATAATTCCTTTCTTCTTAAGTCTATTAATAACTTGACTCTTTTTTTATAACACCACCTTTTTTTTATAGGTATTGCTATACTTTTTAATACCTTTATTCTATATTTTAAGCTCTGAGGGTAATGACTCTATTCCATATAAATGTGAGTATCTGCCATAATGCCACTTATCATGTTAACTGAATTACAAAGCTTAAATGTACAATCATAAAATGTAATAGAACCAAAAGTTTTATTGACTTTGGAAAGTAGTCTTGAAATTACCATGTTGAAGTTCTAAGAACCTGTTATCTTAAACTTTTAGGGGTTCACCTTTAAGTCTAGTCTCAGTTAAATGAAGAGTTTTATTTTTAATACTTAGAGAATTGAGATTTTGCTATAATTTTATTTGGAGGATTAAAGAATTGACCACATATGTAAAAACTGACTTACCATGGATGAGAAGTACAGAATTATTATGAATGCCATTTTTTAAAAAAGCATAATTGTAAATAATTCAGTTTTCATGATAGGGTTGAATATCCGTTGGGTACTAGTTGGTAGAATAGTCACCTCCTTAAATTAGCAAACAAAACAAAAGAAAATAAGTTTTATATCTTGTTGAGCTCATATTGGTTTATTTTTAAAGTAATACTCATTTCTATAATTTTGAAGAGCTAACCCTTTTAACTAATAGACATTTATATCTCTGTCTGTGATTTGTAGCATATGGGTAGAAAAATATGATTTTAAGAAGGATCTGATACTGAGTTTATTGATACCTCAATTGCTTTTTTCATTTTAAAATTTCATCCTGACTTGAAAAATTACCACTAATGCTTTTTTTTGGTAAAATTATTTGAAGTAAAGTGAAAAATTTACACGTGGTAGTGAAGGTCATCATGAAGAAAAAAATGTATCACCTTTTCATAGGAAAAACTAGTAAAAATGTTTTATCTCTGATTCAAGCTGAGGTCAGTAATTGCAAACATATGTGAGTTTTTTGAAAGCTAAACTTACAAATATTATTTTGTTTTACATATTACTTACTATTTAACATTAAAAAGCTATAAGAAGTTGTCTGATAAGTGTGATTTTTCTTTATTGTAAATCAGTGGGTACACTTTTGTATACCTGAAAGATCATTATAGGTGGGCAAAAATGCTTGTTAAGTGTCTCTGTCAGTGTCAAATGTAGAAATAATAGCAGTTTAGAGGGCAACATTATAATATTTGCCATTTATTTCTTATTTTGTTAGATTTCTTATTACAGAGAACAGGAGGGCATGAAAGTAGTTTAGGCATATATTAGAAAAATGCTTTTTAACTGAGTTCTTTGGCATGCATGTAGACTTGAAGATTAAAAATACTTAAAACACAAAGGGTTTCTCAATATGAAAACTCTAAAAATTTTTATTACAATTATAAAATTAAATATTAAAATTTTAATTCATGCTCAGAAGTTCTAGTATAAAATTAGTTTTTTAAAAATTTTAATTAATATATTAACATTCTATGCCAAATATATTTTTTTAATGAAAATTTTCTTAATATCTTTGTCAATGAAGTCTTTATTTCTCTTCAGGATTTCAAAAATTATGTTGTACTTGCTTATACTACATTTTATAAAATTGAAGCATTTCTTTAATTCCACAAAAGAGTAGATGATAAGGCAGAAGGAAATTTCAGCTTTTCCAAGATTTGACATTATGTTAACATTTTTATCAGAAGTAAACCCCTATTGAATTTGCTTTGTAACCTCAAGGAATTGCCTGATGCTCATTTCTCTATGAATTAGGGTTTTTAGTAAACTCTATTGGATGAATTGCATTTATTTACATAAAGGTGATATATTGCTGGATTGTTTGACTTAAAATTTTATTTAAAAATGAGTTGCTACTTATTTAGTTTAATACAGTGTTAAAAAACAGAATGAAAAATTATCCAGTTAACCAATTATAAGGTAGCAAGTATTTGCCTATTTTAAGTAACTTATTGCTGTTTTTCAGATATGGGGGTACTTAGCACTCACTAATATACTATTAGATTACATCAGTTGGAAAATATTTGTTTGATAAGAATTCCCAAACTTGATATCTATAGTTAAGATTAGTAGTTTTGTCGTTTTCCACCATGAATTGAGGATTGGAGACAAAATGCTTAAAGTTAAATTGTGACATAGAGTAAAAAACAAATTGATAAGATTTATTGCCAGTTTAATGATTTTCAGAGTAGAAATAGAACTACTGTATTTTGAAACATTTGGGAGCTGTGATAGGGTAGAAACATTGTGTAAATTGTATTACTCTGAAGTTGCTACGTTATCTAAAATTAGAAATAATTGGCTCCGTTAAGCTTTTATACAATGATAAAGTTTTTTCTTCTTTAAACTAAGATTTTAATAGTTAATTTCTATTATACAAAAAGACCAACTTGAATAAAGTTAGGAAGTCAATTTATTTTAATGCACTGTTAATCCAGCATACTGTATTAATCCAGAGCATTTGGTTTAGACTGAAGCAAAGTGAGAAAGGAAGAAAGGCTGGTGCTTTAGTTTTCTTCCTTTTCTTTATCGTCAGTTCATTTGTATATTAATAGGCATAGTGCCCTTCATCTTAGAAAATCAGTCTCTTACATAATAAATTTGAATTTCAAAGTTTCCCTATCTTGGTGTGCATATATAGGTAGTTTGTTTTTGGTTCTTGAATTTTAAAATCCTGATAGATTCTACATTTTAAAAAAAAGTAAAGTTTTGTACATAGTTCATTACTTTTGATGCATCAAATATTATATCAAGTTGACTGTACCAGAAAACATAATATAGTGGTACAGAATATCTTGAATTGTTTTGATTGTTTGGAGCTCGTTATTTCAGTTCTTATGTTAAAATGCTCTTCCAATTGTCATTATATAAATATACCTAGAGTTTGTGGCTTAGAAACAATACACTTTATATGTACATATATATATATATATATATATATATATATATATATATATATATATAAACCCAAGGATACCTGTGTAAGTTACATTTTTTAAATTATGCACTGTTTTAAGGCTATGTATTTATTCTTTAGAAAATATGACTTACATGAATATCTTCTGATGGACATAATATTGACAAAATATACACATGATACTACTTTAACAAACTGCCATGCAGCAAATACAGTAAGTTATGAAGAAATTGAATATATATGACCTAATCTAATCTTGACATTTACATTGAAAACTTACAACATAACCAATACTTAAAATGTTTTTTTTTTTCTTATATTTGGCAGTAAGTTCACTTTTTACAATTTAAACTTAAAACTCCTGAATGTGGGTTTGGTGAAACTTAGACTTTTTTCTAGTCCGTGACAACCTGAGGTACTAAACATTTTTCTCTTATTTCACTATCTTCAAAGGTAATTTTTTTGTTTCTTTTAGGGTCTATCCAAGAGTTGTGAATTACAGCATTATTAGGCATGGGATCAGCTTCCACTATGGAAACAACTCGTTTTTTCATTTTACTTTTCAAAACCTTTTGAAATTTTTGTCTAGTGAATGCATATAATAGAGGGTGGAATATAGTTGTTCCATAAGCCATGACTAGAAAACACAACCTTAATTTTACTAAAAGGTCACTTGGGCCTAAACATAAAATGGTGGTATTTAAAACAGAAATTGGTGTCCAACAGAGAAGAAATGTAGAAATAATTAATAAAGACATTCTGAAAACTCTTTTTTGCCTTTCTCGTCGTTCGCGGTGTCGTTTCACAGCTCTCCGGAGGGCAATTATTACAGAGACTGAAGTTCTTACACCAAAGACTACATTTCTCCCACCACTGCTTTGTGACATGTCTGTAGTCTCATGTTGTGTGGTTAGAGAAATTGTCTTTTTCTTTCTTGCTTTCTTCTTCTGTCCTGTTGAAAATCTGGTGCCTATTCGAATATTAAGAGCCTGGAGTATTTTGGTGTATGTGATTAACATTACTATGACAGTGAAAAAGAATATTGGAATCTGTACTAGCAGGTGGTAATACATTCCCAGTTCAGTGTAGTACTCATTTGTACTGACGCACAATAGTGTCTTGTTTTCCCATGTATTTCCACTTTGAAGACTGAAAAAATTTACCTCAATGAAGGGAATCAGGAAAGAGAAAAATGAAAAAATCCAAATGGATATCATTAGCATTACAGCTCTGCCCATTGTCAGTATTCGGTTTGCAGGTTTTACAGAGATGTCATATCTGTCCAAAGTGATAGCAAAAACGTTGATTGCTGTTGAGACACTTGCAAAAGATACACAGGCCTCATGGAAACAGCAAATGAGAGCAGTGTTACTTTCCAGTGAAAGCAGAAGGATAACTATAGTTAGAGGAATACATCCCACACAAATTATTACATCAAGCACATGAAGATTCATTGTAATAATGTTACTGACAGAGTTGATTAAGTTGGATTTCATGCAGTAAAGTACCAGTACAGTGAGGTTGCTGCCAAGTCCCAACACAATTTCTAACATAAGAAATCCGGTGAGAGATACTTGAAAGCTTAATGGATATGATAGTGGTTGGTACATATTGGTGTTGATGTCATCAATGTCATCTCGAACTGTTATGTTAGATTCAGACTGCATGTTGATTTCCAGAATGGAAGAAAAACACATTCTTTTGGAGCAGTTGGTTTTTTCCCTAGAAAGTGAAATAGAATAAACTATTTGATATTTGGCAATTTAAATGGCGTATAAAAAAAAAAAGTGTTCTTTGTAAAAAACAAAAACAAAAAACAAAAAAAACCTCTTGTGTACTTAAATTTTTAAGTTTGTAAACTATTAATGGGAAATGTAGAGTTAGGAAACATCAAAGCTGCATTATTTTGATGTAAAAGGAAATCAGGTTCTCCCTTTGAAGAAATAACTGTATGGAGATTACTCCTATATAGTTCAAAATTATTTCATATACTACAAAAGGTTTTCTTCATTTGGGTTTTTCAAACTTATTATTTGAGATACAGTATATTTTTGTATAATAAAACTATCCAGTATGCAAAACTAATTTTAGCCCAGTGTTTTAAGATTTCATTTTAAAATGTTGTGAGTAGGTGGGAAATAAACTTTGTTTTAATATGTTCTAGCATAATTAGTGTAGGTGTAATTATTCCTGTGAGATTTCAAATGAACAGGACAAGTGTTCATTTAAAATGATAGGTTAGAGCATTAGTTTGCTTTAAACGATTTTGTTCATGTTCTTGATTGAAATTCATATTTACAAGTCAACAGTGTGATTTGGGATATTTGGAGTTTTTTTTTCCCCACAGAAATAGTCAAAGGATAAATATTTCATATTTTGAAGTTAAAATGCTCACTAAACTTTATAATGGGCAAACTTATGAAATTGGAAGAAAAGGATATTATGTTAAACTAAAACAACACAAAGCTTGCTAAAAGAACAGTAATCACTCCTGTATTTTGTGACCACACCCTCTCCTATCTTGTGGAAGGAGAAAATTGAAATTTAATATTATATTAAAAAGTAGCCATTCCAGAGTGATTTAGAAAATTATATTAGTTGATTTTATTTAAGCAGAATTTTTAAAGTAAAAAAAATGAAATTTTAGGGAAAAGGAGTATCTGAAGCCCATTTTCTGAGGAATCTTTTAAAGTTACACATTCCCTCTGAAACTGTTCATAAAAATCACCTAATTTGTATAATTTTGAGGAAACTCAAACAAAACAAAACAAAAAAAACTTGCTAATTCATGCAAATATGTATTTTAACATAAAGGTTTAGAGTAATTTATAAATAATGTCTGATTTTCTGGGCTAGAATGTCAGTAATCAGTAGTATAAGCATTTAAAATATAAAATCATACAACCAACTATGTTTCACATTTCAAGTACAGCTTTCTGACTACAAAATCATAGTCAAACACAAATTATAAATGCTAATTATTTTCAGAACTCATGTTAATCTTTCACTTGATATAACCTTTTTTAAGTTTTAGAATACCATTTTAATTATGCATATTATTTTAGGGGTAATATTTCAGAATCACAAATGATAGGAATATTAATTTCCTTTGAGTTTGATATAAAGTGTTACTAGAGGCACATACTAAGTAAATGAAGGTCTAAGCTAATATTGAAATCCTGTAAAAATGGAAAAATTGCTGTGTGCCAAATTTTCTGAACTGACAAACATCAGGTCTTTATCACATCGGTTAGATTTATAAATAAAGCAGAAATGTCAGGTTAGGTGATAATTAAGAAAAATGCATCTCTAGAGCAAGATCCTTTCCTTTTGTAAATGTTAAACAGTGTGGTGGGGTGCATGCATCTTCTGACCTACCTGTTTGCTGTTGCCTTATGGGCCTTTTGGCTCACTATAGCAGTTTTTCACAAATTGATACTTGATATCAGTGACAGATTTTGACATGAATTTTTACCTGACAACAGTGAAGTAGCTGTGTTTTATTTCATGTCTTGTAGGAATTCTTTCATTTTCTCTCCAATACTTCAACTGTATGAATTGTGAGATTTAGTTGGCTGATGATTTCTAAAGACCAGTACAAAATATTTGTGTTTGTTTTGCCTTAAAAAGTCACAACCAAGAGAAACTTCCTCAAATGATAGGAATTATGTTTCCCTTTGTGGGAATATATTATAGAGTCTCTTTATTTTCCAGAACATGTGAAAACAAAAAAGGAAACATAAGGTTTCTAGCTCCTAAAATGTATTTAGACATCCTTTTGTTACAAACTGTTTCTTTGGCAGTCCTGATTATTTTGAAATGATTTCTTGATCACATAACGTGCTTTATATTATAAATCCAGTCCATGTTCTTTTGATAAAAACCATCTGCTATTTAATTTGATTTGTTTTCATTAGAAGAGGATACATAATTGGTTATAAAACTCCAGTGGAAAAATCCTTTAGTAATATCAATTAATATACGAATATCTGAATATTTAGTGAAGAAAATACTTGCTAAAGCTTCATTTAGCTTGCTGGTAATGGATGGCATTCTTATTTTGGCAATCCATGTTTCATCGTTTCTTTAAGAATCAGTAGCTCCACAATTCTGGTATGTTAAGGTATAAATTCCCTCTTTAAAAATGCTCACCATTTTGTCTTCAGGCTTGTACAATTATATTGTTTTTCTTTTTGTGGCTATTTTATATAACATCTTCTTAGGATGATTTCTGTTGATATGTTATATCCCAGCAGTAATGTAGACCTATATTCTCTGGTTTTAACTCCTTAGTGTCTTAAAATCATGTGTTACAAGAATATTCTGCAGTTTATAGTTCAGACAGCTAGGGAGATGCTCAGTCAGATGCATTCTTCATATTGTTAGTTGTAAGTACTGAATTAGCTGCTGTAAACCCTTGTGAAAAAGAAAAAAAAATGATTAAGAAATAGAGTTCCTAATCATTTCCAATTAATTAAAAGTTACTTTTGTTTATTTTAACACCATACACACTATTTGTTATCAGAGTAAGCAAACTGTATTCTTAGAGCCACACTTATATATAAATTTAAGGGTTTCTTTAAATAAAATATCCTCTTTTCCTAATAGGAATTGCAAATATATTATTTAATAACAGAGTTAACATTACAAATATAACCATGAAAGTCTACATTTTTTTTTTAAAACTAACTGATTTCTGCTCTCATTTTAGAAGCTAACCTGTATTTTCGGAGATTATGAGCATTTAGCGTATACTAAATATCCTGTTACCCCTCATGTCTTTATAATAGATTTAACCATATTTCCTGCTGTAAAATATTATAGCTTGCTATATTACTATCACATGGTTTGAATTTTAACTGATTAAAACATTTCATGAGCTATTATAAATTTGCATTGCTGAATTGTTCATGTAATTAAAATATAAAAGGTAGTGCAAACTAACTGCAAATTAAATAATTTTCAGTGACCATGCCCAATGATAAACTTAACCAAAAATTGAGTAACAAATAGCTAAATAGTAAACCTGGTTCTTTGAAGAAATATAAGCATTTTTGAACACTTGAGTAAAACTGTACTGATGACATTAAGAATACTTAGAACATCTAAAGTGGCTTAAAAGCTGATGTCTTCATAGTAAATAAACAAAGAATAGTCTTCGTATTTAACATAGCATCCTAAAATACATTTAAAATATATCATGTCTTAAAAGAAATAGATCTAAAAAATACACGTTTAGCAATAAAGTAGAATTAAACAAATAAACTTAAAATTCAGGCTGAAATTATTCAAAGTAATTTTACCCCACTATGCCAGTTCAAAGCATCTGCATACTATAATAAGGAGCACATCTTACCTCCACTAAAGATTTGATAAATTCTTGATATAGTTGAAGCATTTCCAGTTGTGATTGATTCATTTTGTTCACTTGTTAGTAGAGGACTTGGGGAAGAGGGTCATAAACATCTCTTCGAAAAGACCTTAATGAAAATATGTGTCTGTACTGTGCCATTGTTTCAGCAGTACTGCTAATGTATGGAACATGTAGTGCTGCTTAGAGGCTGCTGCAGTCTCACTCTTCCTACTGTGGAATCAATAAGCATCTGAAAATACATAATGAAAGTAATTTAACATAACTGAAGGCTTCTTGTCTCCAGAGACAACATTTAGGTTCAGTCTTTCTAAAAAGGAACGGCACTAATTTTCAGAGGAAAGCCTGTTCTGGGCAGCTTTTGCAGAATGACAGCCTACCTTGTCGCTTCTCTCCACTGCAGAGAGATGCAGTGCATTCACTAATTTTGATTGGTCAGTTGTATTGAGCTTGAACTGTGCTTCGTATGTATAGCTGGGTTCCCCCCTCCCACTGTTTTTATATAAGGATGTTTTTTAAAGGACTATATTTATAAGTGATTGTATGTTGCTCTTAAATAGAATATGAGTAAATTAGTCTTTTAAAAATGTGTGTTCTATTCTGGTTTGTTGTTCATTTATGCCAAACATTAAAAAATGCAGGGAACTGGAAGGGGTCAAGAAAGAATTCATATAGTAAGGGTGCATATTCTTTTTAAAGCCTAGATAATAGCACTTGAGAATATTTTAGTTGTGTATATGTTTTTGGTTGAGATTCTTTGTTCTGCAAATAGAAAGCCACTGTATCTTTACTGTGAACCACATTAAATTTCAACTAGTTTGTTTGTATTCAATTCATCTTTGTGTATTTCAAATTCTTGTGAATATCTCAAGGTGTTAAACATTGTTATGATAGCAGTATTCATTCATTCAGGTGTTCATTCATTTCATTTATTCATTCAAAATATTAACCGGATTAATCTAAGGTGATTGTACCCTGAAATATTTTTTTAAAAATTCCATTGCTATTAGTATATTCTCAGTATGTAAAGATTTAATCATGTGTATTACTTTAGAGATTGCTACTCATTCTTCACCTTTGGTAACCCTTTTAGTCAGTAGATATATACTGATCATTTGCCCTAATATTTTATTTCAACTGGCTAGTTCTGGTTTTTAACCTGGGCACTTCTAGTAGATTGCTGTGTCCTAAGTATGCTGTTATTGGGTAACTGTATTGGTAAAAAGTAAGTTAGCTATATGTCTTCATAAATTATAAAGCTAAATTATTTTGAGACAGATATGCTGTCAAAATAATAAAAACAATGGCATTATACGTAATTACCTTAAATATTATTTTAAAATTAAATTTCTCTTTGGTTACCTATAAAAATTTTCTGTTCTCAATATTGAGGAGTATTTTTTTAGACTTTAGTATATAAAGTGGCTGTGTTCTGTATCTTCTGACAAAATAGAAGACATGTTACAAATGGCTGTATTAGAATATCGATCATCACCTATTTCCATTATTTTAGGAATATTAGTGATCTTTATTTACTAAAATGTATGCTAAAATTTAAATTTGTAATTGGAATTATAATTTTGTAAAGCTGTATACATTTTTATAATCTGCTGATAGTTTTTAAGCTTCACAGGGGGCTTGCTGAATAGTATATGGATTTTGAATTGCATTTCTGTAGAAGTTGAGAATAATGCGATAGAAAAGTCTGTTGTGAATTTTAAAAAATTTCTGCATGGCTTTGGGGGGCAAGGCTTTGGTAATGCCAGAAATGAAAACGTTGGCTACTTTTCATGCATTCTGAAAGCTGGAGAAGAGGATCTTGTTAGAATGCCAGCAGTGTTGAAAGATAGTGTGTACATGTGCACACACTGTACTTTGAAGCTTAAAACTAAAACCAGAGAAAAGATATTAGCATCAGTTGAAACTTGTGGAGTGAGAAATGATTAACATAGTGAAATACATACAGTGCTTTTCTGTCAGAGTTCAAATATTTGTTTATATTTATCATTAAAATATCCCCATGAAGTAGAGGAAACCAAAGCACAGAGAAGTTTAATGACTTGCAAAAGTCTAGGTAAGTTAGTAGTAGAGCCAGTGTTTGAAATCTGCAAATTCCCCTCTACCCATAGTTGGCCCTCTTTCTTTGGAAAATTCTGAAGGTGTTTGGGACTTAGAACTGGATGATCTGGGTTCAGACACTAATTAGTTATATGATTTTTAGAAAGTCAGGCATTTTCTGGGTCACAATATAGCTTTGATCCTTTCTGTTGAAGTGTATTTCTGTGGTTTGTTTAACTCTCTCTGAGCAATATTTCCAAGTTAAATTCAGAATATTTGAAAGAACAGATATTGGGGTCTCTGCAAGAAATAATGGCAGCTAAAAAGCCCAGGTCTGGAGATTGCTCTTTATCTCCTGTACAAGTGACTTATGATTAAGGATATACAGAATATTACAAACAACATTTTTTTTATTGCATATAGTGCTTAATATAGTTTTCTTTTTAAACACCATTAATTGGTTTGGTGATTACAGTGTTCTCTAGTTTCTTAACAGGATAATCCTAACTTCTTTTGTTTCTGACAAAGATGAAAATATCTAAACCACTGGATTGAAAATCAGATGATATTTTTATGAAAAAAATATCAAAGAATATGTCATAATTTACAGAGATTCTTATTTCCATAGTAACAGATTTTTATACTTGTGCATTTAATGTATTTTGTATTCATATAGGATACTAATTTTGAAAAATGCTATAATGGATGATTTAAAACCAAATTTTGTTATAAAATAACTTTATAGATTAATTATTAATTAGATCATTAATAACCTGGTAAAGCAGTTTCACTTTTGTAATAACTAAGCAACAGATACGAATCTAACCTCAAATATTTGTATTAAAGTCCTTTTTCACAAGTTATGTTTTTCTTTTTAGTTTTGAATAGTTTGATTGCATAGGGATTTTAATTCCTAAAATTCCTGACATGGAGCCTTTAATGTTTAATTTTATATATTTGCCTTCTTAAGTTTGGACAGCTGTGAATATGAGAAAGTAGTTTATTGTTTACATTTATATTGCACTATTCATATCAGGTCATTCTTATCCAGCTTGTGTCTAGTTCTGATGCTACATTTTTGATGATTCTGAGTTTGTATGTAAAAAAACTCAACTTTACAAAATATTGAAATTAACCACAACTGAAAGTGCTTAGAAACTATTTGCAAAGTATGTATACAAAAGCTGTTTTTAATTGTAGAAAAATTGCTTTAAGGGTGCTTTTCAGTGAATGTTTAATAAAGCTAATTCTCAACTCTCTGATACTGGAGATCAAGGAAGAAAGGATTATTTCTCTTTAAAGCCAATTCATATATTTTATTTGGCTTCTCAACTCTAAATTTCTTTTACAGCAAATGTTTTACCAGAAAAATAGAAATGGACCATCTGCTAAAACATCCATCAAGTGGGGAATTGCCAAGATAGTAAGAGAGTCAACAACATTGATGATTCACAAGAGAATACTTGAAAACTGATTATAAGTTGGTAAAGAATTGTATACTTTTAACAGAACAACTTCGTAGAGCATTTGCCCTCATCCTTTTCTACCTCACCTAAGTTGGGCATTTAAAAATTTTCAATTTTATTTTTCATACTATGTATTTGTAAGTCATTTGCCAGCATCACATATATTATAAAAATAAATATATGGCATTTTTTTCCATTTTCTCATCCAAACCTAGATTTTGCATCCAGTGACTATTACTACTTGTCAATCTCCGTCTGTTGTCCTACTGTAGGCATGTTTGCTTTGGCTTCTTGTTCAAATTATTAGAACCTCTGCCCCTGGTTTTCTGGCTTATTGTTCTGACTGCCTTATCTTCCTCTTTTCATCCTTAAATATTATGGATTTGGTTGATGTTTTTCTCTTCTATTCCCATCAAAAAATTACACAAACAGTCTTGTTTGTGCTCCCCCCTCCTCACATTGGTTTCTCTTTTCTGTTGCTTCATTTTCTTCACATAATTCTCTTATTGCAGAATCAAATGCATTTCTGTGTCCTGAAACCAAGTCAACTGACGAACTAGATTATATATTTAACAAAGCTATGGCAAGTACCCTCTTCTGTGCTGTCATGAGTCCTGTGTTCTGGTAGGAGATTTAACTGAATGGATGTCTAAATAGTGGACTGTTATTGAAATTAGTTAAACATAATGCTTTTGTAAGAAGACTGTTGTCCTTTATGTAGAGCCAGAGAATGACAGTTTTACTATATACTTAGTAATCTCCACAGTACTACTTTGGGCATCCATTTTGGAAAATGAATGCATTTTAAGCATTTACTAATAACAGTTTAAGGCTATGTTCACTGGTGACTTTTTGCTAGCAAAATACAACAGTATATCTTTGGTTACCTCTTTTGCTACCTCTAGTCTCCATGTAGGGGTATACTATCTACAAAAAGTCCTGGTAGTATCTACTAAAAGTTCTGTGATTTTGGTTAGTATTACAGAAGATTTATGGATCAATATGAAGAGAAGTGACATCTTAACAATAATGAGTCTTTCAATTTATGGATAAAATATTTCTATTATTTTTAGGCTGCCTTTGATTTACTTTTTCAGTGTTTTATAACATTTAGCTTATAGGTTCTGCAGATATTTTGTTAGATCTGTATCTAATCATTTCATTTGTTTAGTGCTATTTGAGGTAGTATCTATTTTTTAAAAACAAAATTCCAATAGTTTATTTTTAGTATATAGAAATACTTTTTTTTTTTTTTTTTTTTTAAATATTGACATAGTATCCTGCAACTTTACTAAACTCATATATTAGTCTTGGGAACTTTTTTGTGAATTCCATAGTCTTTTCTTCTTTTTAAAAATTTTCTACAGATAAAATGTCTAAATTTATTTATTTTTTTGTTTTTACTATACCTTTTTAAAATTAATTTATTTTTTATTATGGTGTCATTGGTTAACAAAATCTAGTAAGTTTCAGGTGTACCATTTAACAGTAAGGCATACATATATATCAATATTGCATTATTTCATGGTCTTTTCTGTCTAGATAATATCTTCTGCAAACAGAGACAGTTTACTTCTTCTTGAACTGTATGTGACTTTTATATCTTTGCTGGCCTTTTTGTATTGCCTCAGACCTCTAGTATTATATTTGATTGGAGTGTGTTGGGAGAAGCAAACTGCCATGAGCCCTGAGCATCCCTGAATGTCCTAAGGCAAGCTGGGTATTGCTGAGTATGCTAAAAATGCAAAGACCTTACTTTTCTTTACCTGATTCATTTCTCAGGGTTGTGTTTGAAGTTGGCAACCTTGAGGGATGCAATAATGACTCCCCAGGCAAAGAGCAAACTTGCTTCTGCTTATTATAAAAATGGGAAATTTTTCTAAGCTCAGTGTTGTTCAGCTGTGATGCAAACCCACTATATACAGAGTATCCATCCACCTAGGCCCCTCTGCCAGGAGTCACTGAGATGATCCTCATTCTGCTTTCTGTGTCATGGGTAATAAAGTCCTTTGCCTTGGACCCAGCCATTTCATGGCTTCTTCCAGCACCCATGAACAGAAAAGCATAGCTTTGTAGCTTGCAAGTAAGGTAAAATCCTAGACCCTTCATGATTTTTGACAGTTTTGGCAACAAGGCTGTGATGTTGACAGAAATGGTTTCCTGCAAGAGACCTTGTGGGCCAGTTTAAGGATGATGAATGAGATCCAGTAGCAAATGATCTTGTTTAAGTGGTAGGCTAGTAGATTCCATTTCTACTTAACCTGTTAATGAATTTTTAGAAGCTAAGCAGTGAGAGGTAGAATTAAACGAAGCTGCCTGAATAATGCTTTTGGTCATTGCTCCCTCTCTAAGATAGAGGAGGAAAGAATGTTATTACATCAATGAGGTAGCAAGCCTCTGGGCCCTAGGCAAAAGGCAGTAAGTATGGCTGTTGGTGCTGAATCAAGGGCTCTCTGGAGCTTAAATAAAAGGTGTCAGCAATGAGAATATACAGAACTTTGGTGAGACTGAGTACACTATAAGTTCATATGTTGAATCCAGGTAGGCAACCACTTGAAATGGAATGTAAATGGCAAAGTCTGGCTTATTGATGCAGAGCTAACCTCTGTGCCTTCTGATTCCTCGCTCCCCCTCTACTCTAACCTCAGCGACTTAAGATAAAAGCCAAGTATGGTAGGGAACCTCAAGGAGGGGAATGGATTCAAACTTCTATAGCTCTGTTGCATAAAGGTGCCCAAGCACCATCCTACCAGGCCCTGTGGAGAGAAAGCACAGTAAGTGGCATGGGAGGCTGAAGGCATTGCAGAATGCAGGGTGGAACTGTAGCAGCTTACACAAGGGCAAATTAAGGGCCCCTACGCCCAAACACTTGCAGGAGCTTGGAGCTAATGAGGGTAGAAGCAGCACCAACCCTAGGGTGAGGACCAAGCAGAAAAGCCCCCCACTGTCTCAGCCCTCCTCTGCAGGTTGGCCTCCCCCACTACTACCCTGTACTCTCCATGCTCCTGGTCAGAAAGTAATGTCATCTGGCAACTATGGCTATAGTGTGTTCTGCAGAGGAAAAATCACTTCATTTCAAGGAAAGCTGAAGTGTAGGCGAAGTCTCTGGACCTATATTATTCAGTGTATTGTGGTTCTGGCTTCCTCTGCCAAATGCATATTTTGGTGTTGACGTTTACATGCATATACTGTGAATGCTTATAAGTTCACAGATTCTCCAATTCATGGGCTGCTGTGGGTCTTCTTCCCAGATGATCTAGCAGGAACAATGTATCATCCCAAGAGGAAAGAAAAAATCACAGTAGTAGTTGTGACTTCATGGCTGCTAAAGTATTGAGGCCATTTCTTAGTACAGCAGTGCCTCCTGCCTGATCCAGCCACCAAGTGCACCTTTTGAAAAGGCCTACTGCTGAGGTGTTGTTAAAACGAAACACCTGACCCATAGATGCCTTGTGACTCTAGCCCGCTGTCACCATTTTGGGGTAGGTTAACCTGTATGTGACTACTAACAAGAGCCCAGTGGACTTTGCTGATCAAATCAAATGGTTCAGGTCATCTGGCCTGGCCTTAGTGTCATTGTGGTTTTGCATGAAGGGGTGGGAGTGACCCCTTCTGGGGAAAACTTTTTTTCACTCCACCACCTGAAGCAAAGGCACTGGCTCAATGGGGCCCTTAGTTCACAGAAATTTCTGTTAAGTACTTGACAGTTCAGCCAAGGTCAAAACTGATGGCATTTATTGTGCTGCTGTAGCTATTCAACCTCAGAGTCAGCTACAGAAAACAGAGTAGATGTCACCAGTCTACTCCATTCTCATAGCTCCCCTTCGTTAACTTGGTATATTTTACTGACTCTTGGGCTGTTGCTGGTCGCCTAGCCCTCACGTGTGCCACTTGGAAGACCTGTGGATTGAAAACATCTCTCTTTGGGCCTGCAAACTATGGAAACACATTGCAGCTATCAGTTATAGTTGGGTCACTCAAGCTTGTACTTATCAGATCACTGACATTTCTACCTGGATTCATTATTGTATTGGATATGAAAACATGTCAGCCTCATAGGCTGTGCAACCATTGTGTCTTGGGTGTCCAGAAAGGGAAGACTTCTCAGTGTCCCTCTCCCACTTCCATCTGTAGGACGAATTCCTTTTCTTCCCCAAGGGATATAGGATTTTTTGCTCTTTCCATCCCCTAGTTCTGTTGGGTTTTCAACGGTGCCCTGAGAGTGATAGGATTTGTTGCACTTCCCTCAGCAGTTTTAGGCTTTTCCTCTCTTTTATTAGAGAGAGTAGAAAGGATCCAGGAGAACCTCATGCTTTTCTCTCCGTGGCCGCACCAGGAGGGATGCTTTCTCTGGCCTCTTAATCTGCACCTAGTCTTTTTTGGGCATACCTGGTGAGGTCTTTGAAGAACCTGTGAATGGATATGCCTTTCCTTTGTGTTTGTGGCCTCAATGGATTCTCTGTTTTATCACTAGTACACCACTCAGCCTTAAGCAATTCTTTAACAATTGTAGCTGAATTATTCTTATTGGTTTCCAGTATTGTCTTCCCTGGTACTCAAGTGCTCATGTCCCATTTGTCTTTTTTTTTTTTTTTTTTTTTTTTTTTGAGTTTAGGTTGTTTGGTTACCCTATAACTTCAGCTCTCCCAGAAGCTGTTTACCATGATAATAAATTAATTTCATGACCCTATTTGTTCATGATTGATTACCCTTTTAAATACTGTATGATTATATTTGCAGTTATTTTGGTAAAGTCTTTGACCTGTATGTTCAGAAGAAATATAGGTCTGTTGTTTTCTTTTTTGGTAATGTATGTGTCTGTTTTGGAATCAGAACAATGTTGGATTCATAAAAGGAATTGAAAAATGTTTTCTCTTCCTCTAGTTTTGAAATAGTTTGTGTAACATCAGTACCAGTCCTTTCTTAAATGTTTGATGGAATTCAATAGAGAAGACATATTATCTGTTTTTCTGTGTCTGTTTTGCTGATAAATATCTTTCAGATAATTTGTTTATACCACATAATTTGCCAAATATATTGACATCTGTTGGTTTTTAACAAATCATTATTTTTTAGTATATGTAGGATCAGTACTGCTATCTTCCCTTTTAATACTTACATTAGAAATTAGTATCTATTTTACTTGGTCAGTTTGCCTAGAATTCTGTCACTTTTACTAATCTTTTCAAGTAACCAGCTTTTGGTTTCATTATTTTTAATGAACAATATTCTTATTGTTTTTTTTATTGATTTTTTTGTTTTTACCTTTAGTGATTCCTTCTTTTTACTACTTTGGTGAAAGTGTCTTTAATAGATTTTAATCTCTTTATTCAGCATGTGGTTAGTATGGCTTTACTTAAATCATACAGATTTGATTATGTTTTATTTTATCAAACTCAGGTCAGTTCGTTCTCTAATTTCCCTTTTATTTTTTGCTATCATATGGGTTATTTAAAAGTGTATTTTTCAATTTCCAAATATTTGGTGATTTTTCTAAGTTTTTTTTTTTTTTTCAAATTTAATTCCATACAATCAGAGAAGATACTTTGTACAATTTCAGTTTTTAACAACTCTTTTAGGTTTAATTAATGGCCCAGAATATAGTCTCTCTTGGTGAATTTTCCATGTGCTCTTAAAATTAGTTTTTTTTCTCATTGTTGGGTATAGTGTTCTCTAAATGTCAAATAGGTTAAGTTGATCAATAGTATTGTTCATTTATTTCCTGTCACCTTACTGATTTTCTGTTTGTTTTATTACCTTTCTACTGAAAGAGGAATTTTGAAGTTCACAATTATAATTCTGGATTTGTCTATTTCTTCTTTTAGTTTTTCCAGTTTTTGCATCATGAAATTTTTGGGGGGAGCATGCACATTTCAGAGTGTTATGAAATATGTCTTTAACCCTAATAATATTTTGTGTTCTGATGTCTGTTTTGTCTTATATCAGTGTAGTTACTCCAGGTTTGCTTTGATAGGAATTACATCATATATATTTTCTTGATCTTTTATTTTTAACTTTTCTGTGTCTTTATTTTTAAGGTGTGTTTTCTGTAGATAGTAGTAGTTTGTTTTTGTTTTTTTATTCTGATTTCTGTGTTTTAATTGGACTACAGATCATTTACATTTAATATGGTTTTCCATAGATATAGTTTAAGTCTTTGCATTTGTTCTTTGTTCGTTTTTCTTCCTTTTCTATCTTTTGGTATGAATAATCTTTACTATTCATTTTTTACTATTCCAAACAAAATTGAATAGTAAAAATAGAATAATAATAATTACTACTTTTAGTAATTAATGAATAAATAAAATACAAATGGAAGTTTGAGACAAAATGGATGGATCTTGAGATAATCAGGCTAAACGAAATAAGCCAGACAGAAAAAGTTGAAAACCACATGATATCACTTATATGCTGGATATAAATATTAAAGCAACAAACAAACATGACAAACAAACAGAGACTTATGGACAGGGATAGTAGACTAGTGGTTACCGGACGGTAGGGGGTGGAATAGGGAGGTAGATGGGGTAAAATAGGTCAAATCTATGAAATCTATGAGTAATGAACACACAATGTGATACACACACACACACACACACACACACACATGACTTACTGTCAAACACTTGAAACTTACTGGATTTCATTAATCAATGTCACCATAAAAAAAAAGATTAGGGAAAAAAAATAAAGTGCAATAGTAATAAATAAAATGAAATAGTAAATAGTCTATCAACTTATTAACTCTTAGTTTTCTTGTTTTAGTATGTGTTTTAGATTTTGTAATATACATGTTCAACTTATTACAGTTTAAGTACAAGTAATAGATAACATCATATATGTTACATCCTTAATATAATGTCACTTTTGTATCTCTTCCATTTTTCTGATGTTTTTTAAAAAAGTTTCTTCACTTATAAACATCATAATAGATCATTATTATTTTTGTTTTAAATAGCCAATTCTTTTAAATAAATTTTAAAGATGGGGTGGTTCCATAGTGTAGTGGTTAGCACATCTGCTTTACATGCAGAAGGTCCTGGGTTCACAGCCCAGGTGGAGCCACAGATCATCATAACCCAGGTGTGCCAGGCCCCAGGTATGCCAGGCCCCAGGTGCATGCTGCCAGCATGTGGGAGGAGATGCCCCACCTTCAGAGATCCAGTTCTTAAGAGGAAACGGCAACATCCATAGGTCAGGGGTGGAAGTCAGGCAGGGGGCAGGAGAATTAAAGAGGGGGAAATTTTTAGAGATAAATTTGATATTTATGTACATATTTACAATTTCTGATACTTTCTGTCTTCACGTATATCAGAGATTCTTCCTTTAATCTGCAGAATTTTGACTTATTTTCATACTGCAAACTTCTGGCAACAAATTCTTTCTACTTTTGTCAAAAATGTGTTCCATGTGTCTTTATCTTTGACTTATTTTTCTTAATATAGAGGATTATATTGACTTTTATTATTTAAAAATTGTTTTCTGGCATGCATCATTTCTGACAAAAGTCAGTGATCATTCTTATCTTTTTTTCTTATTATGTAAGGTGTCCGTTCTCTCTGGCCATTTTAAGATTTTTTTAAAAATTTCATTGTTCATATTTTAAGTATGACTATTTTCTAACTACCAACTTGTACTTCTTAATTCCTTTACTCCTCACCCTCCTCCCATCTGGAGGAGACTGTATCTATGACTGTTTCATTTGGTTGTTTATATTGTTCTTTTGATTTCACATATAAGGGAAATTGATATGGTATTTTTTTTTATGTTTGACTTACTTCACTTAGCATAATATCCACTAGGTCCATCCATGTTGTTGCAAACAGTAAAATTTCAGGTTTTTATGGCCAAATAATATTCCATTTTATATATGTACTACTTTTTTATCTGCTTGTCTGTTGATGGGCACTTAGGTTGCTTCCATATGGCTATTATAAATGATGCTGCAATGAACATAGGGATGCGTATATCATTTTGAATTAGTGTTTTGGATTCAGATTAATACCAAGAAGTGGAATTACTGGGTCATAAGGTAGTTACTGATTTCCATAGTGGCTGCACCAATTTGCAGTCCCACCAAGAGCGCACAGGGTTCCCTTTTCTCCACATCCTCATCATCACTTGTTCGTTGACTTATCGATGTGGCCATTCTGACAAGTGAGAGGTGATATCTCATTGTGGTCTTACTTTGCATTTCTCTGATGATTAGTGATGTTGAGCATCTTTTCATATGTCTTTTGCCATCTGTATGTCCTCCTTGGAGAAATGACTCTTCAGGTCCTCTGCCCATTTTATAATTAGATTGTTTGTCTGTTTGTTTTTGTTTGTTTTTGGTATTGAGCTGTATGAGTTCTTTATAAATTTTGAATAATAACCTCTATTTGCATGTATCATTGGTGAATATTTTCCCCTATTCAGTACATTGTCTTTTCCTTTTGTTGTTGTATTCTCTTGCTGTGCAAAATCTTCTTAGTTTGACATAGTCTCATTTATTTTTTCTTTTGTTTAACTTGCCTGAGGAGACATATCCAAAAAAAATATTACCAAGAGTCTGCCATTTGTGACAACATGGATGCCCATGATATCACTTATTGGTGGGATATAAACCTGAAAGCAACAAACAAACAGGACAGAGTCTCATGGACATGGACAGTAGGCTGGCTAGTGGTTACCAGAGGGGAATGGGGAGTGGAGAAGTAGATGAGGTAAAAGAGGTCAAATATATGGTGACAGAAGATATCTAACTATGGACAGTGAACACACAATGCAATATATATAGGCCTTATTGTTGAATTGTACACCTGAAAATTACTGGATTTTGTTAACCAATGTCGCCATAATAAAAAAGTAAATTAATTATTTAATTAAAAAATATTACTAAGAGTGATGTCAGAGTTTGCTGCCTATGTGTTCTTCTAGGAGTTTTATGGTTTCAGGTCCTACTTTTAAGTCTTAATCATTTTGAGTTTATTCTTGTAAATAGTGTAAGAAGGTGATCTAGTTTCATTTTTTTTTGCTTATATCTGTCCAGTTTTCCCAGTACCACTTATTAAACAGACTGTCCTCACCCCAATGCTATTCTTGCCTCCTTTGTCATAGATTTATTGACTATATAGGTGTGGGTTTATTTCTGGGCTCTCTGTTCTGTTCCATTGAGCTGTGTGTCTGTTTTTATGCCACTACCATGCTGTTTTGATTACGATATCCTTGTAGTACAGTTTGATATCAGGTAGTGTGATACCTCTAACTTTGTTATTCTTTCTCAAGATTGCTCTGGCTATTTGGAGTGCTTTGGGTTTTTATATAAATTTTCAGATTATTTGTTCTAGTTCTGTGAAAAATGCCATTGGTGTTTTGATAGAGATTGCATTGAATTTGTAGATTGCTTTGGTTAGTATGGACATTTAAACGATGCTAATTCTTTTTGTCCATGAACATAGTATATGCTTCCATTTACTTGTACTTTCTTCAGTGTCTTATAATTTTCTGAGTACAGTTTTTTTACCTCCTTGGTTAAATTTATTTCTAGGCTATTTTATTTTTTCATGCAATTGTACATGTGATTGCTTTATTTATTTCTCTTTCTGATAGTTTGTTATTGGTGTATAAAAATGCAACTGATTTCTGAATATTAATTTTGTATCCTTTACTGAATTTATTTATCAGTTCTCATAGGTTTCTGGTGGAATCTTTAGGATTCTCTATATGTAGTATTATGTCATCTGCAAATAATGAGTTTTATTTATTCCTTCCCAATTTGGATGCCTTTTATTTATTTCTCTTGTTTGATTGTTCTGGCTCTGACTTCCAGTGTTATGTTGAATGAAAGTGTGAAACTGGACATAACTTATGTTGCTTTTCACTGTTTAGTACGATGTTAGCTGTAGGTTGTCAGAAATGCCTTCATTATATTGAGATATGTTCCCTTTATTTCCATTTTGCTGGAAGTCCCTTTATCATTTCTTGTAATACTGATTTGGTGGTGAGGACTTTAGCTTTTTCTTCTCTGGGAAGCTCTTTATCTCCTCTTTAGTTCTAAATGATAACCTTGCTGGGTAGAGTAGTCTTGGTTGTTGGTCCTTTTTTAATCATTTTGAGTATTTCATGCCAAGCCCTTCTGACCTTATAATTTCTGTTGAGAAGTCAACTGACAGTCTTATTGGAGCTCCCTTGTAGGTATCTAACTGCTTTCTCTTTTCTGTTTTTACGGTTTCTCTCTCTGTCTTTTACCTTTGGCATTTTAATTATGATGTGTCTTGGTGTGGGCCTCTTGGGTTAATCTTTTTTAGGAGACTTTGCTTTTTATGAAATATGTGTCTGTTTCTTTCACTAGATAAGGGAATTTTTCAGTCATTATTTCTTCAAATAGCTTTTCAATCCCTTTCTCTCTTTTTTGTCCTTCTGGTACCCTTGTAATGTTAATGTTGTTATGATTAATGTAGTCCCAGAGGTTCATTAAGCTCTTCCCATTTTTTTTATTTGAATCTTTTTATGTAGTTTTTATTGTGTTTTCCCACTACCTTGTCTTCCAATTCTTTGATAAGATCCTCTGTTTCATCTAATCTGTTGTTGATTCCTTCTAGTGTAGTCTTCATTTCAGTTATTGTATACTTCATTTCTGACTGGTTCTTTTTATGGTTTCTATGTATACTTTTTAATATTTTCTCTTTATTGAGGTTCTCACTGGGTTGATCCATTTTTCCCTCTAGTTTTTTGAGCATCATTATAACCAGTCTTTCATTATATCTGGTAAATTGCTTGCCTCTATTTTGTTGAGGTCTGTTTCTTGAGTTTTTTGTTTGTTTGTTTGTTTCTTTCCTTTGGGACATGCTTTTTTTGACTCCTCATTTTAGCTATTTCTCTATGTTTGTTTCTATGTATTTGGTGGATCTGCTATATTTCCTGTTTTGGAAGGATGGCCTTATGTAGTATGTGTCTTGTAGGGCTCAGTGGTACAGTCTTTCTGGTCACCTGAGCCTTGTGTCCCAGAAGTGTCCTTTGTGTGGGTTTTTTATCCTTTTCTGTAGTGGTTGAGCCTTAATTGCTGTTGGCATGTCAGTAGGTGGGGTTGACCCTCAGGCTCTCTGGCCACAACTGCAGTGGGGGCTGGCCTCATGGAGTGGGATTTGCCGTAGCAGGCTCAGATGCCTGCCGAGACCACCCTTGCTGTGTGTTGGTTGTGGAACTAATTTGGTGGTGTTCCATTGTGGTCTGAAGCTGGCTACTAGGCGTTTTGTTTCTGGGGCCTCTTGAGAGGTGCTCCAGTGAAGGCTGAGGTTAGCTACTGCGTGGTTCTTGGCCACCTCGTAGGAGGTACAAAGTGATTCATTGTTGTTAGTTGCCTGTGCTGGTCACAGAGGCATGCAAGAGAGACCACGCTACAATCTGAGGCTGGCTGTGCACACTGAGGTCAGTCACTGCCTGCAAGGAGCCTGCAAAATCTGGAGGATCTTTTTTTTGTTGTCTATAGCACCTGGTATTCCCAGGTAGTCTCCCATCCAATTTCTAACCAGGCCTGACCTGCTTAGCTTCTGAGATCAGAGGAGACTGGGCACGTTCAGGGTGGCATGGCCATAGTCCGGAGGATTTTGAAGCAAGTTTGCAGCATGGGCTGTGGCACAGCCTATGAAAGAGTCAAGGGTGATACATGAGTTTAGTGGAACGGTGTTTCTGGGAGTCACTTGGATTGGGCGAGTGATGTTCACTAGGTTAATGCAGATGTAGATGTGGTGCCTGCTTCTCCCTGCAAGCTTTGTGGGGTAGGACTCAACACAGGAATAATGGTGGCTCTTGCCCTGGATCCACTCAATTCATTTTCTTAATAAATGTCTCTGGCATCTTTCAAACTGCTGTCTATTTGATTGATCTTTTGGTGTTTGTGAGTGAGTGAGTTTGTGTGCAGGCCTTTTAAGTGGACACCTGGGTTTCTAGTAGCATTCCATTTCACCTGGAGGGAATCCCCAGTGTGTCTGGTGGGGCAGGGTCTCAGGAATTCACCAATTCTTCGACTTGGTGTCTACCTGCCCACCCCTGCTGTGTTGGTGGGAGGGCTCCACACCGGGATAGTGGCAGCTCTCGCCCTGAAGCCACACAATTCACTCTATCCCCAAATGTCTCTGGCACCTTTTGAGCTGTTGTCCCTTTGCTGGAGCTTAGAATGAGTGTGAGTGAGTCTGCATAGGTTCTTTAAGCAGACGTCTGGGTTTCCAGCAGTCCTCCTTTTCACAGAGGGGAGGGGACAGAATCCCCACTGATTTTCATAGCCAGCTTCTGTGGGGACTCATCAGCACTGGAGCACTGAGCTGGGGAGTTTGGTGTGGGGCTGGCACCCCTTGCTCTTCTGGCGGGAACCTCTGCAGCTGAGCTGTCATTCTGAATTCTCAACTGTCACATGTGGTGTAGGTCCAGCCTGTTTTGAGTCTCTACTTTTCCTACTGGTTTCCATTTGACTTCTTTTTTATATCCTTAATTATAGAAGTTCTGTTCAGCTAGTTTTCAGATAGTTCTCCGAGTCGAACGTTCGACGTAGTTGTAATTTTGATGTGGTCTTGAAGAGAGCACAGTATTTACGTTCTCTGTTGTCTTGATCATTAACCAACTTGATCCTTTTAAGGTTTGTTTCTAGGATATGTCAGGGCAGCTTAAGAGGAACCTTTACTAAGATTAGTTTAGCTCTACCATTAAAGCATAATTCTTAATAGATCTATACCAAATGCCCTGTGTTCAATGGTGTCTTTCATTTTGGCTTTCCAAGTTGGAATATCTTGCAGTGTTCTCTCTCTGGGCTCTCAGAGTTGATCGGTTTGCAGGCGTTTTGGTAGTTCTTTGCCTGGCCTCATTGAGACTCACTGTATGTATTGATAATTTAATACTCCTTTGAAGACTTGAAAACCCCTAAATAGAACTTTCTGGAACTGTTTCTCTGTTTCACATTATTATTATTATTATTATTATTATTATTATTATTATTATTATTTGGTTTATTTGTTATTTTGACTTGCATTATCTCCCAGCTCTTTCAGCCTTCCTTAACTCAAATTTGTCCTTTAAACTCATCTAGACCATTATGCTGTGCTGGAGTTTTTCATTACATTTTAGGGGTAAGTATATTTAGGCAAAAAGCCTAAATAATCATAGAGCTCACTTCATTTGTTTTCCAGGGGTCACAGTCTTGCACTTCCTTTTGTCTAGTATCTGAAAATAATAGTTTCATAAATTTTATCCAGTTTCCTAGTTGCTAAGGTAAGTCCTATACCAATTTGTTAGCTTGGAAGGAGAAGTTCCAAATTTGTTTTCAAAACTTAATTTCTTTTAGCAATTAATTATGCACTTATCTTGTGACATTCCTTTTACTACTGTCTTAGTTATTAAAATCTTTGTTTTACTTTCTATACTTTATTTCCTATGTTACGGTCTAATAAAGGGCTGGTAATATTTTGTATCATATAATTAAGATTCGTTGCATTTGAAATCTTTGCCCTGGATAATTTACTTTCATAATTGCTTCAATCAGTTTTTCCTCCTTTTGGGGAAAAAGATAATACTGCTGGAGAAAAGATCATATAGCTATGCAGGTTGATGCCTTTGCAAATTTGTCTTCTAATTTCTCATCATTTCCCCTTTTTATTATATAGACCAGGGATTGCCGGACTTTTTCCGTAAAGGGCCACATAGTAAACACGTTAGGCTTTGTTGACTACTTTCAGTCTGTGTCACATATTCTTCTTTGTTTTATTTTTTAACTCTTTAAAAACGATACTTACCTTGAATGTTCGGCCCATGGACCTTAATCAACCTTGACATAGACCACCAAAGCTTTGTTTCAGGAACCTTCTCCCCTCTCTCATTTTTTATCAGAAGATCTTACTTCTTACATCATTGGAAAAGCAGAGTTACAAAAAATAAGAAGTACAAACTTGCAGTTATAAGTCTTGGAGATGTAATGTACAGTATGGGGAATAGAGTCAATAACACCGTAATAACTACGTGTGATGGTAGTTACTAGACTCATTGTGTTGATCACTTTGTAAGGCCTATTAATGTTGAATCATATGTTGTATACATGAAACTAATATAATACTGTATGTCGATTATTATTTAAAATAAGTTATTAAAAATAAATGTTGTTAAAAGAAGAAAAAGAAAGAAAAAAAGTAAGAGGCTTGAACTTTGTTGACTTCTTGCTTCTTATGTATCCCATATAAGAGCCTATCTAGACCTTCCGTTATTTGTCCACCTTTCATTCTCTATCAAGTGAAGATGTGTACATAACCATTCATTTAAGTCTAAACCTGCTCTGTGGATTTCTGCTTTCGTTCTCTTCAAAGTTCACTTATACCTTGTTCTTAAGCAAATTACAAATAGAAAAAGAATTGCTTTTAATCTGTAGTAAAGTACATAGGTATAAGGTGTTTTTATGATACATTCTAATTTCTGAGTTGATCTTGGCCACATTTTTTTTCATTTCATAAATTAACAGGCCCCGCTCCCTGGTGGCAACATAATAAGACTAATGAATTAGAACATCTCAAGCAAAATGTTCTGTGGTAGAGAATGATGTAGTTCTCTAAAAGGCAAAACAGAATTTAAAAAAAATTTAGGAATTATACTAGCTCTAGGTACATTATGTTGCAGGCATCACCTCACAGATCTGCCAACGCATGTCCTTTCTGAGCTTCAACACAGCTGCTGTCCCAATAGTCTGTCTTCTCTCTTCTCCTTGGTAGTGGTTTGCATTGGTGTTTTAGGTTATGATGGGGAAGGAAAAAATACAAAATAATCCCTTTCTCATTTTTCTTATGATATTATGATTTTTAAAAAAGCAGTAATGTGAGTCAAGTAGCAGTGACTTTTTCTGGATCGTTCTCATACTAAGAAACACGAAGGACATTCACCGTTTTAAATATAGATGAGTTCATTTATACAAAAAAGAAACTTCAAAGAATAAGGTTACTTGTAAAGAAAAACACATTAAAAAACTACATGTTCTTACAACAATTTGTTCTATCCTTCCCCCACCCGCCCCCCAATAACACAGTTATTCCTCCCCTGCTCCCCACACAACAGATTTGTAATATAAGAATAGAATCATGGTGCAGCCTGCAACTCCCGGAGGTAAAACACACAGTACTAGACTTCCATCTGTAGATTTTACTTTTCAGATGTCATGTCATTTTCTGAGTTAAATTCAAATTTGAAATCATTTTAAGCTTTCAAGGACTGTATTTATGTTAAGTTGTTCTCTTAAGTGGCTATATCATGGAGTAATTTATATTCTGTTAAGACTAAATTTTTTCTAGGTGCAGTTATTTTTTCATTAATCTTTTGCAATCATATATACTACAACCTGGCAATGCTTTGTGTCTTGAATTTTAACTGTTTGCTTTTGTCTTATTTGATTAGTTTTGTAATGATCTTTTACTCTTGAATTTTCTTGTCCCTCCCATTTTTTGATGGCCACACAATGACATCATCAACAAATGTTTTATCTATTTGAGTCAGTTTCTAAGATCAGTTATGAATTGGATATTTTAGATGTATAAATATAACTCAGAATTATTCAGAGTTGAAGAGAGGTACTCTGAATGACCTGGAAGGATTCAGAATACAATTATTTAATATCTTTAAATGTATGTTTGGCATTATGCTTAGGTTTGAGAGTTTTGAGCCTCAAATAAAGAGTCATAATAGCTATGTTAAATATTTAAATCTGTTTAATCTGATGAACTCATATTCGTGGAATCAAAATTTGTGCTGTGCTATTCTCTTTTTTTGAACATGTGGTGTAGTAATTTCAGGTAAGTTAAAAATACAGTTGTTTTCACTAGCTTTGTAAAAGAGACCAGTAAAAGTGTTATCACAACTTATGTTACCTGAGAAATTTCTCTGTGAAAACATTAGATTTAACATTTTAGGTTTTGACTGTTTTACACTTGTCTTGGAAGATTCATTGATTTATAGTGATTTATTTATTTGCTGAGACAAGAGTATGAAACACATGGTGTTGCTAATGTTCAGGGAGTCATTTAGCTAATATGTGAGCTTATTCCTGCCTAGTTTCAGTCCCATCCTGGTTAGTTCTCTTTAGTTTTCAGAATGTTTATTAATGATACTACATGCAGTATTTCTTGTAAGAGTTCTTGTACTTTCAACTATTATGTAGTGAAAATATGACTATTATTTAGGAGGTTATTTTAAATAATATCATAATCACCATAGGAAAGTCTGATGACTTGTTAGTCATCGAACAAATATTTGTTCAGTAATTCTGTGTGTCAGATGGTAGGTAAGATGCTAGTGAAACAATGATCATTAATGAGTTTATAGTTTAGTCAGAGAGACAGACAAATAAATACACTGTGATGGTAGAGTAAGTGCAGTACTAAGGGTCAAGGAGAGGTGCTGTGAAATCATAAGAAGGACACTAATCTGGAGGGAAATGATCAGGGAAAGTTTCCAGAGGAAGTAGGTAAACTGAGATATGAATGATATTCAGGTATTAGATTAAGGGAATAGCTGCTGGCCTAGATTGCTGAAAGTATACCAGACAAAAGAAATAGCATTTCCCAGAAGGAGTCAGAGTTAGAAGACAAGGGAAGAGGACAAGTAAATGTTGAGAGATAGAGCCAGATAGTAAATTGCCATGCAAGCCATTTTAGAGAATTTTGACTTTTACAGGAGGTCACTGATGACTCTAGTAAAAGGCCTTTAAGTAAGAGAGTAATGTGATCAGATTTTAGAAGGATCACTCTGACAGCACTGTCAAATAGTTTGGAAAGTTGAGAGCATAATTAGAGACACAGAAACCTAGTATGTTAAGCAAGAATCGAGGTGGTAAGAATTATTGGAATATTGAGGATGGGACAAAGTAAAAGACCTATTTTAAGGAGACACAGAAGCAGTGAGATTTGGTGAAAGGAATAGGACTACCTTGACCAGTTAAGTGGGTAGTAGGGCTACTCGCCAAGATAGCTCTTAGGAGGAATTGTGGGGGATGATTATAAGTGTCTGTTGGAATGTATTGAATTTGAGGTGCTTGTTGGATATCCAAGTGTAGGTATCTAATAGGGAAGTTTATATGTGGATTTGAAGAGAAATTCCAGGAGAAAAAAAGGGGCAGGAAATGTAATTCTGAGAGTTGTCACATGTAGATGGTGATTGAATATAAAGAGATATGGAGTTGGATCCCCCACAGGGAGCGGAAATAGTAATTACCCTGGAGAAACTAGAATATGTAATGGCTGGTTACAGGAAAAGAAGACCACAGAGGAAACAGAGAGGCAATAACTGAAGAGGTGTGAGGGTATACCAGGTAGAAGCTAAGAAAAGAGTGTTTTGAGGCTAGAGTAATCAACATTGTTAGATGCTGCAGAAACTTCAAATGAGGTTGAAAAATGGCCTTAGGATTTAGTAAAAAAAAAAAAAAAAAAAAAAAAAAGCAAAATAGTTGGTGACTTAACAAGCACAGGCACTGAGATCAAGTAAATGCTGGTAAAAGCACATTTTCCGTATGACTCTTTCAATGAGAAGTTATTTCGGTTGTCAAGTGCAGTTAGAAAGCATTTCATGTTTCTTTGGGAAAGGGGGAAAGTGTATCAGTAAGAATGAAATAAATTTGTAGAAAATTATTTTTAAAGATTTTATAAGTATAATAAAAATGTGATTTTTGAAATGTTATAACTTGAAACTTTAGATTATAAAAGTGAAAGAGAATTATGTATCATAAATAGAGCTTTTATTTGAAATAACTGGGATTTAATCTAAACTCTACGAATTATTAGGAGTTTCATTTTATAGATAATAATATGTGGTTATTGACAGAATTTCGTGAGATAATATATGAAAAAAACATTTACCTTAATGACTGACGTGTGCATGTGTGTATATAAGTTTGTGATATATTGAACACCTTATGTATAACTATATATACTGGTTAATAATTTCAGGGCACTTTTCCTCTTGATATGTGTATTGGTAATCTATTGTTGTATAATTATTTATGCCCAAAGTTAAAAGTTTAAAACAATAGGCATTTATTAAATCACATTGTTTCTTGAGGGTGTAGTAGGCAGAATAATAATAGCCCCATAAGATGTTCATGTCATATTTCCCAAACCTGTGAATGTGTTACATAGCAAAAGAGACTGCAAATATTATTAAGATTATGGAGCTTGAGATGAGATTTTCCTGGATTACCTGGCTGTGCTCAGCTGAATACATGATACCTTAAAAGTAGAGAATACTTCCCAGCTAAAATCAGAAGAGACGAGTCAGAAAGATGAGGCCGAAGGCAATTCAGAGAGATTTGAAGCATGATATGAAGGTCATGGACTATGAGCCAAGAATGTGAGCAGCCTCTAGAAGCTGACAGCCAGTAAGGAAACAGGGACCTCAATCCTACAACTGCACGGAACTGAATTCTGCCAAAAATCTGAATGACTGGCAGCAGATTCTCCCCTAGAGCCTCCAGTAAGTAATGTAGATAGCTGACACCTTGATTTCAGGCTTGTGACACCCAGAGCAGAGAACACCAGCTGAGCCCCCTGTATTTCTGACCTATAGAACTGTGAGATAGTAAATTGTATTGTTTAAAGCCACTACTTTTGTAGTTTTATGGAAGCAATAGCATACTATATAGTAAGTCCTCAGTGTCATTGATAAGTTCTGCAACTTTAAGTGAAATGACATATAACCAAAGCAGTTTTACCACTGGCTAATTGATATAAACAGGGGTTAAGGTCTTACGCATTTCATTGGTGTTACAAATGAAACAATACTGAATGAAACATTGTTATTCAAGGACCTCCTGCATGCAGAGAGTCAGGAATCCAGAACCAGTTTAGCTGGGTTGATTGTGGTTCTCATGAATTTGCAGAGAAACTATGTAGAAGCTGTGCTCCTCTGGAGGTTTGGCTAGGGCTGGAGGATGCTTTCAGGCTCATTCATGTGGTCATTGGTAGGCCTCAGTTCCTCACCATGAGTGCCTTTTCATTGTGCTGCGTACAGCCTGGCAGCTGACGTCTCCAAGAGTGAGTGTTGAGAGAGCAAGAGAATGAATATGAGAGCATATGAGTACACAAGATAGAAGCCACAATGTTTTTTAAAATCAAAGTCCAGGTGTGACATATCATTATGTCTGCCACATTCTATTGTTTATACAGACCAACACTGGTATAATAATAAATTACACTACAGAAGAGTATGATTATTGAGAGGCAGAGATCATTAGGCGATCATATTGGAGGCTGGCTACCATAGTAGGTATGTGTCCAAGATAGCAAACTACCAGTTCTAGATTACCTCATTAGGCACAAATAGTCCCATGTCTGCAGTGTAATTTAAAATATTACATTTCAGATATACAACATTATAATTTGATATCTGTATATACTACAAAGTGCTCATCCCCAAAATCCTAGTTACTATCTATCACCATACAATTGACCCTCTTCAACCCTGTTGCCAATCTCCCAACCTCCTTCCCCTCTGGTAACTACTGATCTGTTCTCTGTGTCTTTGAGTTTGTTTTTTTTTCTTCAGTGGAATTTTGTGCAAGTAAATTGAAATTAGTTGAAGTTTTATGTCAGTACTAGAAATCAGCTTAAGCTACTTTAAGCTAACAAAGTATTTCTTAAAGGTCCTAGCACTTATTATTTTTGAATGTGCTGTTTTAAGATAGAGGCTCCTGAGATATTTTTTGAGAAAGTGAAGTAATGGTTGAAGATAAAAGACTATTATTGTTAGATAGGACAAGGGTTTTAAAGTCTGGGCAGTTTTTACAAAATACTCTTCTTGCTATATGTTAAAATGGAGCACAGTGTTTTGCAGAAGCAGCTGTAACCTGATGAGCTTGACCCAACCTGATAAATTTAGCCAAATGCAAAGAGCAAATCAACATTTAATTAACTGAATAGTGTATATAAGAATGGCTAAGCCTCCTTTTCAGGGGAGGCGGAAGTTAGGATGTGAATCCTGTCTCCTTTACTTCCTGCAAGTAAATGAAACTATCTAATGACAACCACCTCTTGTTCTTGAATAGAACAGCCCAAGAGGCAAACACTGTGGTAACACTTTGACTGGTTTATCTTGGTTTAGATGACAGTTCTTGAACCAACCAAGTTTGGTCACATCATAGGAACATGACTTCTCCCTCTTCCATTACAGTTCTGAGCAGGGTTCTTAGAAAGGTTGCTGAGTGGTGCTACAATTTCAAGGGGCACTATTGTCATTGCAGTTTATGTGAACATCACTTGTAAAATTGTGCAGTGGACAATCTATGTAGCTTAAACACAGTGGCTCTGTGTTTAAGTATTGACAATTTTAGGACCTATTCTCATAGGTATATCTCTTTTGTTCATTGGTGTGCCTTGTAGCATAGTGCTTAGCATATAAATACCAACTAGATATTTGCTGGCTGGATTTGAGTCAGTGGTAATGTGGCAATATGACTTCTATTCAAATATTTAAATGCTTTTCAAGTATATACCGTTCTTTTTAGTCTTCATAAATATTATTGTTGATTTACATCTTATATTGTGACACCAAGAAGCTTTTTTTGTACTAAAGAATGAACTAGAACAATTTGTAAAATACTGGAATAAGCGAAGGTATAATTACTTGCTGGCCAATCTGATTTATAAAGGTAAATTTTCAGTTCATCTTTACACAGCTAAGTTCAACATGGAAGTAACAGTAAACCTGTTTGCAAACAGCAGTTGTTGTACACTGGAGAGTTACATTCAGTTTGTGTAAATGAGCTCACTATAAATATAAAAAGTTTAATCTTAAGTAGTTTGTGGTTAATGTATAAAATTGCATCTTGGGGAATCGTGCTATTGCCTCAGTTAAACTTTTGAAAATATACTATATATGGCTTTAAATACAAAGTTAACAATTATAGATATACCAGGTGTTTTTTTTTAATCTAAGAATATTTATTAGCTATATTTCTACTTACTGGTATAAGATTTCTAAGTAATTTTTGAGGTATGAATATTAAAATCTGAAAAGAAATAATCTTTGTGGTTGTTACTTTTCTAAATTTATTTTCAGTTGTCCATCATTTTATTCAGTTCAGTTTTGCAAGGTGTTTCTTATGTGGAAATTGCTAATTCTGGTATTACAGGGGAGGCATACTCATTGGCCTCTAGGAGTTTATAATATGATATTTGAATATTTGGAGTGAGTGAATCTAAGAAGTGTATAAAAATAACTTTTAACATGGTGAGAATTTTGAAAGAGGTACTGATAATGTGCTATCTGGTTTGAATAATCCGAACAAGTTTCATGAAACAGGGTAAGGGTGTAAGAATAGGTATAATTTTGTAAAACTGGAGTTAGAATGAGTGGAGAAAATACTGTGCTGAAAATGCAGGTATCTAGTGGATTTAATCTTTGAGTGTGTAATTTTAAAATCTTGAACTTTTTGGTTTGTGCTACTTTACATGGTTTACTTTTTACTTTTAATTATTATTGTTGGAAGTGGTGATGAGATAGACTTGAATAATTTAAACTCTATTAAAAATAAACCTGAATAGGAGAGACTGGGCAAAATGGCATAGATGATAGAAGTTTCATTCACCCCCTCCTGCAACCACATCAAAGTTGTCACGGAAACGTGGAGCAAACAGCAAGCAGAGTTGCCTGGGATCTAGATGAAAAGAAGCCCTACAACTGGGGAGAGAAATAAGAAATCACTCTGCAATGGTAGAAGATAGGAGGGGGCTGTCAGATCCGTAGTGGGGCTGAGTGGGACAGAGGCTACGGCAGTGGCAGTCTGCAGCTGCAGACTGCCTTGTATAGAGGCTGTGTCTGCGAGTGAACTTTCACAGTGACGGACCTGCTGTCTCTGAGAACCAGCACCTGGTTGGCTGCTCAGGGAGCACCAGGGACTTAGGGGGAACACTTAGTTGGAGCGAGGGCTGGAGGCGAGGCTTTCTCCCGGGCAGAAGTGCTGGTGGTATCCTCTGTTCCTCTGTTGAGCCCTCCCCACTCCCAGCGTGCAGATCCATCACCTCCATTGTTGAGACATCATCGATCTGGATAACAGAGGTCGCTCCACCAAGAGGATTCCCTGAAACTCTGCTTTCAACTCGCTGCCCCACCCAAGCCTATGGTACGCTCTTAAAAATAAAAATATCTGTGTCATTGGAGTACCTGAAGGAAAACAAGATGTTGAAGAGCTCTTTGAAGAAATAATGATGGAAAACTTCTGTAGCCTGGTGAAGGAAATAGACATAAAACCCCAGGAAGCTCAGAGAGTCCCAAAAACCAGGAACCCAAAGAGGCCCACAGCAAGACACATCATAATTAAAATGCCAAAGGTTAAATACAAAGAGAGAATATTAAAAGCAGCAATAGAAAAGCAATCAGTTACCTACAAGGGAGCACCCATAAGACTAGCAGCCGATTTCTCAAAAGAAACTATGTAGGACAGAAGGGCTTGGCACAAAATATTCAAAATGATGAAAACCCAGGATCTCCAACCAAGAATCCTTTATCCAGCAAAACTATCATTTAGAGTTGAAGGACAGATAAAGAGCTTCCCAGACAAAAATTAGTGAAAGGAATTTATCAACACCAAACCAGTAATACAGGAATTGTTGGAGGGATTTCTTTAAGAAGAAAAGATGTGTATGAAAAACACGAATAAAGAATGGTAATAACTACATATCTATCAACAAGTGCCTCAAGTGGAAAAGAATTGAATGCTCCAACCAAATGATAGGGAAACTGAATGAATAAGAAAGCAAGATCCCTACATATGTTGTCTTCAAGAGACTCACTTCAGATTAAAAGACACAGACAGACTAAAAGGAAGAGGATGGAAAAAGATATTGCCTTGATGAACCTAGAGGGTATTGCACTGAATGAAGTAAGTCAGAGAAAGACAAACACCACACAATTTCATGTACATGTGGAATCTAAAGAACAAAATAAACAACAACAAAAACAGAAACAAACTCATAGATACAGAGAATATTTGGAGGGCTACTAGACAGAAGGGGTGGGGGTTGTGGTGGATGGTGAAAAAGAGCAAAAGGATTAAGGAGTACAGATGGATAGATACAAAATAGTCATGGAGATATAAAATGTAGCATAAGGAAAATAGTCAACATGTTGTAAAAAAAAAAAAAGTGATGGGGAAGAGGGGTACTAGATTTAGTGGGTTGACCACTTCGTGAGTTATGCTGTACAGCTGAAACTAATATATGATTGTATGCCAACCATAATTGAAAAAAAAATCTCATCAAATATGAACAACTAATTGTCTATTATATTTCAGTAAAGCTGGGAAAAAAATAAACTGGAATAATTTAGACTATTTTAATTATAATTTTTATGATTATTGCTCAAGCATGCAACCAAACAGTTTACTGAAAATAGGAGGATTGTGGTAGTGTTGGCTAGACTAGAGGATGGTATAGAATTTACAGGTTTACAGAACTGGTAGGGACAGCAGAGCTCAGTTAATTCATCATACCCATTTTGAAGATTAAGAACCAGGACCACAAAGATAAATGACTTGCCCATTTTTCTATAAATATTTACAGAGGTGAATGTCTTATTACAGCCTATTAGGACCATTTGAAGTCGACTTCTAATTCATTTTTGTTAAGGTAACTGAATCTGAAATACGAAATCTGCACACTCCTATAGACGTTTCAGTTTAGTGTTTTCTCTACTTCCTGCCCTCTTATTAGAGATCTCATTTATATTTCACAGCTGGAAGATGGTAAACAATATATGAAGTATATAATGTCAGGGTAGAGCAAAGATGGTAGAAACATAATTGTGTCAATTAGTTTAAGTTTTTTAAGACCCATAAATATAAGGAGAAATTCTAAACCATCCTGAAAGAGGGGGAGATTGAATAACAAAATAGGACTAGTATTTTTAACAAAAAAAAAATATTCTTGAACTATCAGCAAAGTCAGTTACAATTTCACTTTTTATTAGCAAGATACATTTTAGTTTTTTCTTCTATGGTAACACCTTATTATAATATTAGAGATATCATTTTGGCCAGAGGTAGTTTTTTAACAGCTTTATTAACATATAATTAACATACTACATAATTTGCCCATGTATAATGCACAGTTCACTGTTTTCAGTATAGTCAAAGAGTTATGCAATTGCCCCTCACCAAAGAAGCTCCACGCCCTTTAGCAGGCACTCCCTATTGCCCTCCCCTGGCAAAGTGTGCAGCCCTATGTAACCACTATTCTACTTTCTGTTTTCATAGATTCGTTTATTCTGGATATTTCTTGTAAATAGAATAATATATATGTGATACTTTGTGACTAGCTCTTTCACTTAGTATATGTTTTCAAGGTTCATTGATGTATCATCAGTATTGTAGTGTCTAACAGTAGTTTATTCTTTTTATTGTTAAGAAATATTCCATGTATGAATATACCAAATTTTATTTAATATATGTCCATAATCTGATGGACATTTGAGTTATTTCTGCAAATATTTCCCCCTATTCTGTGTGTTGTCTTTCCTGAGAATTTTTTTTAACTTAAAGCTAATACAATTTGAGAAATATAACTTACCTCCTTGATACTGCATCTTTTAAGGTTTTTAGGCTCATCTGAAACTTGAAAAGAGATTATGAATTAAGGAACTGGAGAGGTATAGTTCAAGTCAACTATTTTATTATGGTATGCTTCAAACCCTATGTTTGGATCCTGTTCTCTGTTTTTGGTATTCCCTTCTCCATCTTTCAGAATCTCACTACACTTGTATTCCCTACAGTTATATTCTCTGTCATAGTATATTACTGGGTATTCCATCTACCCAAATGGTCTGTAACTCTAAATTATCTCTCTTGGTGACAGATTGCATGCTGTAACTTTCCTTATTGCCACTTTTTTTTTTTTTTTAGATGTAAATGGTTCAAACAGCAGGCAAGACCATATTTCTAAGAAGTAACATGTAGTCTAAGGCATATATGTGAAGTAGAGAGAGAACTGCTGACATACTTTTGGCCTAATGTTTACCTTGAGAATGTGTATATAAGAATGAAAAGTTTTGGGTTTTTTTTTTTAACACCTGCAGATTATTCATAGCACTTCCATCCATATCCCACTAACGCCTTTTTCAGAGGCCTGATGCCTAGTCCTTGAAGTTGTTCAAGATTTCCTTCCCTTATCTATCAGATATCACATTTACTCAGTTCATAGGTCATAGTTTGGTATAGAAGGAAAAAGTCTTACTAAACAAGCATGGTAAGCTTATCATTTTGAGGAATATTTTGTATTTCAAAAGTTCAGTCATTTTACTAAATAAATCCCTGATTGATAGAATTTAAAGTTTTTTTTTTTTAGTGAAGTGAATAACTTTGGGCAGTGCGGGAGATTTTTGAGCATTAGTCATTAAAATTTAGCACATATGGTCTAAGTAAATGCCAGAAGAAACACAAGCAATATGCTGTGAAAATTCAGAAGATAGATAAATTATTTACAGTTTGTGAGAAGAGAAAAGATGTTATGTGTAATGAGCACTAAAGATAGAATTTTATTGGGATATTTGGAAATTGGGAAGGTGCAAAATTTACGGTTAGGGGAGAATAGTTGATATACCAATTTGATCAGAATTTAAACACTGAATTACTGGTTGAATATAGTGGATTGAATGCACACCTTTATTTCTGCTCCCTCCTCAAAATTCACTAAAATGACAGTAAAGGAATAAAAATGTATAAATCCTCAAGGACACAGAATGCAAAAAGAAATATAGCAGATGAGAGAAATTAACAGAATATTGGAATATGGAAAGCATATAGATGAGGGATCATTGATTTATTAAAGTTTAGAAAGTGGAAACATAAATACCTGCAAAGGAGAAAGATAAGACAGATGTCACCCCACGAAATTCTGGAAAGGGTCTGAACCAGAAGCATCATAGGCTCTTGAAGATGAGATAAGGGATAGTAGTAAAAAGGAAGAGGATATTTTGAATTTCTTATAAGCTTTCACTTCCAGCTTTGAGGAAAGCAGTTTGGTGTTAGAAAATAGGTATGTCAACTGGTAATATTCTTTTTTCCAGCAACTAAACACTTTCTTAGATCCATTCAGTTCAGTTGAAGATTAACAGGACAGATCAGGAAAAACTGAAATAGATGGTTGATCTAAATCTAGAGCAGACAGAAAAAAATGAGATAGCATTTTGGCACACCTCAGTTCCCTGTGGGTAAATCTTTTCTCCTCCTTCGTGGCAAAACCTTCTCAGTTTTAGCTCTGTGTTTCCTCTTCTGCTTATCAAAATCTGCTTTGAATGAAATGTTTGTATGCTATCTCCTATCTAATTGTGTTATTAAGACTATAATCTTGTTTAAGCGGTTCTAGGCTTACCTATTATGATAAAGGCCACAAATATATTTGCTCACTTTGTGTGTGTATGTGTGTGTGTGTGTGAGTGTGTGAGTGTGTGTCTAATTAAAAAGGGAAACTACTGTTTTCGTCCTACCTTTCTACCCCATTTTCCTCTCTGCTCTATACTGAGCATATGTACATACATATTCCTTTTTGCTTCTTTTACCTGGAGGAAGGACTAAAAAAACTAGACTGTCTTATAGCTGCTAGAAGTTTTAATTCTTTTACCCATTTCTGCAGAAGAGGTCAGAATTAAGACCAGAATTAATCTTCTGGTAATAAATTCATTCATACAAGTATTTATTGAAGTTCTGTGTCCTAGATATTACACTAAGCATTAGAGATAAAACAGGCAAATCTGCTCTCAAGGAGATTATAAGAACATCTTATGAGGCAATTTAATAATCAGCTACATATATGGTACTATTTATCAATATGAAGAATACTGAGGGAAGAGCAGGTTTATGGAGGAAATAATTCATTTTGCATATATTAGGTTTGAGATCCCTTTTAGCTATCTAAGAGATGAGTCAGGGAATTCATGAGGAAGTTTGGGGCTGAGAATATAAATTTATTGTCAACAGTATGGATGATAATAACTCTGGAAACTGAGCTCTTTCCCAGGAAAAGCATAGGCCTCTTTCCTTGTCCTTTGTCCACAGCCTCTCCCCTGCAGTTCACTTTAACAAACTGGGACTCTAGCTCTCTTCCTCCTCCATCTTTTTTCCTCCTCCTGCTCTACTTCCTTCTCCCCACCTTATCCTCTCTTCCTTTTTTACAGCCTGTCTCATTTTTAAATGTCATTTTTGGCACAGAACTTTCTCTTTTGCCCAGTTTTTCAGACCCTGGTAAAGTACAACCCATTCTCATTATACCCTCATCCAACATCACATATCTCATAATTTCCAATCTAGTATGCGTTCAGAATGGCGTTTTCTCTGGTTTCACCACTGGAAGCCTCTACTTTCCAGAAATCTTGTTGATAAAGGAAGGAACAACTTTCTGCCTGTATTGGATGACCTACTTGTGGATATTTGATCTTAAGAATCCAGAAGACTCTATCCTTGGTATAGAAATCTTGGAAACCATGGCTTTTATAGTGAGAGGAAGAATAGTGAAGCATCTAGCAATGTTTAAAAACTTCATGAGAAAGTTGAATTTATTTGAGGAATATAAATTTAGTTCAACATTGGAATAGTCATTTAATTACCTTGACAGTCTAAATGACAAAAACATTATGCCCATAGGTGGAGAAAACATATTCAATAGTTAACCTGTTTTTAAAATGAAAACTTATGATAACAAGAGATAGTAGGGAATGCCTTTAATCTGATTATGAATATCTATAAAATGAACAGGGGGAAAGCCAGGTTTCAGTTGGAAAAAGAAGATATGAATTTGTTTTCTTCATATAGTCTGTTTGCGACTCTAAATTTCCCTCTCATAGTCCTTTTTTTAAGCACCTAAATCATGTTTTGTAATTACTTATATTTTCACATTTTTAAAAATTATAATTAACATATAATATTATATTAGTTTTAGGTGTACAGTATGGTGATCCATTTATATATCTTCTGGGTATTATCTGAAGAAAAAATACTAATTCTAAAAGTAATGCACACCACTATGTACTTATTTATTAAGTACTGTGTATCAACACTTTGGCTGTGAATAACATAAACCCTGTCATACTGTGGTTTCAAAGTAACAGATGCATCTTTCTTATGTAATAGTCCAGGGGTAGTATCAGGGAACTGATGATGAAAGGATGATGTCAAGAAACTAAGTTTCTTCTTTTCTTCTACTCCACCATTCTTATTTTTATCCTGAGAGCCTCAGTAAGATTGCTATTCCTCCAGATATCACATCCAGGTTCCTGATAGGAAAAAGATAGAAGTCCATGGAGGAAAGGGTGTTGTCTATCATGGGAAGTAAATCTTTCCCAGAAATTCTTGACAGACTGTCAGTATATCTAACTGGCCACCTCTAGAATGTGAACTGTGTCCTACAGTCACATTTAGCTAAAAAAGGAGATTTATTTAGTTGAGTTACCTACTGCCTTGAACAAAATTGACTTGGCTGGTAATGAAGAAGAGGAAAGTGGATATTGGTTTGGCAACTTGCAGTGACTGCAATTAACAAATACTAGGTATCCTACTGTTACAGGAAAACAAGAACTGCAGTTTCTATAATGAATGTCTAATTCTGCTATAGTTTTTTTTAAAAAAAAAAAGCATATTAGGATGCATATTCACATGTGATTCTTAATATAATAAGTATATTAATACATAATAAATAATAAAAGTAAATAAAATATGCATATAAAATTATATCAAAATCTTAGAGTTTTTAAAAAATCTTATAGTCTTTGTCTCAACAGTGGAATTTTAAACTGAATATCTACAAGAGCATCTGACTCTTTAATAATTGCCCAGTGAAATGAAAGACATATTTAATTTTGTTCCAGGAAGTAGCATTTTAGATCTTTAGGCAGAAAATATCACATAAGCATAATAAAAGTTACAGTTTTTTTTTTTTATTTAAGATGCCCAAACCTCAGTTTTCAGCTAATCGTTTTAAAATAAGGGAAATGGGGGGTGGGTGCTGTACACATATATCCTATCCTATGAAGCTGAACGGGTGGAGGGAAAGGGACTTGGTGAAGTTAAGTAGGACAGAATTCATCATATGGCAATTATTCCTTTCTATGTTTAATAAAATTTCTGATTATAATACCTTGGATTTGTATAAAAAATTCACATTTTCTAAGAGATTTCACAGATACCTCATTTGAAACTCATGATAATCCAGAGAGATGATTTCAGTTTAATAAAACAGCAGACTGAGGCTCAGAAAGTTTCTTGTCCAGAGGTTTGTGGCCTTTAAATGGTGAAGTTGAGATTAGATCTTTGATTCCTGATTCGCGGTTCAGTTTTTCGTCAGTACACGCTGTTTGACCATAAATTGTGTCATTGGAATATATCCTCTTAATTAATTTAGGCATTGTAAATAGACATGCACTTTTTTGAAAAGATAGTTTTGGATAATATTTGCATTGTAAGTACATTATAGTATTTTCTTTATTTATTAAATAGTAAACTTTTTATTTAAACAGGGTACACTCAGCCTTGATGATATTTGTTAAGCACCCATGATTCATCTCTGCTTTAATTCTCTATTGCTTTGAGTTTTCATTATGTGAGCTAATGAATTACTTCTTTTCTCTTTTCACTTATTTCACAAATTTCATTTTCTTTCTGAGAGTTGCAAGCAAAAATAAACAATATTTTAAAAACTTAACCAATACAAGTTTAATACTATGTTAAAAATAGAATTTTTTAAATTTAAGATATACATACAAAATTTGCCATTTTAACTGTTTTTAAGTGTATAGTTCTATGGCATTAAATACATTCACATAATTATGCAACCATTACCATCTCTTTCCAGAATTTTTCCATCTCCCATCCTGAAACTCTGTACCTCCTCTACACTGTGGATTCTCTCGAACTGCAGTCACTGACATCTTCTAATTTACTTTCTGTCCCTATGAATTTGACTATTTCGGGTACTACATATGTGTGGAGTTATGCAGTATTTGTCCTTTTGTGACTTATTTCACAGTATAATGTTTTCAGGGTTCACCCATGTTGTAGCATGTGTCAAAATTTTTTTAAAGGTTGAATAACATTCTATTATATGTATATACCACTTTTTTTTAGCTATTCATTTTTTAATGAACATTTGTGTTACTTCTGTCATTTAAATATCGTGAATAATGATGCTATGAACATGAATGTACAAATATCATTCAGGTTTCTGCTTTCAAATCTTTTGGGTGTATACTAAAAGTATAATTTGGTGAATCATATGGTAATTTTATGTTTAACCTTTTGAGAAACTGCCATACTATTTTTTCTAGAGGCTGCCCCATTTTATATTTCCACCAGCGATGCACAAGGATTTCAGTTTTTTCATATCCTCTCCAGCATTTGTTATTTTCTGTTTCTTTTTAAGTTATGGAAAAACTCAATGTAACATAAAATTTACCATCTTAACCATTTTTACTCTTACAGTTTAATAGTGTTAACTATGTTCACAGTGTTGTGTAAAAGTAAAACTCTATACTTGTTGAACAACAGCTCCTCATGTCCCACTCCCCCCAGTCCCTGGCAACCTCCATTCTGCTGTGTGTTTCTATGAGTTTGACTACTTTAGATACCTCACGTAGGTGGAATCATACAGTATTTGTCTTTTTATAACAGGCTTATTTCACTTAGCATGTCTTCAAGCTTCCTCCATCTTGTAGCATGTGACAGGATTTCCTTCATTTGATACAACTAAATAATACTTTATTCTATGTACATATCACATTTTCTTCATCCATTCATCTGTCAATGGACATTTGGATTGATTCCACCTCTTGGCTATTGTGATAATGCTACAGTGAACATGGATTTACAAATATCTCTTCAAGATCCTGTTTTTAGTTCTTTTGGATATATATTCAGAAATGGGATTGCCGTGTTATATGGTAATTCTATTTTAAATTTTTTGTGGAACCTCCATACTGTTTTCTGTAATGGCAGCATTAGTTTACATTCCCACCAGCAGTGCATAATGGGTCCAATTTCTCCACATCCTCACCAGCACTTGTTATTTTCTGTGTTTTTGACAGAGATCATCCTAAAGGATGTGAGGTGTTATCTCATTGTGGTTTGGTTCGCATTTTCTAATGATTAATATTAATGTTGAACATCTTTTCATATGCTTTTTGGCCATTGGTATATCATCTTTGAAGAAATGTCTTCTCCAGGTTTTTGCCCATTTTTAAATTGAATTGCTTGGTTTTTTATTGAGTTGTAGGAGTTCTTTACATATTCTGAACAGTAATCCCTTATCAGATACATGATTTGCAAAGTTTTTTTTTCCCATTCTGTAGGTTGCCTTTTCACTTTGTTGACTGTGTCCTTAGATGCACAGAAGTTTTAAATTTTAATGCAGTTCAATTCTGTCTATTTTAACTTTTGTTGCCTATGTATTTGGTGCCATATCCAAGAAATCATTGTCAAATCCAGTTTACGAAGCTTTGTTGTATGCTTTTTTCCCTAAAAGTTTTTATAATTTTAGCTTTTATAGTTAGGTCTTTAATCTATTTTGAGATAGTTTTTTTTATATGGTGTAAGGGCACAACTTCATTCTTCTGCATGTGGCTACCCACTGCTTCCAGTTCCATTGTTGAAAAGACTCCTTTCTCTTTTAGTGGTCTTGGCATCCTAATCTTGTCAGAAATCATTTGACCATATATTCAAAGGTTTATTTGGGGTTCTCTATTTTATTCTGTGGTTTATATGTCTGTCTTTATGCCAGTACCACACTATTCTAATTACTGTAGCTTTGTAATCAGGAAATGTGAGACCTCCAACTTTAGACTTCTTGTTCAAGATTGTTTTGGCTCTTTAGGGTCTTTTGAGATTCCATATGAATTTTAGGACAGCCTTTTGTATTTATGCAAAAAATGCCATAGAGATTTTTATTAGGGATTGCATTAAATCTGTAGATCACTGGCATTTATATCTTAACAATGTTTAATTCTTCCATTCCATAAACACCAGATGTCTTTCCATTTATTTATGTCATCTCTAATTTCTTTCAGCATTGTTTTTTAGTTTTCAGAGTAGAAGTCTTTGTCTCCTTGGTTAAGTTAATTCCTAAATGTTTTATTCTTTTTGATGCTATTTATTGTAAATGAGATTTTCTCAATTTCCTTTTCAGATTGTTCATTGTACAAAGGCAGTGATTTTTGTGTGTTAATTTTGTATCCTGCAACTTTGCTGAATTCATTTTATTAGTTCCAACTTTTTTTTCTGGTGTGGAATCTTTTCAGTTTCTTACATATAAAATCATGTTGTCTGTGAGAAGAGATAATTTTATTTCTTCCTCCTTTCCAATTTAGATGTGTCTTATTCCCCCCACCCCCCCCTTTTTTTTTTTTTTTGCCTAATTTTTTTGGCTAGGACTTTCAGCACTATATTGAATAGAAAAATGTAGAAAGCTTTTTTTGTAGAATATTTACTGCAAAAAATAATGCATCCTTAATTTTTTTTTTATAGTACATGGTGCCGTATATGTAATTTAAATACAATATTTTGGAGAAAGACTGTTTTCATCAAGAGGCTAGTTTGATACCTTTTTTGAGAGTCCTTGGTTAGTTGAAATGCTTACACTGAAAAGATTGCCTTTTAGTATATGTACTTGCCTTCAGGGCTATACTCATGTTATCATTAGTGTCAATATCCTAAAATTATACCCCCAGCAGATTAGATGGTTTTATCTTAACCCTTTGTGCCTCTGTGTGTGTGTGTGTGTGTGTGTGTGTGTTTGTGTGTGTATGTGTGTGTGTGTGTGTGTGTGTGTGTGTGTGTGTGTGTGTGTCGGGAAGGGGCTGCCATGTTTTATTTTCCTCAGTTTATTTCATCCTAGCAGTGTTTTGCCTGATCTCCTTGTGCTTAATTTTTCAACTTTAGCTAACTAAAAAGCAGCTATTTTTGTAGCACACTTGGGTCTTTACACTTGAATATTCTTCTAGATGATTCTTTTGGTACTTAAGATTTCATTTTTCTGCTGAAGTATATATGGGAGAAATAACCTGATTTCTGAGACTTACTTTAAAAAAACTCCAGGAAAACAAACCAACAATGGAGTGAGGGTATGAGCAAAATAAGATTGATAGATGATGAAAGTAGTTGAAACTTAGTAATACAGTGAGCTTGGTATTTTATCTTCTTTTATGAAATTTTTATAATAAAATATTAAGTAACCCACAAAATTAGTGTCTAAAATAACATTTCTTTAGGCTCTATGTTTGGAGGCTGACCTTCATTTATTTATTTATATTTATTTTTAAATTAAATTTACTGGGGTGACATTGGTTAATAAAATTATATAGGTTTCAGCTGTACAATTCTATAATACATCATCCATGTATTGCATTGTGTTCACCACCCAAAGTCAAACCTCCTTCCATCCTCATATATTAGAACCCTTTTACCCTTTTTTACCTTTCCTCTGGTAACCACGAAACTGATGTCAGTGTCTATGAATATTTGTTTGTCCTATTCACTTGTTGCTTTCAGTTTTATATCCCATATATGAGTGAAATCATATGGTTCTTGACTCTTCTTGTCTGACTTATTTTGCTTCGCATGATATCTCAAGATCTATCTCAAGATCTATCTATGTTTTCGCAAATGGCAGTATTTTAGCTTTTTTTTATGGCTGAGTAATACTCCACTGTATATGTTTACCATATTTTCTTTATCCAGTCATCTATGGAAAGAGGAAAGACACATTGGTTGTTTCCATTCTTGGCCACCATGAATAGTGCTGCAGTGAACATAGGGATACGTATATCTTTTCAAATAAACGTTTTCAAATTTTTCAAGTAGAAACCCCGAAGAGGGATTGCTGGGTCATATGTTAATTTTTTGAGGAAACTCTATACTGTTTTCCATAGTGGCCCATCGACAAAAGAGGCAACCTACCCAGTGGGAGAAGATAATTCCAAATAACACTCTAGTAAGGGGCTAGAATCCAAAATATAGAACGAACTCATACAACTCAACACGAAAAAAACCCCCCCAAAAACAAAAAAAAAACAATCTAATTAAAAATTGGGCAGAGGACCTAAAAAGACAGTTCTCCCAAGAAGAGATACAAATGGCCAACAAATATTAAAAGATGCTCAACTTCGCTAGCTGTTAGGAAAATGCAAATCAAAACCCCAATGAGATGCCACCTCATACCTGTTAGAATGGCTATTATCAACAATACAAGTAATAACAAGTGTTTGAGAGGTTGTGGGAAAAGAGGAACTCTCATACACTGCTGACCTTTATTTAAGTCAGTATTTGAAAATAATAGGTTGTTTTTAGTAAATAACAATGTCACGAAAGTAAGATCGTCAAATTTGATGATGCCCAAACTAAAAATACTTTTCATATAGTATATATTTTACATCTTTAACATTATATATTATATATTGTATCTATTATATTTATGTTACATATTATATCCTTCAAAATTATATTCTCTGTACTTAAGTGGATTTTTTACATCTTATTTTGAAATTTTTCAAACTAGAGAAAAATTGAACAAAAAGTGAATACTCTTTACCCATACTTAGATTTACTAATTGTAAAAGTTGGTCATGTTTGTGTTATCTCTGTCTGTAGATACTCTCTATGACTTTCTGTCTGCCTGGTCTATCAGTTATTGAGAAAAGAATATAGATTATCTAACTAGACCTATAGATATTTCTATACCTTTCATTTTTATTAGTTTTTGCTACATGTATATTGAACTCTGTTATATGCAAAAACAGGATGTATTAGGTATATTGTTTTACTGTGGCTACTTTAATAAATTATTTTGGCTTAAAACAAATTTATTCACTTAACAGTTTGGGAGGTTAGAAGTCTGAAATGAATGTTATCAAACTAAAATCAAAGTGTTAGCAGTGCTGGTTCCTTTTGCAGGAAACATAGGAGTAAACTTTGGTGACCTTGATTTTTTTAGATATGACACCAAGAGGATAAATGACAAAAGAAAAAAATAAATTGTACTTCATTAAAATTAAAGAATTTTGTCTGTCAAGAAAGTGAAAAGATAAGACACCATCAAGAAAGTGAAATGAAATGACAATCCATAGAATGAGAAATACTTGTAGATCATGTATCTGACAAGGTACTTATGTGCAGAATATATAACAAACTCTTACAACTCAAAAAAAGACAACCCAACTAAAAAAATGGACAAAGGACTTGAATAGATGTTTTTCAAAAGAACACATACAAATGACCAATAAACACATGAAAAGATTCTCAGAATCATTAGGGAAATGCAAATCAAAACCACAATGAAATACAATGTCATATCCACTAGGATGGATAAAATTGAAAAGACAGACAATATGTTGGTGAGGATGTAGAGAAATTGGAGCGCTCAAACTCATCCTTCTGATAGGAATGTAAAATGGTGTAGCCACTTTGGAAGGTAGTTTGCTAGTTCCTCAAAATGCTAAACAAAGAGTTACCATGTGCCCCATCATTTACACTTCTAGTACCTACAAGAAATGAAAACATAAGTCCACACAAAAACTTGTACATGAATATTCATAGCAAATTATTCATAATAGACCCAAATTGAAAACAACCTAAATGTCCATCAACTGATGAATGGACTAAGAAAACATGGTGCATCCATACATGTAATTAAAAGGAATGACATACTGATACCTGCTGTATCATGGATGAACCTTGAAAACATTGTGGTAAGTGTAAGAAACCAATCACAGAAGACCAAATTATATTATGATATTCATATGAAATATCCAGTATAGGTAAATCCATAGAAACAGAAAATAGATTAATGGGACTGAGGCAGATTGGTTGGGAGGAAGCAGAAATAAGAAAGTAACTGTTAATAGGCATGGGGTTTCTTTTTGAGTTGATAACAATGTTCTAAAATTAGGTGTGATGATGGTTGTACAGCTCTATGAATACACACAAACACACACTTTAATGGGTGAATTTGATGCTACGTGAAATATATCTCAATAAACTATAAAAAAAACTACCTGAGAGATTATTATATACTATCATTTAAAAAACATACTGTAATTATACTAATTCTTAATGTAGAGGAAACATTGGAATATTTTAGTTTTTGAATTTTCTTTACTTTTTGAAATGGGTAACAACATGTACACATAGTATTATATGGTATAATCAGGGTTTAATGTGTCATCTAGCCACTCAGAATTTCCTTAAACTATTTGAAGGCTAATTTATGACTTTTGCAATTAGAAACATTCCACTCATTCGAAGCTATCACATGCATGTTCTGCTTATCAGAGATCTACCAAGATCATAGTTTATTTAATCCCTTTGAAAGTTTAACTAAAATATGGTCCTTCCATAAAGATTCTATATAGTAAAATCTTTCTATGTGTGTGTAAGTGTGTGTGTGTGTGTGTGTGTGTGTATGGCCAATATGTTTTAGGTAAAATTTTTAATAGTATGTACTTTCAGTAATTTCTAGTACTTAGTATCTTTCATCGTACAATTGGTTTGTCATGAATAATTCTTGAATTTTTTTGTTAATACAGAGCAGACAAATAATGCTAATGATGGAATTGACATCATAATCCCCATTTTATTTAGCAAAATATCTAATTCTTGTGATTTAAGCAAAAGTAATTTTTTATTCCACTTTCCTAGCTCTTTTTTTTATAAGCATAATTCACTCGTTGTGAAAATTGTGTTCACTTGCTCAAAAGCTTTTAAGCTAAGAGACTATGGGAACTTGTTGATAATGGGCCAGTGAATGCTGTACAATAGAGGATTAAATGGCCCACTTATCCTGCAGCTCCTCTGCATGTGGAACCTGCATTGACTTCAATTTTTAATTCTTTTGTTCTATAGCTTCAGGCCTAAATTGGGGGTTTATTGAAGACAGAAAAAAAGTGAATATATTGGGGAAAATGTATTAGTTTCTTAAGGCTACTCTAACAAATTACCACAAACTGGCTGAAAACAATAGAAATTTATTCTCTCACAGTTCTGGAAGCTAAAAATCTGAAATCAAGGTAATGACAGGGCCATGCTGTCTCTGAAGGCTCTAAGGGAGGAATTCATCTTTGTCTTGTATTGCTTTTGTATATAGCTGAAAATCTTTGGTATTCCTTGGTTTATAGATGTGTCATTCTAGTCTCTAACTTTGTCTTGACATGGCCTTCTCCTGTAGGTCTTTGTGTCGTTATATGGCATTCTCTTTTGTGTGTGTATGTGTCCAAATTTCCTTCATTTTTAAAATACTCTAGTCATTGGATTAGGGCCCACCCTGATCCAGTATAACTTTCATCGCATCTGCAAAGAACTTGTTTTCAAATAAGGTCACATTTACAGGTATTGGTGGTTAAGACTTTATCATATGTTTTTGTGGAACACAATTCAATTTATAATAGAAGAATATGTTTTGCTTTAAAATATATTTAACTATCAAATTGTGAATCAGTTTGTGAGTGCAGTGTTTTTACAATGAGTTAACATGAAGTAAATTTGAGAACAATGAAAGAGGGGGAGGAAAAAAAATGGTATAGATGATAGAGTCTCTGTTCATCCCTCTGGCAACCAAATCAAAATTGTGACAGAAACTAGGAGTATACAGTAAGGAAAAGTCACCTGGGATCTAGATGAATAAGCCATACAACTAGGGAGAAATCTAAGAAATCACCCCGCATCAGCAGAAGGTAGGACGGGGTGAGGACAGGAGGCTGCTTGGTCCCTAGCAGCTGAGTGGGACAGAGGCTGCAGCAGTGGCAGCTGCAAATACCTCTTAAAGGGGCCACGTCCGTGAGCAGACTTCCATAGTGAGGGAACTGCTCCCTCTGAGCACCAGTGCTGGTTGGGCTGTGCAGGGACTTAGAGGGCAACACTGAGTTGTTGGAGTGAGGACCGCGGCAAGGCTCTCTTCCTGGCAGAAGGGCTGGTTGTATCTATTGTTCCTTCCCGCTCCCAGTGTATGGACTCAGTGCCACCATAGCAGAGAGGTCTGCAAACTGTATAACAGAGGTCACTCCCTCCACAGGATTCCCTGAAATCCTGCCTATCCCAACTCCTGGCCCCACCCAAGCCACAGTCAGTGTATCCTCAGTGAGACAAGTGCTCCTTGCTGAGCAGCACCTAGATTTACACTGGAGGCAGCTGACCGTGGTTTCTGGTTTGGCCTTTCGAGGCAACTATAAGTGCAACATCTGTGGATTGCTTGCTGAATCTTAACAGGTGTGGCCCCAGAAGGGCAGATGCTTGGGCTAAATTTGGCCTGCAGCTGAGCCCCTCTCAGGACTGTGCCACTGGACACCTACTTCTCAAATCTACACTAATAAGACTGGGAGACTTAGGAGCTTGGCTTAGTACACAGAAACAGACATGGAAAGGCAGCCAAAATGGGAAGACAAAGAAGCAGAAACCATATGAGAGAACAGAATAGAGATCCAGATATAATGGAATCAAGTAATCTAACAGATGCAGAGTTCAAAACACTGCTTATAAAGATGCTCAGTGAACTTATGGGAAGTGTATATAAATTTAGTGAGAACTTCAACAAAGAGATGAAAAACATAAAAATGGAATGGAAATTATAAAAGATAACCAGTGAGAAATGAAGAACACATTATCCAAGATGAGAAGTATATTAAATGGAAAGAGCAAATTGAATAAGAAGAGGATCAAATGACCTATGTAGAAGATGGGAAAGCCAAGAACACTCTTTCAGAATGACAAGAAAAAAGAAGCCAAGATTATAATAATAATTTAAGGAGCCTATGGTACACTCTTAAAAATAAAAATATCTGTGTCATTGGAGTACCTGAAGGAAAACAAGATATTGAAGAGCTCTTTGAAGAAATAATGATGGAAAACTTCTGTAGCCTGGTGAAGGAAATAGACATAAAACCCCAAGAAGCTCAGAGTCCCAAAAACCAGGAACCCAAAGAGGCCCACAGCAAGACACATCATAATTAAAATGCCAAAGGTTAAATCCAAAGAAAGAATATTAAAAGCAGCAAGAGGAAAGCAGATAGTTACCTACAAGGGAGCACTCATAAGACTGGCAGCCGATTTCTCAAAAGAAACTATGTAGGACAGAAGGGCTTGGCACAAAATATTCAGAATGATGAAAACCCAGGATCTCCAACCAAGAATCCTTTATCCAGCAAAGCTATCATTTAGAGTTGAAGGACAGATAAAGAGCTTCCCAGACAAAAGTAAGCTAAAGAAATTTAAAACCACCAAGCCAGTATTACAGGAAATGTTGGAAGGACTTCTGTAAGAAGAAAAAACACGTATTAGGAACAGGGATCAAAAATGGTAATAACTACATTCCTATCAATAAGTACCTCAAATAGAAAAGAATTAAGTGCACCAACTAAAAGATAGAGTGGCTGAATGGATAAGAAAACAAGATCCCTATAATATGCTGCGTACAAGAGACTCACTTAAGATTAAAAGACACAAACAGACTAAAAGGAAGGGGATGAAAAAAGATACTGCCTTGATGGACCTAGAGGGTACTGCGCTGAATGAACTGGGTCAGATAGAGAAAGACAAAGATCTCATGATTTCATGTACATGTTAAATTTAAAGAACAAAATCAACAACAACAACAAAAGTGGAAATAAACTCATAGATACAGAGAATATATAGAAGGATACTAGATGGAAGGGTTGGGGGGCCAAAAAAAAGGGCAAAGAGATTAAGAGGTACAAATGGATATTTGCAGAATAGACATGGGGATGTAGAGTATAACATGGGGAAGGTGGTTAATAATGTTGGAATAAATATGTAATGGGCTAAAGAGGTACTAAATTTAGAGGGATGACAACTTTGCAAGTTATATGGATCTCTGATCAATATGCTATATAACTGATACTGGTATATTATTGTATGCTAAGTATAATTGGAAAAAACTCATTGAATTGTACCATGTAAATACAAGCAATCAGTTGTCTGTAATAATTTCAATAAAGACAAACAAAGAAAAGAACAACAAAAGATAAGAAAGAATTTTAAAGCTTGGGCCATTGTCTAATTTATAGGAAAAACGAAACCTTAACTTCTGATCTCTAATCTCCTCTCTTGAAGTCCCTGGAAGTTTGAACCCCTCCATTATTCTCTTTACCTCTCTACCTTCCATTCCTCAATTGGACTTCAGTATGGTTTATGTATATGTGGCTTTGCCTTTCAAGGAAGGTGATAAAGTGTTTATGGTCAGAATTGATGAAACTACTTTAAGATCACAGGAATTAATTTTAGTGCCCCAGCATATCAGATAGACTAGACTCTTCACTACTTCGTTATAAATCTCAAAACACACATAAGAAGTAGTAGTTAGAGGTCACTTGGACATTTTTCTGAGTCTGTGACCACTGTCAGAGTCTGTAAGTACTTCGACTTTCCCCCAGCACTCCAGTTCCTGACTGGAGATCTCCTTATCCATCAGTCAGGGTTTCTGGTTGAGGCCAACTAAGCCTACTTAAGCTAGTTAAGCGGATGTAATAATTAGAAGATTTTAGAGAGTGATTTTGAAATATTCAGCCACACTATGGAATTGTTCTGTTGACACTACCATTTGTGTCACTTCCCAAGTTCTCTGTTACAGCTTAATAATTGTGAACTTGGGCAGGATAATTAACTGCTCTGTGCCTTAGTTATGTTGTCTATAAAGTGGAATAGATGAGAGTACCTAACTAAAGGATTGCATTAAATGAGGAATATATAGGTTCTTATCTCAGTATCTGGGCACATAGTGTATTAGTTTGCTAGGGCTGCTATAACAGAGTACCACATACTGGGTGGCTTAAATAGCAAAAATTTATTGTCTCACAGTTCTGGAGGCTGAAAGTCCAAAATCAAGACTTTAGTAGAGTTGGTTCCTTCAGAGGGCTGTGAGGGAAGAATCTGTTCTGTGCCTTTCCCCTACTTCTGGTGGTTTGCTAGCATTCTTTGGAGTTGGACTTGTAGAAGCTTCATCCCAGTGTCTCTCTTCATCCTCATGGCATTCTCCCTGTGTTTCCAAATTTCCCTTTTGTAAAGACAGCAGTCATATTGGATTAGGGGCCTCATTTTAACCAATTATATCTGAAACTACCCTTTTCCAAATAAGGTCACATTCTGAGATACTGGGGGTTAGGACTTTAACCTAGGAATTTTTTTTTTTGGTGGAGGACTATAATTCAACCCATAACACACAGTAAGCACTATATGAATGGTAGTTATTCTTGTTATTCAGATAACTAGTTATATTATTACTCTTAATTTTTGTAAACTTTTTGCATCAGTATTGTTGTATCTTATAATATATGGATTAGAGAGCAGAGAGTAGATGTTCTCAGAGTCAACTATAATTCTATAAACCTTAGTACTTATTGTTAACCTTCTTGCTGCTTCTTCACAGTAAAGACTTTATAGTATGAATAAATGAATTTCATATTGCCATATATTCTTATTTTTTAAATAAAATTTAATTTTAGTAAAATTCAGATATAGAATAAAAATTAATATGGCCAGAAGTTATTTTATCTCATCTATATATATATAGGGGAGAGATTTATTGATCAATTTTATGGTCATAGATGCTTATCTAATAGATGTTTACTATTCATATAAGAGTAAGATATATGGATATATATCTGCCTCATATTTTACATCTTAGTTATATTATAGTCCTGGTCCTATTAGATCTGCAATTCAAGGGGGAAATGGGATAAATAGATTTTGGAAATACATATCATATGCCTCTTTGGGATGTTTAGTGTGTATTAATGGTTCTGAGGAATACTAAAGTGAAGAAAATATTTTGTGTTTAACCCAGCATTTCTTAATTTTTTTTAATCATAACACCAATTAATATAGTAAAGAGTAAGTGTTCATTAAACATTTAATCTTTTGGAGTACCAGGACCTGAGAGAAGTAGTCCTCCTAGATCCATAATTAGGAAGTATATAATTTTCTTTGGCTCCCTGGGAAAAAAATCTTTTAATGCATAAGTTTATCATTAAAGTTTTTGGTTAGAGGGACAGCCTGGGTTATATACTTCTATTTTCTAGTTTGTCAACAAAGCTATAAAGCAAATGTTTTGAAGGTAGACTTGGTGTCTATTGTCTATGTATAGACAGTACCTAGAACATAGGGGGTATTTAAGTGGACATTTGAAAGGAAAAATCAAAGTCGTACAGATCCTCTTGATGTCTTTCATAAGTAAGATGAAAAAGGAAAATGAATTTTTTGTTGAATAAGCCGTATAGTTGTTTGATGTATTTCTGTTGCAGTTTTTCTTGCTTTTAAAAAACAGATTTATTGGATGTATAATTGATATAAAATAACCTGCATATGTTTAAAGTATACAATTTGATAAATTTCAGTACATGTATTGCTGAGAAACCATAACATAATTAAGATAATGTATGCATCATTTACAAAAGTTTGCATGTAAGGCCTCCTTCCTACCCTCTCTGAAATCCTTTCCCATCCTCAAGGAACCACTGACTTCTAGCTTGCATTTTCTAAAATTCTATAAATAGAATGATAAAATATGAGGGTTTGTTTTGGTCTGGCATCTTTCACACAGCATGATTATTTGAGATTCGCCTATATCTCAAATAGAGGTTTGTGGTATAAAATTATTCATAATATTACTTTCTTAATTTTTTCACATCTGTAGTTTCTTTAGTAATGTCATTTCTTTCAGTCTTGATATAGGTTATTTGTGTGTTCTTTTACTCCAGTTAGCTAGAGGTTTTCAATCTTATTTTCTAAAAGAATCAGTTTTTGGTTACATTGATATTCTCTATAGTTTTAGATTTCCACTTTGTTCTTTATTATTGTCTTTATTCTTGTTTGGGGTTTTCTTTGTTTTTTTTTTTCCCCCAATTTTTTAAGGTGGAAACAGTTTATCTGTTTGAAAACTTTCTTCTTTTATAATATAGCACTTTAGTGCTATAAACTTTCATCTAAGTATTATTTAGGCTGTATCATATAAACTTTTCTATGTTGTATTTTTATTTTCACTTAGTTTAAAATGCTTTCTCATTTTTAAATTTTATCTTTGAATATTTAGAATTTTCTAGAAATCATGTTTTAGACTTCTTACTATTTCATTCTGTTCAAAAAACAGGCTTTGTATTAACAGAAACCTTTTAACTTTATTGAAACTTGATTCAGGTCCAGAATGTTGTCTTATTTGGTAAATAATCTTGTATACTTGAAAAGAAATTGTGTTCTCATGTTCTTTGGAATGTTGTATGAATATCATCAATTGGGTCAAATTGGTTGATAGTCTCGTTTAGGTCTTCTAGTTCTTTATTTGATTATTTGTCTTTTTGTTCTGTCACCTCTGGACAGATGTGTTGTAATCTCTCACTTTATTTTTCAGTTTTATCGTTTCTCCCTGCAGTCCTATCAGTTTCTTCAACATGTATTTTAAATCTCTTTTATTAGGTAAATAAATGTTTCAGATTATGTCCTCTTGATGATTTGACCCTTGTGTAATCATTAAATGACACCCCTTCTTGCTATAAAATCCTTTGCTTTGAAATCTACTTTTTAAAATGTCAGTGTAATCAGTCCAGATGTTTTTGATTAGTATTAACTTTATATCTTTTTCTATCATTTTGCTTTTAACTTATTTGTGTCTTCATGTTTTTAGTGTTTTTTTTTTTTTGTAGGCTATATATAGTTTGGTCATTTTTTTTAAATTCAGTTTTATGATTTGTGCAATATAATTGGGATGTTTAGACAGTTTAGGTTTCATTATTGATGTTCTCTTCTTTGACTTGTTATGGGTTTGTTTTGCATTTTTTTTGAGGCAGTAGTTTTCATTATCGATTTGAGACCTTTTTTTTTTTCTAGCTACACATTTTTTCTTAAAGCATATTTAGTGTTATTAAATCCTCTCTAACTGCTGCCTTTGTTGAATCCCACAGATTTCAATGTGTTATTTTCATTTTCATTCAGTTCAATATTAAGAAAAAAATTTCCTCTGAGATCCTTTGTGATCCATTGATTATTTAAAAATGTATTGCTTAATTTTCAAATGTTTGGAACATTTACAGTTATTTTTTATTATTGATTCTTAGTTTGATTCCATTATGTTTAAAGAACATACTTTGTATGATTTCAGTTCTTTTAAATTTAAAATGTTTGTTTTATGACTCAGGACATTCTTTGACTTGTTTAATGGTCCATGTTTAGTTGAACAGAATGTGTATTTTGTTTTTGTTGAGTGAAGTGGTTTTTAGATGTCAATTAATTTCCTTTGGTTTATGGTGGTGTTCATTTTGTCTTTTACTCGCTGGTTTTATCTAGTGCTTCTCTCAGTTATTAAGGGAGGGACATTGACTTATACTTCTGGTTAGGTACTGAATGGAAGGTAGGCACTAAATAGAGCACCCAAAATATCTTACTGGAGGGCAAAAATTGACGTTTTGTATAAATTGGTGTTTTTAGACTACAATGTCATATCGACAGCACCATGGTTAGGAAGTTGGGAAGGAAAACTGTGCCCAGAGGAAAAATAGAAAATACACTATCTTTTTTTAGGAGGGGGTGGGGGAGTGGTCTCTTGGCAATTTTTTCTTCTTCCGTCCTAGCTGAAGCAGAGATACAGTAAGATTTAGGAAAAGAAAACTAATCCATTTTTTTTATAGTAAGGTTTTCTCCCATCTTGCAATGAGAACCAAAAGAAAAAAGAAGACTTTTGATGATAAATATCCATGACTTTGAAAAGCAAGAAGGATCTACATGCCTTGAGAAGTGCTTAGGAATTGACATATAAAGATTCACCTAGAGGAGTTTACTTAGGCCTGAGGCTGTTCTGTGTATAGTTTAAGGAGTAATATCAATTAGGATTTGTTAAAAAGTACACATTTTAACCTTATGGGTTTTTTTTTGTTTTTGCAATACTGAACTTAATAAGATTATGAGTTGCTTTCTCAGGGCCCATCTTCCTCCATGAAAAAAAAAAAAAATGAGGTTAACAACTAATACCTCATTTGTGAAAATAATAACTTTCATGTAGTTCTTGATGGTTTACAAGACATTCTTTATGCATATCATCTTGATGCTGGATTTTTCTCAAGTCATAGAATTGAGTACAATAAAGTTCAGGTATTTTCATTCCTAGTTCAACATTCTTTCTATCATACTTTGCCTTTAAAAGGATATATCTGTTTTCTCTAAAATTAAAATATATTTTTATTGATTTTGTGAGTGTTCCACTGATTTTATATATTTCATTTTACCTAAAGATAAATTTCAAAAACTGTTAGAAAGATTTAGTAGATTTTTAAATATTGACTTAATCATGAATTTCCTCTTATAGAAATTTGTTATTTAATATCCTTTGATTATTTACCTACTGAGAACTATAAATTCTTTATATGTTTTTAGTGGTAATACCATATGTGTTTAATGTCCTTCAAAATTTTTCTCCATTCTCTTTTTCTTTTGATTTTATTTTTTCATTAGGAAAAAAATTAGAAATTGTCTATATTAATAGCTCTGAAATTTCTCTTGTAATTCATTTGGTAAGAAATTACTTCCCCCATAGTTAGAAAAGTCTTTAAAATTTTTTTTTCCATGATTAGTTTTATATTTTGTGAGTACCTTTTATTAACAATTTTTTCTGATCATTTAGTTGTTTTGGTTATTGCATGTTAAAATTATATAACTTTTAAACCAATGTTATTTGTTCTCTATCCTTTATGTTGTCGTTTCTACTTTTGTGCAAATACTGCATTACATCTTTAAAATTTTGCTTTATAATATCATTGTTTTCATTTATATTATATGTTATTGAAATTACTCTGCAACTGTACATAAACATTTTTTAAATGTTTTTTTCTTATAAGCATATTTTGTCATTATATTCAAAATATCTACTTAAATATGATTAAAACATATCAAATATAAAAATAAAACACTTTTTACAGCTAGAATAAGGAAATGAAAATCAAAATGTGTATGTAATTGTCATTATTGGAGTTTTGTTGGAGTTTCTGACTTTTACTTTTTCTCTGTGTGTTCTCTAAGGTTTCTTTAGTGAAACATATATGTGTGTATATATACAGATGAGCAGAGAGATAATGTGTGTGATTAAAATAATTTTTTGAATCTGTATTGGACTGAGACCTAGCCATTACAAATAACAAATAAGAATTCTGAGACATTATTATTATTGTCATTATTTTAATACCTTCAGTAAGTGGCAGCTCAGATCTCATTGTTGACCGAGTAAATTAATTCTGTCAATATTATAACCCTGCAGCTTTCCTGTTGTTTGATGTTTTTTTATTGTTGTTGTTTGTTTTGTCTTAATTTAAATTTCTAATGTAGCTCAGTATTATCTAGTAACTGTGTTCTTTTGATATGGTAGCACAGAAGATTGATGTTCCAGAACAAATTAAAATGCAGTCGTTGTAATAAGCCCTCACCTTACAATATGATTTATTTTGATTTAAAGATAAAGTTGTTGTTAAATGGATTCTAAAATAACAGGTTTCATCTCTAGATTATTATTCATCAGTCTGCCAGATAGTCCTTTATAAATCAGTCTTACATTTTGATATTTGCTTTTGTAAAAGATAGGCTTTAGTGTGAAGTTTGTAAATAATCAGGGCTGTGTAGAGGAATCAAACGTGGAATTTTTCAGATAATATAATTGTATGATCGTATTTTGAAAATGGCCTTAAGAAGTAATATATAAGTAAATAATTAAAAATTAAAAAATCAACAGACTGGGAAAATATTCATAACAAATATGATAGACAGTGAAAATTATTACACAATTAATCCAAAGTGATATAAGAAAAAGATAAAGGAATTAAAATTATGTAGGTTCTCAAGTAATACAGTCAGTAAAAATTAGTTATTTGGCCTCATTTAAAGATTCACGTCAGACCACCAATAAAAACATATTTTTTCTAGAAGCATATAAAATATTCAAACAGTGATAACACCTAGTGCTTTCTATAGTTAAGTAACTCTCGTGGATTACTGGAAAAAAATATATAAAGCGGTATAAACATCTTGAAAAATAGTTTGATAATTTGTATTAATAAATGTATTGCTTTGATTTAGTAATTCTGTCTTTGATTATTTCCCAAGGAAATAATTCTAGATACTTAAAGTTTTTTAATATAAAGATAGTTATTTATGACATAATTATTTCATCTTAGGTAGATGGTTAAATAATATTTGGTTCATTTATTTGATGAAATATCGGGTAGCAGTCAAAAATTCATATTTAAAAGGACTATAACAGGATGGGTAAATGCTTATAATATTAAGTTAATAAAGAAGATATTGTAAATGAATATAATTACAAATAAAAACGAACAAAACAACTCATGGGTGATTAAAAAGGAGGATAAGATCTTAAAGGAATATAGTAGACCTTTACTTTTAAGTACAACCAAGATTTTAAGTATTTTAGGAACATCTGAAGGTTGCTTGAGATTTCTATGAGGCATGTATCTGAATTGTGCTCTTTGCAAAGTTGATGTGTAGGAGGGAGTCACTTTTACTGGTAAGTGTCTGCAGCCAACTGCCCAGTCCCTGTATGTCAGTTTTTGCTTTTTCTGCTTTTTCTCACATAAACATCCAGGAGGAGGATGTATGCTATTTTGGTGTTCCTTGAAAATTTGAAGATTCATAAATTTCTGAGACAAACTCTTGTATATTCCAATGATCCACTTAGCAGTTGTGGCCTCTGTGTTGTGTGGTTATTGAATTTTACCCCCTTTCAAATAATTTTTCTGTTTTTTCAAAAAAAAATTTTAAGAACATGATATTTTTAAAAGGAAAAGCCTTTATACAGTTAATAACACTAGCATGAAACTCTTCGTCATGAGACAGTCTATTTGGTTTTTCCTACGGTGTCTCATTTGCCATTAATCCCATCCAGACTTCTCTACTTTTTATCTCTAGAAGTTCCATTTGTGTCTTACTAATATACATGTTTTTATTAACATGTTCAGTCTTTTCTCTTTTTGAACATATGAAATACAGTTATAACTTGTAATATCTTTGTTTATAATACTATCAAATCTGTGCCATTGGTTCATATTTATTTAATATTTAATGAAAACTATAAAAATGCAAAAATACATTTTTAACATGTGTGAGGTACAAATACTAACCTTCAAGTTTAAGAATTTGAATATTCTAAGTGTGTCGTGTCATTTATGTCTACTAACTTATCTAAATGTTGTTAATGTTTGTATCTCTAAATAATATATTATTTAATTTTATTTGTTTTAAACTTGATATCAGTAACGTCTCGCTGTGTGTATTCTTCTAAAACTAGTTCTTTCTTAATATTATGTTACTGATAAACTTTAATGTTGATATGTATACCTGTCATATTTATTTTTACTCTTCTCTAGTAATATTGTATTTTTTTTTTCTCCATTCAGTGGTCATATTGGTTGTTTTCAGGTTTGTTTTGTTTTTAACAATGCTATTATGAGCATTCTTGTACATGTCTTCCTACGCACACATGTAAGAACTTGGAATGGCATATTTTGGTCATAAAAATAGCCATATGAAGTCTTATTAGATTATCCCAAATTGATTTCCAAGGTAGTTTTTAATAATTGACAGTGTTCTATTTATAAACACATACACATACATGTGCATATATATGCACACGTCTACATGCATATACATACACAATATCCATATGTATGTATGTATTTACTGTTGCAGTTACATTGTGGTGAATATCTTCCCACCAAATGTATTCATTTTTTTCTTCTTTTTAAGGATTACTTATTCTCAAAGCAGAATCATTGATTTAGAGGATATGGAATTTTTAAATTAGACCAGCCACCTTATTTTTATTTTTATATTACCTTTTTAACTTCTCACTCTTTAATTTAGTTTTATTTGTTATAAAAGTTATGCATGTATAACATACTCAAAGCTACAGCGTTTGCTATTAAAAAGTAGCAATTGTGTGCATGCTGTCTGCTCTGAACCATTTATTTGTCCTCAGAGGCAACCAAATCAACATTTTTGCTGATTCTTTTGGTATTCACCTTCATATCTGTAAATAACCTGCCTATATTTCTACTTTTAGGTTTTTAACTTCTTTGACTTCCCATTGTGAAGCATGGAGATTTAGCCTCCTTCATTTCTTCCAACTTCCAGCACCATCTCAATTTCTCAAACATGTACACTTTCTTCATCTCTTTCCCCTAAATAAATTTTTTAGTGCTAACATTACGGAAAGTAAATGAATAGCTGTATCATTTAGTATACTGTAATTATTCTTCTTTTTGTTTTCTTTTAAACAAAGGAGGATGCTAGTAAAGGAAGAGGCAGTGAGGAATTGATACAGAGGATTCGTATTATAAAATGGAGAGAGAATGTTAGTCAACATGAAGGCATAGATTCCATGAATGGGAGAGAAACGAGATGAGAATGTTTATTCTGGTAGCCATGTGTAGTATTGATCAGAACAGTGAAAGCACATTAAAATGACTGGCATATATTTTAGTAGTAAATAATTTTTATGTATTGGCGTATTGGTTTAGTTTGAAGACTAAAAAAATAAACAGAAATGGTTAATTCCAGGAAAAAATACAAGAACCAGTCACTGAGATCAAGTGACTATTTGTGGGCAAAGTATATGAAGTTTGTTCTAAAGTTTTAGTAGTTTGAGACCATATAATGATAAATGGAGAAAAGCAATTCCTTTTTTGGTATATTAAATTTCAATGTATTGTTGCATACATTTGACAGAAAATGTATTATGTTTGTATCACCCATCCTCTTGATACCTGTGTCAGTTCTTTTGATTGAATTACTTTTCCTTTATTAGATTAAAATTTTCTCATCTTACTTAAATAAAGAGGTGAGCCATATAGTTTCTTTTCCACTAAAATTACTAGTCTCATTGTTTTCTCACATCTAAGGAAATGAAAAATGTGTTAAATCCAAATAGATCACTTTAGTTTTTCCTCATATATTTTTTTAAATTTTTTAAAATTACAGTTGACATTCAATATTATATATTAATTTCAGGTGTACAGCATAGTGCTTAGACATTTATGTAATTTATAAAGTGATCCCTTCAGTTAGTGTAGTACCCACTGCCACTATACAGTTATTACAATATTATTAGCTATATTCTCTATGCTATATTTTATATCCCCATGACTATTTTGTAACTGCCAATTTGTACTTTTTAATCCCTTCATCTTTTTCATCCAGCTTTCCAAACCCCTCCCACCTGGAAACCACCTGTTTGTTCTCTATATCGATGAGTCTGTTTCTCTTTTCTTTGTTCATTTACTTTGTTCTTTAGAGGTTACATACAAGTAAGATCACGTGGTATTTGCTTCTTGCTGTCTGACTTATTTCACTTAGCTTAATACCCTTTAGGTTCATCCATGTTGTCACAAATGGTAAGACTTCAGTATTTTTTTTATGGCTAAGTAATAGTCCATTGTATATATGTACCACCTCTTTAGCCAGTTGTCTCTTGGTGGCCAATTACGCTACTTTCATATCTTGGTTGTTGTAATTAATGATGCAGTGAACATAGGAGTGCATATATCTTTTTGAATTAGTGTTTTAGATTTCTTAGGTAAATACACAGAAGTTGAATTGCGGGTTCATAAGGTAGTTCTAGTTTTAATTTTTTGAGGAACCTCCAAACTGTTTTCCATATGGCTGTACCAATTTTTAATCCCACCAACAGTGCAAGAGGGTTCTCTTTTCTCCACATACTTGCCAACACTTCTTGTTTGTTGATTTATTGTTGATGGCCATTCTGACAGGTGAGAGGTGATATCTCATTCTGGTTTTAATTTGGATTTCTCTCATGATTAGTGTTGTTGAGCATCTTTTCATATGTCTTTTGCCATCTGTATATCCTCTTTAGAGAACTCTCTCTTCAGTTCTGTCCGTTTTATAATTGGATTGCTTGTTTTTGTTGTTGTTCTTTTGGTTGTTGTTGAGCTGTATGAGTTCTTTGTAAATTTTGGATGTTAACCTTGTATTTGGTGTATCATTGGTGAATATCTTCTCCAAATCAGTAGGTTGTCTTTCCATTTTGTTGATGGGTCCTTTGCTATGCAAAAAATTCTAGTTTGATGTAGTCCTGTTTGTTTATTTTTTTTCTTTTGTTTAACTTACCTGAGGATACATATCCAAGAAATTATTACTAAGAGCAATGTAAGAGTTTACTGCTTATGAGTTCTTCTAGGAGTTTTATGGTTTCAGGTCTTACCTTTAAGTCTTTAATCATTTTGAGTTTATTCTTGTATGTGGTGTAAGAAGGTCATTTAGTTCATTTTTTTTTTTGCATGTATTTGTCCAGTTTTCCCATATATTAAATAGATTGTCTTTACGCCAATGTTATTCTTGCTTCTTTTGTCATAGATTAATTGGCCATATAGGTGTGGGTTTATTCTGGGCTCTCTGTTCTGTTCCATTGATCTATGTGTCTGTTTTTATGCCAGTACCATGCTGTTTTGATTACTATATCCTTGTAGTACAGTTTGATATCAAGTAGTGTGATACCTCCAACTTTCTTCTTTCTCAGGATTGCTGTGGCTATTCAAGGTCTTTTGTGGTTTTATATAAATTTTAGGATTATTTATTTTAGTTCTGTGAAAAATGTCATTGGCATTTTGATAGGGATCACATTAAATTTATAGACTGTTTTGGGTAGCATGGATATTTTAATGATGTTAATTCTTTCTACCCATGAACATGGTATACCCTTCCATTTATTTGTATTTTCTTCAGTTTCTTTCTGCAGTGTCATAATTTTCTGAGTACAAGCCTTTTGCCTCCTTAATTAAATTTATTTCTAGGGGTTTTTTTTGATGCAGCTGTAAATGGAATCGTTTTCCTAATTTGTCTTTCTGATTATTTGTTATTGGTGTTTAAAAGTGCAATTGATTTCTGATTGTTAATATTGAGTTCTGCTACTTACTGAATTCATTTATCAATTCTAATAGTTTTTAGGTGGCATCTTGAAGGTTCTCCCTATATAATATCATTTCATCTGCAAATAATGAAGTTTTATTTCTTCCTTGCCAATTTGGATGCCTTTTAATTCTTTTTCTTTTCTGATTTCTGTGGCTAGGACTTCCAAAACTATGCTGAATCAAGGTGGTGAAAGCGGACATGTTTATCTTGTTTCTGATCTTAAGGAAAACACTTTAGCCTTTTTACTGTTGAGTATGATGTTAGCTATCATTTTGTCATATTTGGCCTTTATTACACTGAGGTATGTTCTCTCTCTCTCCATTTTGCTGAGAGTTTTTGTCATAAATGGATGCTGGATTTTGTAAAATGCTATTTCTACACCTATCGATATAATCATATGGTTTTTATCCTTTATTTTGTTTATACGGCGTATCACATTATTGGTTAGCAGATATTGAACCAACCTTGCATCCCAGAAATAAATCCAACTTGATCAGGGTGTATAATCTTTTTAATGTACTGTTCAATTTGGTTTGCTTATATTTTGATGAGGATTTTTGCATCTGTATTTATTAGAGATATTAACCTACAATTTTCCTTTTCTCTAATGTCTTTGTCTGGTTTTGGAATCAGGGTAATGGTGGCCTCGTAAAATGAACTTGGGAGCCTTTCCTCCTCTTGAATTTTTTGGAATAGTTTGAAAACAATAGGTGTTAATTCTTCTTTGAGTTTTGGTTAAATTTACCTGTGGATCCATTTGGTCCAGGAGTTTTTTGATGACTGATTCGATTTTGCCAGTAGTAGTCATCAGTCTGTTCAGATTTTCTGTTTCTTTTCTGACTCAGTCTTGGAAGATTGTTTCTGGAAATGTATCCATTTCTTCCAGATTGTCCAATTCGTTGGCATATAATTGTTTGTAGTATTTTCTTATAATTTTTTGTATTTCTATATTTCTGTATCAGTTGTCACTTCTCTTTCATTTTTGATTTTATTATTGGAGTCTTCTTTTTTTCTTGATGATTCTGGTTAATGGTTATTAATTTAGGTTATCTTTCCTAAGAATCAGCTCTTGGATTTATTGATCATTTGCATTGTTTTTATAGACTCTATTTTTGTTTATTTCTGCTCTGATCTTTGTTATGTCTTTCCTTCCACTCACTTTGGTTTTGTCTGTTGTTCTTTTTCTAGTTCCTTTAGGTGTTAGATTAGATAGTTTATTTTAGCTTTTTTTTGTTTGTTTGTTTCTTGAGGTAGTCCTGTATTGCTATGAATTTTCCTTTTAGAACTGCTTTCATTGTGTCTCAAAGGTTTTGGATCATTGTGTTTTCATCTTTTTTTTTTTTTTTTGTCTCTAGGTATCTTTTAATTTCTTCTTTGTTCTTGTTAATCCATTCATTGTTTAGTAGCATATTATTTAGCATCCATGTGTTTGTGTCTTTTTCAGTTTTCCTCTTGCATTTGATTTCTAGTTTTATACTGTCATGGTTGGAGAAGATGCTTGATATGATTCCAGTCTTCTTCAATTTATTGAGACTCATTTTGTGAACTAATGTGATCTATCCTGGAAAATGTTCTAATTGCACTTGAAAGGAATTTATATTCTCCTGCTTTGGGATCAAATGCTCTAAATATATCACTTAAATCCATCTGATCTGATGTGTTTTTAAGGCTGCTGTTTCCTTGTGGACTTTCTGTCTGTAAGATATATCCACTGATGTCAGTGAGGTATTAAAGTCCCCTACTATGACTGTATTACTATTGATCTCCTTTCTGTCCATCAATATCTGTTTATATTTAGGTACACCTATATAAATGTTTATGAATGTTTATCCTCTTGTTGGATTGATTTCTTTATAATTATGAAATGTTACTGTTTGTCTCTTATACAGCCTTTGTTTTAAGTATTTTGTCTAGTATAAGTATTGCTACCTCAGCTTCCCCCCCACCCCCGTTTCCATTTCCATGAAATATTTTTTTGTCTCTTTACTTTCAGTTTCTGTGTGTCTTTTGATCTGAAGTGGATCTCTTGTGGGCAGCATATGTATGGGTCTTGTTTTCTTATCCATTCAGCCACTCTATCTTGATAGGAGCATTTAATCTATTTATATTTGAAGAAATTATTGATAGATATGTAGTTATTGTCATTTTATTATTCATATTTTTTATATTTTTTCCCTTCTTCTTCTTAAAGAAATCCCTCTAACATTTCTTGTAATACTGGTTTGGTAGTGATGAACTCCTTTTGCTTTTTCTTATCTGAGAAGAACTTTATCTGTCCTTCAATTCTAAATTATGACTTTTCTGGGTAGGGTAATCTTGGTTGTAGGTCCTTTTCATCATTTTGACTATTTCATGCCAGTCTCTTCTGGCCTGCAAAGTTTCTGTTGAGAAATCAGCTGACAGCCTTATGGGAGCTCCTTTGTAGGTAACTGCTTTTTTCTTGCTGCTTTTCAGATCCTCTCTTTGTCTTTAACCTTTGGCATTTTAATTATGATGCATTTTGGCGTGGTTTTGTTTGGGTTCATCTTGTTTGGGACTCTCCTCACTTTCTGGACTTGTATGTCTGTTTCCTTCCTCAGGTTAGGGAAATTTTTTGTCATTTTTTTCAAATTAGTTTTCAAACTCTTGCTTTCTCTCTACTTTTTCTGATATCCTATGATGTGAATGTTGTTATGCTTGATGCTGTCCCAGAGGTCCCTTAAACCTCTTTTATTTGTTGTTGTTTTTTATTGGGTGTTTTCTGCTATCTTCTCATCCAAATTGCTGATTCGATCTTCTGCTTCACCTCACCTACCATTGAATCTCTCTAATGTATTCCTCATTTCAGTTCTTATATTTTTCATTTGTCATTTTTTAATGTTTCCTATATACTTTTTTATGCTTCCTATGTCTTTGTTGACGTTTTCACTGAGATAATCTGTTCTTCCCATAAGTTCATTGAACAACCTTAAAACCAGTGTTTTTAACTCCACATCTGGTAGATTGCTTGCCACTTCATTTAGTTCTTTTTCTGGAGTTTTTTCCTGTTATTTTATTTGGGATATGTTACTTTTTCTCCTCATTTTGACTTTCTTCTTGTGTTTGTTTCTATGTATTTGGTAGATAACGTTATACCTCCTACTCTTGGCAGAGTGACCTTACATAGTAGTTCTTCTATGGGGCCCAGTGGCGCACTCTTATTCTTCACCTGAGCCAGGTGCTCCAGGGGTGTCCCTTATGTGGGTTGTATGCTCTCTCCTGTCAGAGTTGAGCCTTGATTGCATCAGTGGGTGGAACTGACCCTCATATTGACTGGCTGTGAGGATTGGCTGTGACTACAGCAGACAAGCTGTTGTGTGGGGGCTGTTTTCACTGCACAGGATTTGCTTTAGTGGAGTTTTGGTGCCTGCCAAGTCCATCCTTTGGGTGTGTTGTTTGTGGTGCTAGTTGGATAGTACTGTGGTTTGGTCAAAAGCTGGCCACTAGGTTTATTGGTTTGGGGACATTTTGGGTGGTGTCACCTGCTGGCCAAGCACAGCCATTGCCTGAGTCTGGCCAGGTGCTACCTGTTAGGAACTACAAAGTGATCTGTAGTTGGTAGCTGCCTGTGCTGGGCTTGGAGGCGCCTGGGAGTGGTTATGCTGTGAGCCAAGGCCAGCTGCCACCAGTGCCAGCCTTTGGGCCACTTATCAAGAGGTACAAGGCATGTGGGGTGACCCTCTGCTGCTTGTTTGGTGTTTACAGACCTTTCATATTTTAGAAAAGTCTGCAGCTGGGGCCTAGGCCTGCCTGCTGCTTGTGTGGATTAGCCTCTGAAAGAGGTTTGGGCTGGCATGTGAATTGGATCAGGAAGGTTCTCAGAATCAACAGTGTGGGATGAGAGTAGTTTAGTCAAGTTAATGGAGACTCAGATATGATGCCAGCCTATGCTTGCAGGCCGTTTTGGGGGAGGACTCAACTAAGAAACAATGGCACCTGTCCATCCAGTCCTTGTCCTGAAGCCAGACAATTTAATTTCTCCCTATATGTCCCTGGTACTTTTCATGTTGCTGTCCCTTTTCTGGAGCTTAGGGTAAGAGTTTGTGATCAAGTGAATATGTGGTCAAGCCCTTTAAGAGATGATGCTTGGGTCTGTAGCAGCCCTCTGTCTCAACAGAACTGAGTCTCTACTGATTTTCACAGCCAGGTGTTGTGGGGACTCCTCTTTGTGGCACTGGCGCTCTGGGCTGGGGAGCCTGGTTTGGGGTTGGGACCCCTTGCCCCTCAGTGGGAACCTCCATAGTTGAGATATCCCTCCTGATTCTTGACACGTATGTGTATGGGGCTAACCTGTTTTGTGTCTTTGTAGGGCATAAATTGTTGGCATGTTGCAGATGAAAAATTTGAAGCCCAATGGGGCTGTGGTCACCTAGGGAGTAAATTATGAGACAGAATTTAGGCCCAAATGATTTATAGGCATTTTCAGTAATCTTTCCACTGTGGTGAGGTAAATATCCCTTTAGATATCACATTTTAAAAAATGCTCATGGTTCAAGTAAAGTTAGCAGTAACCACTATTCAACTGCCCTTTACGTCATTTCCTTTTGTCTTTCTGTGTATAACTAATATATGGTTTGTGTTCAATCAATAGATATTTGAGTCCTGCTTAGTGGTTAGCATTGTGTACTGCATGCTTTAATGTAGTTTCACCTAGGTAATACATTGTGACTCCGTTTAAGTAAGATATGATAATATATAAGTGTTGGGGATATATTCTTATAAGACTTAAAGTTAAAAATTATTTCTAATAGAATATAGTGAAAAATGTTTGATATTCTGTTCAGTTATAGGAAAACAAAGTAAACTTCCATCTAAACCAGTTTTGTTTTTTAGAAATAATTTATTTTGTTAAAGTAGAAAATGTGTTTTAGAACGGTGTCTCAAGCTGCTTAATGAAAACTTGACCTTTATTGGTAGCATTTTAGTTACCTTGTGTATGTCTAAAGCCAAAAAATTAAATACATTTCTCAATCTCTACATATGCAGAGACAACTGTTGTTAACATTTTGTTTAATATCTTTTCACACTTCTTGTTGTATGTATAGAATTTTATAGAGTATATATAATTCTGTAGAGTTTATAGAGTTAATTTTGTGTAATTTTTTTCATTTAGTAATATCATGAAAACTTTTCAGTGTAATTAACTGTTAGATCTGCATGATCATGTAAACTGGCACCATGCTAAGATTTTTTTCATAATTTATTAATCATTCTCCAAATGTTGGACATCTATTTCAAATGTTTTGTTATAGAACAACTTTTTAAAGTTGTCTTGCAACTTGAGAAATTTCTAACGTTATCAGGATATTTATTTACATTAAAATAAATTTGCCACTACTTTTTCTGTGATCTACTGATATTACTATGAATTTATGATCATCAAAATTTTCACTCTTGCTTTACGAACTCTATCTCATTTGGAACATTTTGCTCAAGAATAAAGTTATTTAATTGAGTAGGAAATAAATACCTGAAAATAAGTAATTGAGTTACTATTTTTAAAAATACAGATTTTGAAAGAGAATAGTGTTCAACGGCAAATGTGTAGTATTTTCAAGAAATTAGACAAGATGCTTTGATACCTTGATATTTAGTCAGTACTGAAATATTTAAATGTGTGTGTATCTGTGTTTTTTAAATAGATTACCTTTCTCAAGGAATAGATCTTTCTGGAATAGAAGTAATTGAAAATGATCTACTTTTTATTGCAAGAGCTCGACTTGAAGTTGAAAATCAAGCTAAGCGCCTGCTGGAGCAGGGTGTGGAGACTCAGGTAATAAAAAATTGCCTTTTTAATGCAAATATTATGTCATATACAGATGAACATTTAACTTTGAATTTACAAAAGTAATATATGTTTTTATTTTATCACTGAGGATCTGTGTCTATAATTTGAATTGGAGAGTAGGGCATAAAGTAAGTACAGGGAAATTTAGTGTAATTTATTCAATTCTAAAAATAGATTATCTCTGAAATTTCTAATATATAATGTATATAATATGAAATATATTTTTATATGATGTGTATATGTAAATAGATAGTTATTACCTGTTGAGTATGCCTACTTTGTCCAAGGAACTGTTACTCATTTAAGCCTTTCAGCAACCCAGTAAGATTGGCATTATATTCTCATTTAACAAATGGGGAAGCTGAGAGCTTAAATAATTTGTTGAAGATCACACAGCTAGTAAATGATATAGTTTGGATCAAAATATTAACCATTCTAAACCCAGAACCTTGTGCCCTTAATAATCACTATGCCATAATTAAAAAAAAAAAAATAGACTTGAGATTTCATCTGAGGTATCATTTTCCTGATGCTTAATTTTTGGAATTAGAAGAAACCCAAAGCTACCGATATAGTAGAATCAACAAATTAGATGTAAACTCAGTTCTACATTTGTATTGCACCCAGATGTTTTCTCTATTTATAGTGGATCCATATACATCCAAAGACAGTTATTAATATCCATATCTATTCATATCCTTTAACATTTTGTGCATTTGTATTGGACAAAAATAATTTTATAAATACTCATTCCTTTACGTAGTTTCTAAATCAGAAAGGTATTTATTTGACCTGATTTTTAATTGTTGTAATTTTTGAAATATAACTGAATGTCAGTTATTGTTTTAAATAATCTTTAAGAATTATTACATATCTAATGAAAGTTAACAAATCATAGACATATAAATAGAATGAAATACCACAATGTGAACACATCTGTGAAATCAAAACCAGGGTCCAGAAATAGGACATTACCAGCACTCCTGGAGTCTCTTCATTGTCTCGCAATCACTACTCTCTTCTTCTTTTCCAAAGGTAACTATTATCTCAACTTCTAAAACTAGAGATTAGTTTTATTTGCTGCCAGTTGTATCTTAACTTTAGGTATTACTACGAAGATAAAATGCTATAATATTAAAAAAATAAATACTTGTCTACATCAAATGAGAGAAGATACCTTCTTCTCAAAGAAATATTCAAGGGATTACACATCAAATTTTAATTATAATGAATATTTCTATAGGAAATTGGTATCAGCCCAGCTTATTTAGTTACAAGAAAGATAGTAATTAATATTTTATATATTGCAATATCACAATCCTTTTATATTCATGTAATGGCCGTATTATCACTGCATCAGATTTAAAACTTTATGTATATAACCTTTGAAAATTTTTACTCATGAAATGTTTATTGCTGCATATCTATGTATATGTATACATATATCTTTATCCAAGGCTTAATATTTTACTATATTTTTGTCGTGGGACTGAACTGAAAATGGTAGAAGGGAAACAATACCAAAGTTTGTAGAACTATAATATTATTTTTAATAGCAATTGGTGATTTTAACATGTCACAAAGGAATAAGGTTAGTTTTAAAGACTTTTTTAAAATTATAGTCTCATATTTAAAATGGGAAAATACATTGGAATAGTTCCTAAGTAAACTCCTAGATATGTTATTGTTTTGTGTATATTTTAATGATTGTCAAATTTGACTTACTTCAGCTTTTAAGTCATATTAAAATTAAAGTAGAACCGATAAACTTTTATAAAATTAATTTTTCTTAAATATTGGTAGTTATATATTCAGACTATATAAAGTTAATAAAAAGATTATTACAGTAAATGACTTGTTTAGCCAGTGACCTGCATCTAATCAATGAGATTAAGTTAGGAAGATAAAGAAGAAGAAATATAAAAATATTGTGTCTACGAAGAAATTGTCTAGGTATGGAATGACACTCCTATAGATTTTAGAATAACAGGAACCAGGGAGCTGTAATTTTGTTGTATATCTCAGTGTGGTTTGGAGGAGGGTAAATTCTGCTCTGTGTACAGAATAGTGTCTCTTTGTAAGGCTGTATGGATTATATTTTAGCTTGTTGACATTAGCTATTAATATTATTCAATTAATTTGTCTTGTTTAGATCTTATGTGTGTAAAATAACTTTCTGAGTGTAATTTGGCTTCCTGCCTAATTTTCCTAAAGGGAGGATATGTACTGATTTGCCAATATTAACATTCTGGTTCATTTCACAAATTTTATAATATTTCTTAAGTGTAAATTGATATTCCTGTTTATAAGATCATTTATTTTCAAACTTAGTCATATGTGTCTATCTCCTTTCGACCTTGGTTCTCTGGGTTATTTTCACAAAGTCAGGCTTCTGGCTTTGCAGACTGAGAAGATTAAACCCTTATCCATAATGATGTCACTGAGATAATGCTTATTGGGAAGCAGGGTGTCTTAGCTGAAAGAGCTTGTGTTTTGAAGCCTCCTTCCTTTTCCTCTCACAAAAAAAGCGAGACAAAGGTGTCACCTAGCTATGTCAGCAGGCACTTTAGGAATTAAGAATGAAACTAGCCTTTACTGAATGCTTGTTCTTTGCCAGGATTTGTATTAGTCACTGTACATTTGTTATGTCAATTGCAGTAACAAATATGTGAGGGAGATGTAATTATCCACCTTTTATAGTTAAGGAAACAAAGGCCTGGAGGTTAGGAAATTAGCTGAAGATTACACAGCTAGCAAGTGGTAGAATTATGGTCTGGAGTGCCTGCTTTCCTCCTTTCTTTAATAAGAACAAGCAGTTTGTTCTAATTTTGTTAAATAATTACATTTTAACTTATTTGGCAATTTGTGAAGCAATTTATATTGAAAAAGGAATTTTTGTAGCATAAAAATTTCTTGAGAAGTCTCCATTTGATGACTCATTCCTTGGGATTCTTCAGAATACTGGTTTATCAGTATTCCTTAGAAGTTTATCTTTCTCTGGCCAACATTTTTTTTCCATTACATACAATTACAATTTTAGACTTTCTCTATTTTCCATCAACTTTCCCCTCTTGCCTCACACCCCATTTTACTTTGAGCAGTTGCCCTTAATTTCTATTTCATAGAGGCACCTCTTTACTACCTGTGCTCCAGATCTCATTTTCTTAGGAACCTTATCTTGCTGATATTTGCATCTCATTTATATCTTTATCTTTTCTCTTTTACTCTTCATTCTCATCAGCATTTAAACATGCATATTTTATGTCACTCTCCTTTGTGGTCTCTGCTTTTCAGTCACAGTGGCTTTCTTTTAATTTTTCTCATGCCCGTTTTCCTTCCTCCTTCAGGTTTTTCTTTGTCTTTTTATGCCTGGAACCACTCTTTCTACTTTCCATTAAAACATGTTATTTTTTTTCCTCAAATTATATTCTCCCATTTATCAGAAATCATTGAAATAGTTAAATATATTATTAATATTTATCATAAATATGGACTAAAAATTACATTTTAATTTTGAAGTATTATTGCATTCATGAAATATTACATAATTAAGTAGTTTTATAGGCTCACAACCTAAATAAAGATGTTCAATAAATGAGGAACATTTTACACACTATTACTTGCATTTAATATTCAACTTCTAAAACAAAATTCAACTGACATTAATTTGGTTTCTCAAAAATGTTAGTGATCTTTTACTGAGTTTGTAGTTGATGGCCATCATTTTCAATATCGGCTAATTGTAAAACTTCATTAATTTCTTTTTTTAGCATTTTTTCCAAAACCAAATTTTTTATTAAATGCAGATAACTTCTCTTTGATCGTTATTGTTTTTTCCTAATTGATTACTTAAATGTACTGTATTCATTTGTAGGTTTTTAAAATTTTTATTAAGTTTATTGGGTGACATTGGTTGATAAAATTATATAGGTTTCAAGTGTACAGTTCTATAATACATGATCTGTATATTGCATTGTGTGTTTACCACCCAAAGTCAAATCTCCTTCTGTCACCATATATCAGACCCCTCCTCTTTACCCTTTTCTATTGCCCTCCCACCCTCGTTTCCTTCTGGTCACTGCCAAATTGTTGTCTGTGTTTATGAGTTTTTGTTTGTCTTGTTTGTTGTTTTTAGTTTTATATCCCACATATGAATGAAATCAAATGGTTCCTGACTTTTTCCAGCTAACTTATTTCACTTAGCATGATAGCTTTGAGATCCATCCATGTTATGGCAAATGGAAGTATTTCATCTTTCATTATGTATGTACCACATTGTCTATATCCAATCATCTATCGAAGGACACTTTGGTTGTTTTCATGTCTTGGCCACTGTGAACAATGCTACAAATAATATAGGGGTACATTTATCTTTACGAATAAATGTTTTCAAGTATTTGGGTAGATACCCAGAAGAGGGATTGTTAGGTCTTATGGTAATTCTATTCTTAATATTTCAAGGTTCTTCCATACTGTTTTCCATAGTGGTTGTGCCAGTTTACATTCCCATCAGCGAGTGTATGAGGGTTCCTTTTTCCCTACAGCATCTCCAACATTTGTTATGACTTTTCTTGTTGATGATAGCCATTCTAATAGGCATGAGATGGTATCTCATTGGGGTTTCGATTTGCATTTCCCTAATAGCTAGTGAAGTTGAGCATCTTTTCATATATCTGTTTGCCATTTGTATGTCTTCTTGGGAGAAGTGTCTTTTCTGGTCCTCTGCCTAGTTTTTAATTGGATTTGTTGTTGTTGTTGTTGTTGTTGTTGAGTTATATGAGTTCTCTATATATTTTAGATATTAAGCCCTTCTTAGAGGTGTTGTTTACAAACATCTTCCGTTCAGTTGGTTGCCTTTTAGATTTTTTTTAATTTAATTTTTATTTTTGAATTACAGTTGATATTCAATATTATATTAGTTCAGGTGTACAGCATAGTAGTTAGACATTTATATAATTTACAAAGTGATCCCTCTAATTAGTCTAGTACCCATATGACACCATACAAAGTTATTAAATTATTATTGACTATATTACCTATGCTGTACTTTACATCTCCATGACTGTTTTGTAAGTACTAATTTGTACTTCTTAATCCCTTCACTTTTTTCTAATTAATAATAATTTTTTATTTATCAGCTATAGTTGACATACAATACTATATTAGTTTCAGATGTACAGCATAGTAATTAGACATCTATATAACTCATAGAGTGGTCACCCTGATAAATCTAATACCCCTCTGACATTACATAGTTGTTACAATATTATTGGCTATATTCCTTATGCTATACTTTCTATCTCCATGAGTATTTTCTAACTACTGAATTGTACTTCTTAATCTCTTCCCCCTTTTCACTGACCCCTAACTCTCTTCCTATCATATAACCCTCAAAATGTTCTCTGTATCTGTGAGAGTTTTTTTTGTTTGTTTATTTTGTTCTTTAGATTCCATATATATGTGTAATCCTATGTCATTTGTCCTCTATCTGACTTACTGCATTCAGCACAATACCCTCTATGTCCATCATGAAATATCTTTTTCCATCCCATTACTTTTAGTCTGTGTGTCTTTTAATTTGAAGGGAGTCTTCTGTAAGCAGCATATGTAAGAGTTTTGTTTTCTTGTTCATTCAGCTATTTCTTGTTCATTCAGCTATTGGAGCATTGAATTCTTTCTTCATTTGAAGTATTCATTGATAGATATGTAGTTATTGCCATTCTTTATTTAGACTTTTACTACCTACTTTTTTTCTCCTTCTTAAAGAGGTCCCTCCAACATTTCTTATAATACTGACTTGGTGGTGATGAACTCCTTTACCTTTTTCTTTTCAGGGAAGCTCTTTATCTGTCCTTCAATTCTAAATGTTAACTTTGCTGGGTAAAGTAATCTTGGTTGTAGGTCCTGGGTTTTCAGCACTTTGAATATTTTGTGCTAAGTCTTTCTGGCCTGTAAAGTTTCTGTTGAGAAATCGGCTGACAGTCTTATGGGCATTCCCTTGTATGTAACTAATTGCTTTTCTCTTGCTGCTTTTAAGATTCTCTCTTTGAATTTTACCTTTGACATTTTAATTATGATAAGTCTTATTGTGGGCCTCTTTGGGTTCATCTTCTTTGGGACTCTCTGAATTTCCTGGGGTTGTATATCTATTTCCCTTGCCTGGTTAGGGAAGTTTTCCATCATTATTTCTTCAAATAGGTTTTCAATTCCTTGCACTCTCTCTTCTCCTTATGGGAGGTACCCCTATGATGTGAATGTTGTTATATGCTTGATGTTGTCCCAGAGGCTTCTTAAACTCTCTTCATTTTTTTTGGATTCATTTTTCTTGTTGCTGTTCTGATTGGGTGTCCTCTGCTATGCCATCCTCTATGTCACTGATTTGATCCTTCGTGTCATCCATTCTGTTGATTCTTTCTAATGTACTCTTCATCTCAGATATTGTATTCTTCATTTCTGACTGGCTCCTTATTATGTTTTCCATCTCTGTTTTTATCTCTTTGTTAAAATTCTTACTGAGATCATCAACTCTTCCTCTAAATTCCTTGATCATCCTTATAACCAGTGTTTTGGACTTTGCATATAGTAGATTTCTTGTCTTCATTTTGGTGAATTCTTTTTCTGGAGCTTTGTTCTTTTCTTTCATAAGGGACATGCTTCTTTGTCTACCCATTTTGGCTGCCTCCCTGTGTCTGTTTCTCTGTATTAAGCAGGGCTCCTAAGTCTCCCAGTCTTAGTAGAGTGGCTTTATGTAGTAGATGTGCTGTGGGGCTCCTTGGCACAGACCTGGGAAGGGTCCAGCTGCAGGCCAAGTTCAGCCATAGCCTGGGCACCTCTGGGGCCACCTGGTAAAAGTCTCCAAGCAGTCCACATATGGCTACCACCTTTGCTGGGCTTATAGGTGCCTTGAGGGGCCAAGTCAGATGCCGAGGCTGGCTGCCACCGGTGCGGGGCTTGAGGCTGCACAGTAAGAGGTATAGGTACGCTGAGGCTCGATGCTGCTTCTTTGGGTTTTGTGAGCCTTTGGGAGTTTTTCTGAAAGTTCGTAGCAGGAGCCAAGATAGCCCATTTGTATGGACTAAATCACAGGAACTGGCTTGGGTAGGCCCAGAAGTTGGGAGAGGCAGAGTCTCAGGGAATCCCCTAGGTAGAGTGACCTGTGTTATCCAGGTTGATGGAGCCTGTGTCTGCAAGCTGGGTGTATGTGTGTGGGGTGTTCAACAAAGGAACAATGGCTTCTGCTTGCACCTCTGTCCAGGAGCAAGCAGCCCTTCCAACCCTTGCCCTCAAGCATGACAGCTCAGCATATGTTCCTGGTGCCCCTTAAGCTGCTATTTTAGCACTGGAGCTCAGAGCGAGTGAGTCAGTCAGAGAGTAAGGCTGGGTGTGGGCCCTTTAAGAGGAAGATCTCAGCTTCCCGCAGCCTCTGGCTCACTCAGCCTTAACTTCCGCTGGTTTTCACAGCCAGAGGTTGTAGGGACTTCTCTTCTTGGCACTGGAACCCTGAGCTGGGGAGCCTAGTGTGCATCTAGGAACCTTCGCTACTCAGGTGGGTGAGGTGGTTCTGAAGCCAAGATAGCCCTCTTGATTCTCCATCCCGACACTTGGGGAGGCTGTTTTGTGTCTCTGCCCCTCATACTGTTTTGAGTAGACCTGGTATTTGAGGTGACCTGGTTGTAGGGCTTCTGTTCAGCGAGACCTCTGGCAACTCCACATACTGGTTGCTCTGTAATATTATTATAATTTTGTTGTGGTCGCTAGAGGAGGCCTGCACAGCCTCTACCTTCTACGCCATCTTGAATCCTCTCCCCTCACCTTTTAGTTTTGATGATGATTTCTTTTGATGTGTAGAAGCTTTGTAAATAGCTTTGTAGTATTACAAAGTCTCTAATACATGTATTTCAAATTTTCTGTTTTCAAACTAAATGCCTGCTTTTAGATACCAAGGAACTGTTGTTTCTTCCTATATAACTTCTGACCTCACAAAAGCTGTATTATTTCTATTTGGAAAAGATTACCACTTTCTTTACAAAAACTTTGATAGGATTGAGGACTAACAGTACATCTCTGGTGAAGCATACCATATCACTCTATTAGGAAAAACCATCTTCAAGTAAGTTGGCAGTCTTTGTCACCAGCATGAGGCTTCATCTGCAGCTCATCCTTGACTCCTATTACTTTCTCTCTCTTTCCTACTGATCCTTAGAATCTTGCACTGACAGAAGCCAGACAAAGAGAACCTTATGGTATTTTCAAGATTGCAACATATTCCATTACCTCAAGCTCTAACTAGCTTTTAAAAATAGGTGGTAGAGATTTTGATCTGGACAAGTTCCTGCATCACCATAGATACCAGGCCCCCACAGTGAAATGATGACATATTAATTAGAAAGATGGCTTTAACTTGTGAGTTATAAGCTTTTCCAATAAACAAGTGCAGGACTTTCTGGAGGTTTCAGAATTGAGGAAAATGATGTATTTACTTGTCTTTAAAAGCCATTAGGGAGAGGGTCTACGTACTCAGTTTTATCAGAGCTCAGTACCCTGACATAGTCTCTCCTGCAGTAAATGTTGCCAGTGCTAGAAAGTAAACATCCATGGATCTACCTTTTCCTGAAGGCAGAAAAATAAAACCTCCTTGGTCAAGCCCGTGGTCTTCATGCTCATCAGTTGTCAGCTAAAAGTACCATAAAAGTATGATCTAGACAGTCTTTCAAAGATGACAGTATAGAATTTAAGTTGAGCAGATAAATATCTGCATAGCATACAGTCAGTGATTATGATGTTATGAACCCTTTTTACTTCTATAGTTAAATTTTCTCAGTTGTTTGTAGCACAGGGACGATACTAATTCAAATGAATTGTGCTGAAGTTAAACATCTTCTTAAGCTTCAAAAAGAACTTTCTGGCAAAGTTGAACACATTGATTCCTTTTGTAGTTAATTATGGTAGTTCAGCATGCAGCAATTCTTTTGTGATCTTTTTCTTCTCCATGGGCCCAACAAACACTAATAATATACTCAATGTCAGTTGATTTTTCAAGCTGAATATCTACTTTAAGAAGTTTGCCTTTTCTATCTTTAGCTGCTAGGAGTTTTCCTGGCTGGTTTCATGAATTCTAAAACAGGTCTCATAATTTGAATCTACAAAATTTTTTTGTAGATTCAAATTTTGTACATTTGGTCCTGATGTTTTTTCCACTTACTAGATAAAAATTTCAATAATTTTTCAACTCTTGTAGGAACCATTTTTCTTGTCCCACAATAAACAATTTGATAGGGGTGGGAGAAATGGATTAAGGGGTTCAGAAGGTACAAATTCCCAGTTGTATAATAAGTCACAAGAATGTAAGGTACAGCATGATTAATACTGTTTTGCATATTTGAAGTTGCTAAGAGAATAAATTTTATTTTATTTTTTATTTAAATTTTTTTTTCTTAATTATTGGGGTGATGTTAAGAGAGTAAATTAAAAAAATTCTCATCACAAGAAAAAAAATTTTTATGTATGATGACAGATGTTAACTAGTCTTATTGTGTTGACCATTTTACAATATATACAAATATCAAATCGTTATATACCTGAAACTAATATAATGTATGTTAACTGTACCTGAAAAAAATTTGAAAGGTTGATTATAGTCTTTTCAAGTTACACAGATCTAAAAGTTTCATAGTTTCTTTCTTTCTTTTTTTTTTTTTTTACTAGCCTCAATGGATAATATGCCATCCACCCTCACCATCAATACTTCTGTTTGCTCCCATCACTGTTAGCTTTCCTTATATTTAGTAGAGACCTGGTGTGGGTACATTTACATTGTTAGATAAGTTTTATGACATGTATAAATAATAATTTTAAAAGTTAGTGTTGTCTAGTTTCTCTTTAAAGATATTTGTTATATAGTAATAGATAATAATAATGTTATTAATACGTACCAGCATGGTATTTTATAACTTTAAAATATATTTTAAACTGATCATCTAAATATTTTCCCTAAACTTAATCTTACTTGTTTAGCTTGTACTTACTATTTTACCTTTAAATTTGAATGGAAATTAATTTGAGCTCTTAAACATTTAACATTCTAAATCAAGGGTTGGCAAAACTATAATCTGTGGGCTGTTTTTGTATGGCCCAGGTGCTAAGAATTGTTTTTACATTTTTAAATGGTCGAACAGACCAAGGAGGAAGATATAACAGAGACCATACGTGGCCTGGAAAACCTAAAATATTTACTATCTTGCCCTTTAAAGACGTATTTTTTCTTGGCGGGTGCTTTAATATTTCTTTCCTTCCCTCCTTCCTACCACTCTTTCCTCTTTTGCAGTATTTCAGTTATCATAGGATATTTCTGTTTGTGTTTTATGCCAAATATAAAGTAGCACTGTTATTCTAGTTTTTATATTATACAGTCATGTTATTTGCTTATCGTCTGATACATTCTCTTGTCATGAACAATCCACATTAACATTGGTTGCTTTGTTCTTTTATTTTATTGCTATTTTACAGTATAGATTCATATCTAACTAACTGCATTTAGCCTTAGGGTCTTTTGGTATTATTGCTTTACATAGTTTCCAGTTCACTGAATGGCATTTCATTTTAATTCTGCCCTGTGAATAATTTTTTCAGTAACTAACTTTTCATTGTATTTCATACAGAATTCTGTCATTGGTTAAAATTTGGTAATTACTCTTCAATCTATGTGTAATTGGTTTTCTGTTTCTTAAAAATTCTGAACTTTTGTATTTGGATAACTTTATATGATTTTACTTAATTTAAACAATCTTATACTGGCTCCTTTTTTTTATAGTAGCAAATACAAAAGGTTTTATTTTGTAGTTCAGAGAAAAATGTAAACCCAGGTACTACTTTGGGACACTATAGATTAATTTGCATTTTCCATAGTTTTTTATAACTGAAGTCATACAGTATATTCTTTCTTGTGTCTGGCTCTATTAATGCAACATAATTATTTTTAGATTGATCCATGTTGCGTGCATTGGTAATTTGGCCCTTTTTTATTGCTAATTATTATTTCATTTTATTGAAGTACATTTCTCTGTTCATTTATTAATGAAGATTTGGGTTATTTCTAGTTTTGGACTGTTGTAAATAAAATTGCTATGAACAGTCAAGTACAGGTTGTTGTGTTAGCATTTGTTTTCCTTTTTCTTGGGTAAATACCTAGCACAAAGAATGGTCGGGTTTTTGCAAAAAATTATGATTACTTTTTAAAGAGACCTGCAGTTTTCCAAAGTGATTCCATCATTTTTCATTCCCACATCAGTAGATTAGAGTTCTGATTCCTCCAGATCCTCACCAGTTTGATGTTGGCAGTTTTGTTTTGTTTTGTTTTGTTTTTTAATGAGGGTATAGTAGAGTCTCTTTGTAGTTTTAATTTGCCTTTTACTAAATGCTGATGTGACTATGGCTAACATTTCAAATGCCTAATAGTGAAGGGTCTTTGCCCAACATTTCAAGAGTTTTCTTCTCGATTTGTAAGAATTTTTAGTGTATTCTGGATATGTCTTTTGTCATATATATGTAAATATTTTCTCCTGTTGTGTGACTTGCCTTTTTCTTTACATTGTTATTGAAGTGTAATTTTTATACAATAATATTCATTTAAGTATATTGTTTGATGAGTTTTAGTAAATTTATACAGTTGTGCAACCATCTCACAACCCAGGTTTTTTTTTTAAACTGTTATGACCACAAAACAGTTCTCTCATGCTTGTTTATAGTCAGCCTTTCCTTTCACACCCAAACCCAGGCAATCATTGATCTGCTTTCTTTTTCTATAGATTTGACTTTTTCTAAAAAATTTTATAAATGGAACCATATAACATAATCTTATATATCTAGCATCTTTCACTGAGCAGTGTTTTATTTAGGTTCATCTATGTTGTTGCATGTATAAGTAGTCCTTTTTTATTGCTGAGTAATATTTCATTCTATGGATACACTTCCTTTGCTTATATATTGATAGACTGATGGACATTAGATTGGTTACAGTTTTTGGCTATTAAGAATAATGCTTACTTCCCCTGCCCAACATGGCACTGTCTTTTTGAAGAACAAAGTTTCTAGTTTTGCAAAAGGTCAGTTCGTCTGTTTTTGTTTGCATGTTATATAAGAAAATTTTGCCTGCTTTAACATTACAAAACCTTCTTCATTTTCTTCAGAAGTTGGTAATTTTATCTTTTAATTTTTATGTACAGTGCAAAGTTCATTTTTTTCTATAGAGATGTTTAGTTGTTTGTGCATCTTATGTTAAGAAAAATATTTTTTTCCCCATTCAATTACTTCAATGTAAATTTGTGGTGTTTTGCACTTTGAGAATATCTAATTCCTTGTCAAACTTTCTCTTAATGGTTTTAATATCAACTGATGATTTTTGCCTAAATCTTTTAATTTTTTTATCAGAGATTGGGAAAGAGTGATTTTCAATTTTTATTATTTCTCTATTAGCTATGATCCTGTTGTAAAGAATAACTTTCACTCATCAACTAAACATCCTTGGTTACCCTGAACTGTAGTTCCTTTTTCAAACAATGGGTAAACATTTAAATTTTGTACTTTCATTAACAATTTACAGAGTAATGATTTAATGTAATAGTCACTTCCAGTGGTAGCAAATAAGGCATGATTTTGTTCTCTTTTTTTTTTCTTTGTATTTCAAGTATTGTTGTGGACTCATGTATTTTTATATATTGTCTTTCAATCAGTTTGGTGCTGGATGAGGCTGCTAGAGTTGTAACAAGCTAGACTATAACAATGACTTAAACAAATAGATATTATTCTGAATGTGGATGGTGCTAACATTGTTCCAGCTATCCATTCTGTCATCCTTAGTGTCCTCTTAGTTGTCACGTCATGGTCACAAGACAGCTTTCACACCCCTAGGCCTTATGTCCATATTCAAGGTGTGGGGATGGGGCAATGCCAGCTACCAGCTAAAAAGCAGTATTACAAAAATCCTTTTCCAAAATTGCCCTAATAGACCTGTCCTTATGTTTCATTGGCCAGATCTGGGTCACAGTGTCACCTCAGCTGTCAGGAGGACTGTGAAAGGAAGTATGAAGCAAAGAGGAATAGAATTGTCAACATTGGCTTAGACTGCTCATGAACCATTGCCTGAGACAGTGTACATTGTCACCCCTGGAGAAAATTAGGTGTTTACTAATAAGAAAGAAGGAGGGGAGTGGGAATAACTAGGTATGCTGCCATAAATATGTTTGGTAAAGCATGGAATGACTTTAATTATTACATTATATTATTTTATATGAAAAGCCATATTTATATATTTAACTTAAAATTTTATATTTAAAATAAGATTTGAGAGCTTGCCTCTTAATGTTTTATGATTACTTTCAGTGTCCTATGAAGTTCATTTTATTATTTAACACATTTTAGTGTCCTTAAATATTATCTATTATGTAATGTGATGAGAATGTTATTCTAAGTATTGGCATTATTTAAAACCTTTTGTTTAATGCCAAACTATGAATTCATGTAGACTAGGCTCTTCAGATTTATTTCATAAATAAATTTGGAAGTTAAAATAACCCTCTGTATTATTCTTTTATTCTCTTCTCCATTTTCTTAATGGGGAACCTTCCTCTTTTTCTGCAGAACCTTCCTCTTCCAAACCACTTTCATTGTTTTCTCTTCTTTTTCCCTCTCTCATTTTTTTCCTTGCCTTACTATAAGTCTATTTTTATGCTTCTCTTCAAAAAGGGCTAGAATAAAGTTGATTTCTGATTGATAAGATCATATTGTGCTATTAAATGTCCTGCTTAATTTCTTAATTTCATTTGGGTTATGCACTGCTGACCGTTGATTGTTAACAGGTTCTGAAATAATCCTATTAGGTTAGCCGAGAATTACATATCAAGCATTAATGGGCTGCATGTTACTGAATCAGAAAAGCCACTGGTAAGCTCTGAATCACAACCAAGGTAGCTAATATGATTCTTGCTTTAAATTACATTATTTAATATGATTCTCTCTTCCTTTAGTACATGTAATCTCTCCCATGGAGCTGCTTTATGTTTTCAATGTTTAAAGCGTGTCGTAGCTCCAGACAAAGTGTCATGTATGTATGATGTTAGTGGATATACACACAGATATTATAAATTGCCTTAAATATTTTGTCCCAGTATATACTTGTTATGTATAAGGTGTTGTGAGTTTATTAATACTACCTACTCTTGATAAGTAAAATATTTGTGTTTTAAAATTCCTAAATTATTGTGCATGATTAAGGTGCTGTGCATTTTATTGTCTTAAAATCTACACAAAAATCATCCTAATTTTATTAAATATGTATTCTGTTGACTGGTTTAAAGAATTATCTGCTTTTTGGTAAAGATCTGTATTCTTTCTGTGTTATAAAAAATAACTTTGCTTTTTTTCAGATGTAAGAGTTATCTATATAGTGAAAGGTACCTGTTCTTTGAATTTTATCTTGAACTGATTTAGCATCTTTCTCACTATAACCTCTGCATGTTTGGGGAAGCCAAGTGGGGGATATATTGATCATTTCTCCCTCTCTACCCCCATCACCCTCTTTTTTTTAAATCGGATTCTAGGATTTCTGTCTTCTTTTTTTTTTAAATTGACTAATGGCTTACTAAGCAAACTTTGAGGAAATGCTGTAGTTCTGAAACCTCCTCACTAATAAACTGTTTGAGAAGTAAAATTTCTTAATCTCTGTTTGTCTTTCTAGTTAAAATAAGTTGGAATCAACTCAGACTTTATCATAGGGCTTAAAGTTTTGTGAACCAAGTCACTTTGTGGAATGTTGCATGGACTATAACAGCAGAAGAAAAAGAATTTAGCTGCTAAAGAATTATTTTGTTAGGGAAAAAGGTGAAATGTGATTGTTAGTCTTTGTGATACAGGATTATACGATCCTTCCAGACTTTTAATATTCATCTTCAGTGGAATCCTGGTCTTGTACATTTATGTCAATTAAATCAAATTCTGCAACTCTTCATTTCTAATTTTAATTATGTGAAGCTTTTAAAATCCCTGTCAAACTTTTAACTTAATGCTTTATTTATGCTCATAAAGCTCTTTTCATATTAGCCTATAGCTTTGTAAACATTAGAATATTACTTGCTATTTCTTGGAACAGTCTTTACAGTAGTCTACAGATATATCTCTGTTCCATTAGCTCAGTGTCAGCTGTTGCTTTGGATACAGTGTTCCTGCTTTGGCAAGCTTTTTAGGGATCTTAAACAACTATGCTTTTTTTCTGATTGTATTTGTGGGATTTTTTTTTACCCTCTTTGTAATGCAACCAAGACATTGAAAAAGAAAAAAAATTACATTATATTTATTTTCAAAGTAGGAGAAGTAATTTTAGTTTAATAAAATGATTGTGCCATATTCTGAAATGCTTTTTAAATGGTAGAAATCTACCTTGATCTACTTTGAAATTATCCTTTCTACTCTGTTTCATCGTCTTTCATTGCATTTTATATTTATGAAGTTGGGAAATTTCATGGAAGGTTAAGTGATTTGTTGAAGGTCACAGTGCCAATTTGTAGAAAAATTATTCTTAGACTATTGACTGTCTCAATTAAAGAGAAGACGTTGTCTAGAACATTGCTGCCTTTTCAGTAGAAGTTTCTTTTTCTAGCATGGTATTTTTCAAATATGTTTAGTCTCTCTGTTTTGAGATCTCTTACAATCGCCTGAGAAAATTTGTAAAATTGATATATCTGGAGAATTTCTAAAGTCAAATGGTAATAGGATGGCCTGTTGCAGAGTATAGAATAGGGAATGAAGGTCCCAGGACCTAAAATTGGCCCGCCACTGAGCAGCTCTGGGCCTACCCCCTTGGTTTCCTACCTTAGTTTCCTTAACTGTAAAATGAGCATTGTAATACTTACTTTACCTATATTTTAAGGAAAAATTGGTGGATATGAAGGCCCTTGGGGAGAAATACTGTTGCGTTGGGGAGAAAGCATCTCTATTTAGTATACTGTTTCCACAGATCAGGGTGAGACATTATGATGGATATAGACCACCAAGGGTGTACAGTACCAGGAATGGGTCTAATTTTGTAAAAAGAACCAGTTCAAAGGTGGTATAAGGAAACAAAGAGAAGTCCTAGTGCTGATTCTGGAGTGTTAAGAAAATAGGCATACAAATCAGGCAGCTCAAAATGACGAGTGAAATATTCACATTGTGTTTGTCAGGAATACCTGTGGGATGAGAAAGGGGATCCTTTTAAAGACAGTTTATGATTTCACAGATTTAAACCATGCTAAGGTTGTGATTTGAAACAGCGAGTGGGGAGCCAGATGAGTGAGGTAAGAAGTTGATTAACTGTTTGCTTATGAATTACAACCATCAGGCTTCCCAGAGATCATCACAGTGATCCAGGGTTCTAGGAAGGAGTTTTTTCATGGACAGTTTTCAGGGAGACTTTAAACTTGAGGAAATATGTATTAGATGCCTCTTGGCACATTAGCTAACCTGTTTATTTGTGTAGATAACATAAGTACTGGTTTCCCAACACTAACCTGCCAGTTTGTAGCAGTCATGCTGAAGTTTTATTAGTTCCCAGTAAAATTAAAAATAAGAACAAGATGGTGACTTTATCATAAAGCAGTATTCATGCTATGAGTGAAAGAATGTCTCTAATTCTAAGGATGTTACATATATATATATATATATATATATATATATATATATATATAAACACACACACACACACACACACACACACACACACACACACATACATACACGCATACATACATATAACCATTTTTTAAATGAATAGTGATAGTATATAGTGAGTTTTTAAAAATGTCCTTAGCAAAGTAAAAAGATAGGATTTATTGGTCATTCTAAATTAAAAATTTAAATTAAATTTATTGGGGTCACACTGGTTAAAAAAAGGTTTCAAGTGTGTAGTTCAATAGTATGTCATAAGTATATTGCATCGTATGTTCATCACCCTATGTTAAATGTCCTTCCATCACCTCATTTACCCTTATCTACCTGCTCCTCTCCCCTTTCCCTCTGGTAACCTCTAAACTGTTGTCTATGTCTATGAGGTTTTATTTGTTGCTTTCAGTTTTATGTCACACATATAAGTGAAATCACGTGGTTCTCAACTTTTTCTGTCTGACTTATTTCGGTTAGCATGATTTTCTTAAGGTCAATCCATGTTGTCACAAATGACAGTATTTCATCTTTTATTATGCCTGAGTAATATTCCACTGTATGTATGTGCCACATTGTCTTTATCCAATCATCTATTAAAGGGCACTTTGGTAGTTTCCATATCTTGACCACTGTAAATAATGTTGCTGTGAACATCAGGGTGCATATATCTTTATGGATAAAGTTTTTCAAATTTTTGGGGTAGATACCCAGAAGAGGGATTGCTGAGTCCTATGGTAATCCTACTGTTAATATTTTGAGGAGATTCCTGTACCAATTTACATTCATACCACCAGTGTATGAGATACCCTTTTCCCCACAGCCCCTCCAACACTTGTTATTACTTGTCCTGTTGATGATAGCTATTCTAACAGGTGTGAGGTGGTATCTTATTGGGGTTTTGATTTGCATTTCCCTAATGGCTAATGAAGTTGAGCATCTTTTCATAGGTCTGTTGGCTGTATGTCTTCCTGTAGAAATGTCTATTCAGGTCCTCTGCCCATTTTTTAATTGGATTTGTTTTTTTTGTTGTTGTTGAATCATATGAGTTCTTTATATATTTTGGATATTAGCCCCTATTGGAGGCTATCCTTACTTAAACTTTACTGCTTAAAGAAAACCAGGCTTTTCTTTAATTGATATTGATGGTTATTTGCAGAAGTTTGAAATTAGACATTTTAAAGTTTGAATCTCTACTTTTCCATTTATTCTATGTTGTCTTGAACCTTCTTTTAACTTCTTTATTCATCAGTTTCTCTGTGTGTGTGTGTGTGTGTGTGTGTGTGTGTACACACACATACACACATACATATACATATATATACACACACATAAAATTTGTGACTGGTTTATTTCACAACATCATATCCTCAGAGTTCACCTATGTTGTAGCACGTGACAGGATTTCCTTCCTTTTTAAGTCTGTGTACTATTCCATTGTACATATACCACATTTTCTTGATTCATTTGATGGACACTAGAGTTGCATTGTCCCTGACCCTTTCTTGATATCATAGGTCTGCTATAACAAATTACCACAAATGAAGCAGTTTAAAACAACATAAATTTATTCTCTCACAGTTCTAGTAGTTAGAAATTCAAATCAAGGTGTTGGCAGGGCCATGCTCCCTCTGAAGGCTCTAGAGAAGAATTTTTTTTATGCCTCTTTCAGCTTCTAGTGGCTGTAATCAGTCCTTGAAGTTCTATAGCTTGTAACTGTATCATTCCAATCTCTGCCTCTATTGTCACATGGCCTTTTTCACTATGTGTGTTTCTGTGTGTTTTTCTAAGGACATAAATCATTGGATTTAGAGCCCACCATAATCCTACTGGATTATAACTTCATCTCAACCTACCTAACTACGTCTGCAAAGACCCTGTCTCCAAATAGGTTCACATTCTGAGGTCATAGGCAGACATGAATTTTGTGAGATAACATTCATCCCACTACACTCTCTAAAATTTAATTGATTTGTAATGCATATAAACATTTGGCAGCTGAGACTGCCACAACAAAATACCATAGGCTGGGTGGCTTAAATAACAAATTTTCTCACAGTTCTGGAGGCTGAAAAGTCTAAGATCAAGGTTAGGCAGGTTCCAGTGTCTGATGAGGGCTCTCTTGCAGACAGTCGCCTTCATGCTGTGTTCTCACATGGCAGAGAGAGGGGGAGGGAGAAAGAAGAGGGCACATGTAAGCTCTTTGGTGGCTCTTTTAAGAGCACTAATGCCATCAAAGCAGGGCCCTATCCTCATGACCTCATCTAAACCTAATTAGCTCCCAAAAGCTCCATCTCCTAATATCATCACATTGGTGGGCAGGGCTTCAACTGAATTTGGGCGGAGGAAGACAAAGACATTCAGTTCATAACAACATTCAAAACCAAAATATATATTTAACATTAGGCAATATTTTAGAAGTCAGTTATTTTTTAAAATAATGGTATATAAGTTTGACCATGTATATGCATACACATAAAACTTGCTTATATTGTCTTGGGAAAAGAGTATATAAGATTCATGTTTATTTAATAGTTTCAACATTCATATTTTATTTGACCTAATATCTTTGCTTCAAAATAAACTATAAAGCATTTTTTGAATGGTGTTGTAGGTATTTAAGCAGAGGCCTTATCTGATTTACATTTTTGTCAACATCTGTTATCTCTTTCATTTCCTATTATTTACTTTAGACTTTAAAATACAATAAGCAAAAATTTGCATATATCAGAAAGTGCAGCTCAGTTGTTTCACAGTGAAAAAAATGCGTAACTTGCATTCAGACTGAAAAAACTAAAATCTTACCAGCATCCCACAGTCTTCCATCTGCCGCTTTTTATTTAACAAGTTTCCCCAGGTAATTCTTATAATAGGCATCTAGATTTGTAGCAGGTATTTGTGTAGATCTCTCCTCTGTCAGGTATCATATTAGTGGACTTAGTTTCCACAGTGTGCTCTCATTCACATCTTTTACTGTTTCTCCACTTGGAGCGGTTTTTCTTTTGCTTTCCAATTCCTTCTGTAAATCTTTCACACCTCCACTCCCAACACCCTCCATGGCAGCTGCATTTCAGTTCTTAATGAAGATTCCTTCCTTAAAGGAGCATTGACTCCTTCATCCCTTTTTCCCCTCATGAGTTCTGAGTTAATTGCCCCTCCTATGTGTTTTCATTAAACCCTCCATTTCTCCTCTTATTTATCATAGTACATTCTAATTGCTGCTTTTCATGTCTTTATCTCTAATCATACCATTAATATTGAAAAGTCAGATAGTGTAGTATTTGCTTCATTTTAATTTTATCCCTAGTACCTTGCACAGTGTTAGTGGATGATATACATTAAGTGATAGTAACATCATTATGTTTTAGTATTGAAAAAGGATCTAGAGTTCATCTAGCTTAGCCTCCTTATTTTACAGATGAGGGAACTAAAAGCCTGCAATTTATTATTTAAAAGGGCTGAGAAAAAGCCAGGGGTCAAACTATATAGTATTGACTGTGATGAGAGAGAATGGTGGGAAAGGCCACTAATGTTCAGTATATTTAAGAGACATTCTTCACTTGAATCATAGCTAGACAAAATTATTTCATTTCCAGTTTTTCTAATGTTCCAATTTCAGCTCTGGCTAGAGTATTTTATCATCCTATTTTTATTCTCTTACTCTCACTGATTCTGTTCTTTTTTTACTCCCTTTGTGGTTTATAGTTTCCAGCACCCCTATTTTTATTATTATTACTTCAGTTTAGCTTGCTACCCAGGCTAGGTTCCTGTGGTTATCCATTTCAAAAATATTCTCATTTCCAACCAAGAATTCCCCATTGGCATCTTAGATTCAACATGTCTAACGGCTAAGTACTTCATTAACAGCAGCCTTTTTTCCTCCCATCCCTGCCAGTCTCCTACCTACTTGTCCAGTGATCTTCTGGTTTTCCTTTTTCTTTTTCTATCTTCTTAAGCTCCACACTTGAAGCTTCAGAGATATGGTAGATTCTTTCTAATCTCTTGTCCATTGTAGGTCAGTCAGCATTCATTTTTTTTCAGTGTTTCGAAATTCGTTGTATTTCAAATTGAAATTACTTATTTCAATGATAAGTAAAGACGGAGTGATAAGTAAAACTCCTTAGGAAACTGGAATAAAAGATATTTATAACATTCTTTTAAATTTTGGAATATTAATGAATGATCTGAGAGCCAATATTTTCTATCACTTATATTCTCAGTACCAGGTATTTTATATTTATAGTTATTTTATTTTATTTCATATTATATTTTAATTCTTTTAGCCAGAGAAAATAACCAGATGTAATACATATTATGGGAACCCCACATTACATGAGAGAGTCAGAGACCTCACATTCACTAGAGGTTCAGAGACAGAAAGGGAACATCCTCAGCTAGTGAGTACAGGTATGTTAAATGTGTTCTCTCAGCAGTCACACAAAGAGTATATTAAACCAAATCATAAAATTTACTTATTCACTTATTAAACTGATAATTCTTGGACACCTGTCTAACACCCGCACTAGATGCTACAAGTTATAGCAGTGAACAAAACAAACTTGGAACCTTTGCTCAGAGACGTTAAAATCTGATGAAGAAGCAAAATTAATTCTATATATAAAATGAAATTTGATTAGTGATAAGTAATTTGCTGAAAGTCACACAGTTTATCTCTAGTACAGCTGGGTTTTCATCCCAAGACTACCTTCTTTTAAAAGGCTACATTCTTTCTACTGTGCCATGATGCCAACAGATAAAGGCAATTCAATATATAAAAATCAGTTGTATTTTTAATATGTCAGCAACAGAAACACAGAAAGGAAAATTCATTAATCATTCACAAAGTCAAAAAACATCAAATGTGTAGGAATAATTCAAATTAAAGATATATAAGGAACACAGGAAAGGTGGTACCTCCTTGTAGGCTGCACGAGAGGAGGGTTCAACACAGGGATGATGGCAGCTGTCCCTCCAGCCCTCACCCTGTAGCCACACAACTCAGTCTCTCCCCATATGTCTCTGACACTTCCTGAGTCGCTGTCCCTCCGCCAAAGCCCAGGTGCTATGGTAAAGATGAATTTAAAAAATAATTGTAACACCACTCACAAAAATTAACTCAAACTGAATTAAATACTTAAATGTAAGACCTGAAACCATGAAACTCCTAAAAGAAAACATAAGGATAAAGCTCCTTGATATGCATCTTGGTAATGATTTTTTAGGTATGACACCGAAAGCACAAGAACAAAATTAAATATAACAAGTGGGGCTACATCAAACTAAAAAACTTCTGCAAAACAAATGAAAACAGCAACAAAGTGAAAAGACAACCTATGGAATGGGAAGAAATATTTTCCAACCATATATCTGATAAGGGGTTAATATCCAAAATATATAAAGAACTCATATAACTCAATAGCAATAAATCAAATAACCCAATTAAAAAATGGTAAAAGGATGTGAATAGACATTTCTCCAAAGTATATAGTGCATGAAAGACCAACAGATGCATGAAAAAATGTTCAACATTACTAGTCACTAGGAGTATGCAAATTAAAACCACATGAGATATCATCTCACACCTGTTAGAATGGCCAACATCAAAAAGATAAGAGATAACAAATGCTGGTGGGGATGTGGAGAAAAGGGAACCCTCACACACTGTTGGTGGGATTGTAAATTAGTACAGCCACTATGGAAAGCAGCCACCAGGATTCTCAAAAAATTAAAAAGAAAACTACTGTATTATCCAGCAATTCCACTTCTAGGAATATATCCAGGGGAAATAAAAACACTAACTGAAAAAGATACCTGCACCCCCACGTTCATAGCTGCCACTTCTTCCTTCTTCCTCCTTCCTCATTCCTTCCTCTCTTCCTCCGCCTGAAGAATGGGACAGCCTATAAGCAGTACATATAAATCATCAGAGTGATTATAGCCAAAGTCTATAAGCAAATTCTATACATACGTAAAAGTCAAACAATCAGTGAGAAAAATGGGCAAAAGAAATGACTACACTTCATAAAAGAAGATATGCAAATGGATAATTAACATGAAAGAAGGGATAACGTCTTAGTCATCACAAAAAGGTAAATAGAGCTCACTTAAAAATATAGCTAAAATTGAAGAGACTGAAAATTTTAAATTTTGGCATGGTTGTGGAGCACCTTTGACTCTCATGTTAACTGGTCAGGGTATAATTGGTATGATGACTTTGAGAAATTAGCAGTATCTACAAACACTGAACATACAAATATCTTATGAGCCAGCAATTCTGCTCTCACTCAGCAGAAATGCATATGCATATATATTCATTAAAAGCCATATACTAGTGTTCTTGACAGCATTTTTCAGTTACAGTTGGCATACACTATTAGTTTTAGGTGTACAATGTAGTGATTTTATATATATATGTAAATTATAAATCTAGTACCCATCTCATACCATACAATATTATTGACTATATTCCTTCTGCTATACTTTACATTTCATACTATTTTGTAACTACTGATTTGTACTTCTTAATTCCTTTCTCTTTTTAACCCCGCCCCAGCACTCCTGCCATTTAGCAGCCATCAAAATGTTCTCTGTATCTACAAGTTTATTTTGTTCCTTAGATTCCACATGTAAGTGAAATCATATGACATTTGTGTTTCACTGTCTGAATTACTCCACTCATCAGAATGACCTTAAGGTCCATCTATGTTGTTGCAGATGGCAATACCCAGAAGTGGGATTACTGGATCCTTTTTTGTCTCTTGTTATAACCTTTGTTTTAAAGTATTTTTTGTTTGTTTCCATTTTAATTAAAAATCTTTTCCCATCCTTTTACTTTCAGTCTTTGTGTGTCTTTGAACTAAAATGAGTCTCTTGTAGGTTGAATATGTAAAGGTCTTGATTTCCTAACCATTTAGCCACCCTATCTTTTGACTGGGACATTTAATTGATTTACATTTAAAGTATTGTAGATACTATTGACATTTTATTATTTATATTTTTTTATTTCTCCTCCTCCCCTCTTCTTCCTAACTCCCCCTCTCCTTCCCCTCTGCCTCCCCCACTCTTCCTCTTTCTCCTCCTTCTCCTCCTCCTTCTTTCACTGCTGCTGCTGCTGCTGCTGCTTTCTCTTCCTTTTTCTTTCTCTTTCTCTCTTCTTCCTCTTCTTAAAGAAGTTCCGCTAACATTTCCTTTAATATTGGCTTCATTGTGATGAACTCCTTTAGCTTTTTCTTGTCTGGAAGGCCCTTTTTCTGTCATTTGATTCTAAGTGATAGCCTTGTTGAGTAGAGTGATCTTTGAATATTTCATGCCAGTTCCTTCTGGCCTGTGAAGTTTCTGTTGAGAAATCAGCTGACAGTCTTATGCCAGCTCCCTTGTAGGTAACTGACTGCTTTTCTCTTACTGCTTTTAAGATTCTCTCTTTGAATTTAACCTTTGGAATTTTATTATGTGCCTTGGTGTGGGCCTCTTTACTTTCATCTTGTTTGGGACTCTCTGCACTTCTTTGGTTTTTCTGTATTTTCTTCCTCACATTAGGGAATGTTTTCATCAATATTTTTTAAAATAAATTTTCAATTCCTTGGTGCTCTCTTCTCCTTTTGGTACCCTATGATGCAAATATTAGTATGCTTAATGTCCTCATTTTTTGTGGATCCTTTTTTCTTGTTGCTGTTGTGATTGGGTGTTTTCTGCTACCTAATCTTCTAAATCATTCATTTGATCCTCTGCTTCATCTAACCAGATGATGAATCCTCCTAAGGTATTCTTCGTTTCAGTATTGTTTTCTTCATTTCTTATTTTTCCTTTTCCCCCCATCTTTATTGAAATATAATAGACAATGAGTTGCTCATATTTATCTTGTACAAGTCACTGAGTTTTTTTTTCAATTATAGTTGCCATACAATAATATACCACTTTCAGTTGTATAGCATAGTGATCAGAGATCCACGTAACTCACAAAGTGGTCACCCCACTAAATACAGTACACCTCTCCCCCCTTACATATTTATTACAACATTATTAACCATCTTCCCATGCTATACTTTACATTTCCATGTCTGTTCTGCAGCTATCCATTTTTACCTCTTAATCTCTTTGCTTTTTTTTTTGTCCCCCTCAACCCCCTCCCATTTAGTAGCCCTCTAAATATTCCCTGTATCTATGTTGTTTCTGATGATATTTGTCTTTCTCTATCCAACACATTTCATTCAGCACAATACATCTAGGTCCTTCAAGGCAATATCTTTTTCCATCCCCTTCCTTTTAGTTTGTGTGTGTCTTTTAATATGAAGTGAGTCTCTTGTAGGCAGCATATGTAGGGATCTTGTTTTCTTATCCGTTCAGCCACTCTATCTTTTGGTTGGAGCACTTAATTTTTTTCCATTAGAGGTACTTTTGATAGGAATGTAGTTATTACCATTCTTTATTCCTATTTTTGACACATGTTTTTACTTCTTAAAGAAGTCCCTCCAACATTTCCTGTATTACTGGTTTGGTGTTGATAAATTCCTTTAGCTTATTTTTGTCTGGAAGCTCTTTATCTGTCTTTCAACTCTAAATGATAGCTTTGCTGGATAAAGGATTTTCGGTTATAGATCTTGGGTTTTTATCACTTTGAGTATTTTGTGCCAAGTTCTTCTGTCCTGCATAGTTTCTTTCTTTTGAGAAATCAGCTGCCAGTCTTATGGGTACTCTCTTGTAGGTAACTAACTGCTGTTTTCTTGCTGCTTTTAAGATTCTCTCTTTATCTTTAACCTTTGGCATTTTAATTATGATGTGTCTTGGTGTGGCCTCTTTCAGTTCAACTTTTTGGAGACTCTCTGAGTTTCCTGGAGTTATATGTCTATTTCCTTCACCAGGTTAGAGAAGTTTTCCATCATTATTTCTTCAAATAGCTCTTCAGCTTCTTGTTTTCCTTCAAGTACCCCTATGACACGGACATTTTTACCTTTAATAGTGTCCCATAGCCTCCTTAAATTATTATTATAGTCTTGGCTTCTTTTTTCTTGCCATTCTGGTTGAGTGACCTTGTGTTTCCCATCCTCTATGTAGGCCATCTGATCTTTTTTATCCACTGTTTATTCCGTTTAATACACTTCTCATCTTGGATAATTTGTTCTTCATTTCTGACTGGTTCTCTTTTATAATTTACATTTCCCTTTTTCTGTTTTTTATCTTTGTTGAAGTTCTCACTGAATTTATATACACTTCCCATAAGTTCATTGAGCATCTTTATAAGCATTGTTTTGAACTCGGCTTCTGTTAGATTGCTTGACTCCGTTATTCCTGGATTTCTGTTTTGTTCTCTCATATGGTTTCTGCTTCTTTGTCTTCCCATTTTGGCTGCCTTTCTGTGCCTGTTTCTATGTGCTACGCAAAGCTCCTAAGTCTTCTGGTCTTATTAGTGTGGCTTTGTGTACTAGGTGTCCAGTGGCACAGTACTGAGAGGGCCAAGCTTAGCTTCAACCTATGCCCATCCAGGGCCACCTGTTAAGATTCAGCAAGCAATCCACAGATGCTGTGGTTATAGTTGCCTCAAAAGGCCCCACCAGAAACCACGGCCAGCTGCCACCAATATGAGTCTAGGCACTGTTCAGCAAGGAGCACCTGACTTGCTGAGGATACACCTGGATGTGGCTTGGGTGGGGCCATGAGTTGGAGGAGGTGGAATGTCAGGGAATCCTCTGGGTGGAGCGACCTCTGTTATCCAGTTTGATGATGTTATAGCTATGGCGGCTCTGAGTCTGTGCACTAAGAATGGGGAGGGCTCAACAGAGGAACAATGGATGCCTCTGGCACTTCTGTACAGAGTGAGTCTTGCTTTGGCCCTACTCCAACAAGTCAGTGTTCCCCTGTAAGTCCTTGTTGCCCCCTGTGCAGCTGAATCACACTGGTGCTCTCAGGAAGCAGGTCCGTCACCATAAAAGCCTGCTCGCGTACACAGCCCCTTTAAGAGGCATCTGCATCTGCTGGCTGGCACTGCCACTGCCATAACCTCTGTCCCACTCAGCCGCTCAGGACCGGGCAACCTTACATCCTTGCTCTGTCCTACCTTCTGCCTTTGCAGAGTGGTTTCTTATATTTCTCCCTAGTTGTATGGCTTGTTCATCTAGCTCCCAGGTGATTTTTCCTTGCTCTTTGCTCCTTGTTTCTGTCACAACTTTGATTTGGTCACCAGAGGGATGAATAGAGCCTCTGTCACCTGGCAGGTACAGCAATGCAATCATCATCATATAATCAATAAGCAACCTGAAAAATTTTCTTCCCTGTGTGAAAGAAAAAGCTTGTGCTTCCAGCCTTTTTTTTGAATGATATTGAGACCTCCTCCCGAACTGCCCAAAGCCAATCATTTCTGAGATATAGCTGTACTTGTGCACTTTAGACTACTAAAGTCCAGCATCAAGGCTGAAAGTAATGGATCCAGAGACTCAGAATCTTTAAGAACATGGCTGTACGGCTCCTGTATCACTTGTACAAAAGTCATTGAGCCAAAAAGTTGAAACTACGTTGAATAATAGGCACAGTGTTCCTAAATAAAATTGAGTGCTGGAGCTGCACCAGAGCTTGTCTCCCCTACTGCTTCTCCCCTCTTTTGCTTACGTCACCCCGGAGCACCGGCAACATTGGGAAAACACTGTTATTGGTACTCCAGGTATGTCCCTGGTGCCTTCAAGCTGTTGCCATAACTCTGGAACTCAGAATGAGCGAGTCCATCAGCAAGTTTGTTTGTGCATGGGCCATTTAAGAGGAGTGCCTGGGACTTCAGCTTCCATCTATCTCACTGAGCCACAATCTCCAGTGATTTTGACAGCCAGAAATTATGGGGGCGTCTCCTCCCAGCACTGAAACCCTGGGCTATGGAGCCTGGTATAGGGCTGGAATCTCTCGCTCCTCTGGGTGGACCTAAAACATTCCTCCCGATTTTTAAACACCACACATGAGTGTGGAACCAGTTTGTTCTGCATCTCAGCCCCTCCTACCAGTCTCAAATTGGCTTCTTCTCTATGACTTTAGTCATAGGACTTCTGTTCAGCTAAACTTCAGGCAGTTTGCAATGATGGTTGTTCTATAGTTTAATGGTAATTTTGATGTGGTCGTGAGAGGAGGTAAGCACAGCATTTACCTACTTTGTCTTCTTGACCAGAAATTCCATGACAGCGTTACTTAAAATATCTTAAAAAATGAAAATAACTCAAATATACATCAACAGTGGGATGGATAAATAAACTAAGGTAAGTTTCTACACTGAGATAGTCTATAGCACTCAAAATGAATCAGCTACTGCCATATACAACAACATGGATGAATTTTACAAATAAGATATTTGACTAAAAGGAGCCATACATGATACTTACTTTATCATTCCGTTTACACAAAATTCAAAAACAGGCAAAACTATAATCATTGATGTTAGAAGTTATGATAGTGACAATATTTGGAGAGATGTACTTAAGGAAGCCATACAAGATTCAGAGATACTTTTAATATTTAGTTTCACAGTCTAGGTGATAATTATGTAGGTGTGTTTACTTTGTGATAATTTCTAAAGCTATGCTCACATGATTTGCATACTCATGCATATGAAATTTTTATTTCAAATCATTATTTTGTAGTTTGCCAACTAACAAATTATATATTTATATCAAGCAATGAATGTACATAACTGCCATTAATTGAAAAAATGACCATGTTAATTGGCAAGCTTAAAATTACATCCAGAATTATAAGTATTGTAAATTATAAATATTACTATATTAGATGGTTTTTTAATAATGAGCTATATATGTTTCCATTTTGAAAAGTTTTTGGAAGTTAATAATTTTTAGAGTGGGGAATTTAAAGACTTTAAATGTTTTTCAATTAACATACACATATAGCTTACAGCATACATTCAGCTAATATCACTGAAGCATTACTGTATGTTGAGGAGCTGTGCTTTTCAGATCCTTTGAAGATAGTAAAGACAATAAGTATACTTTTGAAGTATATATCAGTATTCTAGTTTTATAAGCTGAATATATTTGAAGTTACTTAGATAATGCTTTCTTGGATTATATAGATGCTTAAATAATGATAAGGGAAATTCCTTTATAGCTGCCTACTTTTAATTTTTGGTTTCTACTAAAAAGTAAAAAAATATCACTTTGGATGAATGGAACTAACAACAACAAAGAACTATAGCACATATTTTCACTCAATAATTTCATATGAAATACCTTATTTTCTCCCTTTTTCTTTGGCAGTATGTTAAATTCTATTATAACCATATTAAATTAAGCTTTTAAAATTAAAATATAATTTGAAACAATGTTCATTTGCTTTTTTTCTTGTTTAATTAAAAAAATTCCAAAATGGGTATTGTTATTCACCAACCATGTTTCCTGATGTTTTCTTTAAGCTAACTTTACTTTGCTTCTGTGTCTGTGTATCTGCAGTATGTACTAATACTAACATCAGTAGAATTCAGAAATAAACTTTTGTCTTATTTATAAACTTAATAGTCAAGGAAATAAGTTAAAGAAATAATTTAACTTTTTAACTACATACCTCTGATAACACTGAATCATAAATGAAAGAGGAATTTCAAGTTTTGGGCCTGGAAATATATGTTGGTGTACTAGTTTCTACCTTGATAATTTAGTCATCTACTTAGTAATAAATTCAACATTCTATTTATAGCACTATAGATTTAATCTTCTCTTAGGTAGTGTTTCTACTACCTTATCACCTACCTCCCAGTCACTCTGCTCCAGCTACCATCACAGCTTTCTTGCTGTTTCACTATAGCTACTAAGCACATTTCTACCTCAGCACTTTTGTTGATAGCTCTACTCAGATCTGTATTTCCCTGTGTTCTCCCTAGATGCCTTCCATTGTATGCAGATCTCTATCTAAATATCACCTCACAGATGCATCCACTATTCTCTCTATAATAATTCCCATCATTCTCTGTTCTCTTTTCCTGCTTCATTTTTTTATAGCATTTATCATAACTTGATATTCTGTTAGATTTACTTTTTATACATTTCTCAGTAAATATAAGCTTCATAAGGATAGGGAGTTAATTGGTGCTGTATACTACTGTATTTTCAGTGCCTACAACCAAAACTGACATATAGTAAGCACTGTATAAATATTTGTAGTTAGAATGAATAAATATAATAGCAATGAAGTATGAGTCTTCATGGTCAGAGCTCAGTTACCTATGCGGAATTCACTTATTTATTCTCTAAACAAATGTTGGATTGTTGTTAGTACCAGCATGGCTCTCTACATAGGGATTGGTGGTGGATTTTAAATAAGCTCTAATAATATAACAGATTTTTGATCTTATTCTTTATTCTTTAAAGGAGGAGGAAAGGGGAAAGGGGGAAAATTATGTGTTTAGTTTTTAATTTTTTCTTCTATCAAATAATGACTAAAGAATATTTGTTCTAAATGCATTGTCTTTGTTCTTGTCTGTAGTAATTTATAAACATTGTAATAACTACTCAAATACCAAGTAACTACTCAAGTACCAGTAAAAGTTGTAGATTTATATTGGTTCTGTTTTCCTGTTTATATCTATTCTCACCCTACCCACCCCCATTTTTTTTTTAAAGAATCCAACCCAAGTCGGAACAGCTCTTCAGGTTTTCCATAATCTCGGAACTTTGAAGAATACTATTACCAGTGTTGTGGATGGATATTGTGCTGCTTTGGAAGAAAGCATCAACAGTGCATTAGATATCAAAGTTTTGACTCAGCCTTCCCAGTCAGCTGTGAGAGGTATGGATTTGATTTATATTTAGCTTCTTTATTTATTTATAACTGAGAAGTTCTTTGAATAGTATATGAAACAGTCAAGTTTCAAAGCAATTTAATGACTCATTTTTTAGTAGACAGAAAATGAGAGAAGAGATTATGTTTCAGAATTTATTTATAACATTTTTGTCTAATCAGTGAATTGAACTGGCCAATTGGTATATTCAGAACTTCTAGATAAAATTCTATAAACTGTAGCTTCATTTAGTTCAGAGGAAACAGATGCAAGGGAAAAAAAGGAACATATTTTTTTCCATAAAATCCTTATCCTCACATGTACTTCTTATTGAGACAGAAGATATTTTTTTAAGGAAATGCCATTTCTACCTTTACTTTCTTGGGCTTTTTCTTATAATAATTCTGATATTCAGAAGCAATAACGGCTACCTGTGAAGATAGAAATTGATAAAATCATTGGGAACATAACAGCTATAGCAAAATCTAAAGAAAACTACTAAAGAAAGGTAGGATTCAAGGTGGAGAGGAGTAGCCCTACATTAGCAGTCTGCAATCCTTTTCCTGCCAAGACATACCTGATGATGACTTCCATATATAACACACTTCATAGATGGGAAAGACTTCATTGTTATGTGTACCTCTCACTTATCTAAGCAACCCCAACTGTACATTTCTCTCCTTAAATTCTTTCTTCTCTGCTTTTAATATAAATAAACTGAATGTGCTGCTAGAAAAGACCAAGTATTCCACTTTTGCATTAGATCCCATTACTTAAGATCATTACCTTAGCAGATCCCTTCTTTCTGCCACTTCATCAGTTTTTCATTTTTGTGTGTCTTTCCAGTCACACATAATCATAGTAGTATATCATCTTCTGCTTAAAGACAACCAAACAAATCTATCTTGACTCTATTTCTTCAGCTTTATTGTCCCCATTTTATTTTTTCTGACTACAGAAAAATTCCCTAACGTGTTATCTATATGTACTGTCTCCAGTTTTTCTCTTCTCATTTTTCTCTTGAAGGTACTAATCATCATAGAATTGTCCTGAGTAAGAAATGAAATAACACTTGTGTAGAATTAAGAACAGAATTATCAATACATGAGTAATACTAAAAAATTATTTGCAGCCATTATTAGTTTTACATTTGCTATATATATAACCTTATAACACAGGATATATTTCACTCATAAATAAGTTGCACTAGATAAAAAGAGATAAAAGAATCTTAGATCTTAAATGGATTTTTAAAGGTTAGCACCAGCCTCTGATTAGATCTGTATTAAGACTATTCTAGGAGAGTTTTAAACAGAAATTGCCAAAGGAGATTTCACTCTCAATTTTTCTCAATTATTCTCAGAAAGTTTGACCTAATGTTTAAATTTCCAGGAGGAGTTTAATCTCATCTCTCTTGTGTTGTCAAAAATAAAGGGCAAAACTGAGAGCAGTTACTCATTTGCTGTCAATCCTAATGTACGCCCTCTTATTGAAAGAATAGTTTTAAAGCTTTATTATCACCTGTTGAGTAAATATCATGATTTAATGTAGAAATTGTAAGCATCAATTCTTTGTTATTTTTTTAAAAGAATAATCACTATTATTTTTATTTTTTACATGTTATATTGGCAGTATTAGTATTAATTTCCTGATATTGATACTATGTAGTAGAATGTCCTTGTGTTTTGAAAATACACATTAGAGTAGTTAAGGGTGATGAGGCATCATGTAGGTAACTTATTCATGAATAATTCAGAGAAAACAATTTCTTTTACTAAGCTTTCAAAATTTTATATGTTTAAGATTGTTTCAAGATAAATATATAACATTAGTGCAATCTTAAGGGGGAAATGTTACCTATGATATATTTAAAAGTTTGTGATTCAATAAAAAAGGAAAAGATAAACAACTCGGTTGAAAACAATAGAGAAGGCAATTCAAAGCAGAATACATCCATTAAATGTGAAAAGATGTTCAGTCTCTTTTTGGAGGATGAACTAGTTATTAGAGAAACACAAACGAGATACTATTTCTCAATCATGAGATTGGCAAAATCTAAGCAAGAACAAAGTATTGAATGAGAGCAGAAACTCTGGTACTCTGATTGTAGAAGGATAAAATGATTCAACTACTTTATTCAATTTTATCAAATTATAAGATGAAAAATGTACATACCTTATGATCTTATAATTTTCTTTATAAGATTATACCCTAGAAATACTCTGGCACGTATGTATAAAAACTTTTATTGCACAGTTGTTTATAATAATGGCAGAGTGTAAACAACTTTTCCTTCAAAGGAAAAATGAATAAACTATTAAGTAGACTAATATATAATGTTAAATTAATAAACTTACAAATACAGATAATTCTAAAAAGTATTACATGGAAAAGCTAGTTGCAGAAGGATGCATACAGTATGATACTATATTTAAAACATAAGAACATGAGAACGTAAGAACATGTAATAAAGGTATAAATATGCATTGTAATAATGATCAAATTCAAAATAGTATCAGTTTTGGAGAGAGAGCAGGGAAAATCGGACCAGGAAGGGGGGGCATACAAGGAACTTTATTTATTTTTTTAATTCTTTAAAAAATTTATTTTTTAAGACTATTTTTTTTAGAGCAATTTTAGGTTCACAATAAAATTAAGAGGAAGGTACAGAGATTTCCCATATACCCCTGCCTTCACACATGCGTAGTCTTTCCAATTATCAACATCTCCTGCCAGAATGGAACATTTTTCACCAGTGATGAAATAACATCGCCACATCATTATCACCCAAACTCCATAGTTTTGGAGTGTACTTTTGGTGGTGTGCATTCCGAATCTGGACAAATGTATAATGACTTACCTCCATTAATATATCATACAAAGTATATTCACTGCCCTAAAATCCCCTGTACTCTGCCTCTTTATTTCTGCTGCTTCCTGCTCTAGTAACCACTGACTTTTTCATTGTCTCAATAGTTTTGCCTTTTCCAGAATGTTATATGGTTGGAATTATATAGTACAGATTCTTTTCAGATTGGCTTCTTTGGCTTAGTCCTTCATGTCTTTTCATGGCTTGATAGCTCTTTTTTTTTTTTTTTTTTTTTTTTTTTTTGTTTAGTGCTGATTATTTTCATTGTGCGGATGTACCACAGTTTATTTATACACCTACCTTCTGAAGGACATCTTATTTGCTTCCAACTTTTGCAATTATGAAAAAAGGGTACTATAAATATCCATGTCAGGTTTTTGGGTGGACATAAGGTTTCAACTTGGGTATTTAGGTAAATACCAAGGAGTGGAATTACTGGATTTTCTAGTTAGAGTATATTTAGTGTGGTAAGAAACCACAAAATTGTCTTCCAAAGTGACTGTATCATTTTGCATTCCCATCAGCAATGAATGAGGGTCCCTATTGCCCCACATCCTTGGCAGCATTTGATGTTGTCATTTCCAAATTTTGACTATTCTAATAGCTGTGTTGTGGTATCTTATTATTTTAATTTACATTTTCATGATAATGTATGATATGGAGCATCTTTTCATATGCTTATCTGTTGTTTGTGTGTATTATTATTATTTTTTGGTGAGGGAAGTGTCTAATGGGATCTTTAGTTCACTTTTTAATCAGGTTGTCTTTTCATTGTTGAATTTTAAGAGTTCTTCCATATATTGGATAATAATAGTCCTTTAAGATGAGTCCTTTACAAATATTTTCTCCCATTCTGTAGATTGTGTTCTAATTATCTTGATATTGTCTTTCCCAGAGTAAAAATTTTTGATTTTAATGAAGTCCAGCTTATCAATTACTTCTTTCATTGATTTTGTGTTTGGTCTTATATCTAAAAAGTCATTGCCATACCTAGAGTCATAGAGGTCTTTTCCTATGTTATCTTCTAGGAGTTTTATAGTTCTCTGTTTTACATTTATGTCTGTGATCCATTTTGAGTTAATTTTGGTGAAGGGTGTATAGATTCTTTTTTTTTTTTTTTTTTTTTTTTTGCATGTGGTTGTTCAGTTCCATTGAAGAGATTATCTTTCTTCCACTTTATTGCCTTTGGTCTTTTGTTAAAGACCATTTGCCTGTATTTATGTGGATGTATTTCTGGGCTTTCTATCTTGTTCCATTGATCTTTCTGTCCTATTCTTTTGCCAATACCACATTGTCTTGATTACTGTAGCTTTATAGTATGTCTTGAAGTCAGATAGTCCTCCAACTTTGTTCTTTTTCTTAAATATTGTGTTGACTACTCTGGGTCTTTTGCCTCTTCATATAAACTTTAGAATCAGTTTGTCAATATCTATAAAATAACTGACTGGGATTTTGATTCAGATTGCATTGATTTTATAAATTAAGTTAAGAAGAACTGACATCTTGACAATTTAGAGTCTTCCTATCCATGAACATGGAATTTCTCACTATTTAGTTCCTCTGGTTTGATTTTGTTCATCTGAGATTTGTAGTTTTCCTCATATCAATCTTATACATATTTTGTCATATTTATTTATACTTAAGTATTTCAGTTTAGGGGGAATGTAAATAATATTGTGATTTCAGTTTCAAATTCAACTTTTTCATTGCTAGTATATAGGAAACCAATTGATGTTAGTTGCAGGTTATTTGTAGTCTTTATCACATTGAGAAAGTTCCCTTTATACCTAGTTTATTGAGAGTTTTTATCATTAATGGGTGTTGGATTTTGTCAAATGTTTTTTCTTTATGTGTTAATATGATCGTGTGATTTTTCTTTTATAGCCTATTGTTGTGATGGATTACATTAACTGATTTTTGAATGTAGAACCAGCCATGCATACCTAAGATAAATCCCACTTGATCATGGTGTAAACTTCTTTTTATATATTGTTGGATTTTATTTGCTAATATTTCATTGAGGATTTTTTTATCTATGTTCATGAGAGATACGGTCTGTAGTTTTCTTTCCTTGTAATATTTTTGTCTTGTTCCGTATTTGGGTAATACTGTCCTTATAGAATGAGTTAGGAAGTATCCCATCTGTTTCTGGAAGTTATGATAGAGAATTGGTGTAATTTCTTTCTTAAATGTTTCAAAGAATACACCAGTAGACTCATCTGGGCCTGGTACTTTAATTTTGGAAGGTTATTAAATGTTGATTCAATTTCTTCAATAGATTTAAGCCTATTCTGATCATCTTTTTATTCTAGCATGAGTTTTGGCAATTGCATCTTTAAAGGAAATTTATAGTTGTTCATAGTATTCCTTTTTTAGCCTTTTAATTTCCATGGGATCTATAGTGATGTCTTTCATTTCTGATATTAGTAATTTATATCTTCTCTCATTTTTTATTAGCCTAGCTAGGGAGTTATCAATGTTATTGATCTTTTCAAAGAACCAGCTTTGGTTTCATCGATTTTCTCTATTGGTTGCCTGTTGGAAATCTCATTGATTTCTGCTGTAATTTTTATTGTTTATTTATTTTTGCTTACTTTATTTTTAATTTGCTTTTTTTTATTTTTTTGGTTTTCTAAAGTAGAAATTAAGATAATTGATTTTAGATCTTTTCCTCCCCCAATATTTGTATTTAATGCTATTTCTCCCTAAGCATCACTTTGACCACATCCCACAAATTTTGACATGTTTTTATGTTTTCATTTAAAAATAGTTTTAAATTTCTCTTCAGATTTCTTTGACACATGTTATTTAGAAGTGTGTTGCTCAGTCTTTACATATTTTGGGATTTTCCACTTATCTTTCTGTTGATTTCTAGTTTAATTTATTTATGGCATGATAGCAGACATTGTATGATTTTTATTCTTTTAAATTTGTTAAGGTGTGTTTATGGCTCAGAATGTCGTCTGTTTTGATGAATGTTTTATTTGAGCTTGAAAAGAGTGTGTATTGAGCTATTGTTGGATGAAGTAGCTGTATAGATATCTAATATATCCAACTGACTGATGGTGTTGAAATTCTACAATATCCTTACTAATTTTTTTCCTTCTTATCTGTCAATTTGTTGATAGATGTAGGTTCATATTTCTTCTTGCAGTTCTATAAGTTTTTATCTCACGTAGTTTGATGCTCTGTTAGGCACATACACATTAAGAATATGTCTTCTTGGAGAATTGATCCATTTTATCGTTAGGTAATGCCCTTATTTATCCATGATAACTTTTCTTCCTTTGAATTCTGCTGTCTGAAATTAACATAGCTACTCCTGCTTTCTTTTGATTGGTGTTAGAATGGTTTATTTTTCTCTATTTATTTTTAATCTATATGTGTCTTTATATTTAAAGTGAATTTCTTGTAAACAACTTATAGCTGAGGTGTGTTTTTTGATCCACTCTATCTCTGTCTTTTAATTGATACATTTAGACCATTGACGTTCAAAGTGATTATTGACATAGTTGGATTAATATCTACTATATTCATTACTGTTTTCTATTTGTTGTCCTTGTCCTTTGTTCTTATTTTTTGTCTTCTACACTTTTTCTTCCTTTTTGGTTTTAATTGTTCATTTTATATGATTCTATTTTTCTCCTTTCTTAGCATATCAGTTATACTTCTTTTAAAACTTTTTATAATGGTTTCCATAGAGATTGCAATATAAACTAGGAACTAATTGAAGTCTACTTTCAAATAACACTATGCCACTTCACAGAGAGTGTGAGTACCTTGTGATAACAAAATAATCTTAATTCCTTCTTCCCATCCCCTTGTATCATTGCTGTCATTGATTTTACTTATATGTAAATATACATAAACACATTTAGACACACATAGAACATATAAACAGACATACATAATCAGATACATTGTTGCTATTACTATTTTGAATAAACTGTTATCTGTTAAATCAATTAAGACTAAGAAAAAAGTTTCTGTTTTACCTTCACTTATTCTGTTTTCAATGCTCTTCCTTTCTGTATATCAGAGTTTCTGACCTATATTATTTTCCTTCTCTCTAAAGAAATACTTTTGACATTTCATGCAAGGCAGCTCTATTAGCAACCATCAGTTTTCAAGGATTTTATTGATATATTCTTGGCTCAAAGATTCTTTCCTGTCTACGACCATGCCACCCTGAACGTGCCCCATCTCGTCTGATCTCAGAAGCTAAGCAGGGTTGGGCCTGGTTAGTACTTGGATGGGAGACCACCTAGGAATACCAAGTGCTGTAAATGTTGAATGAATGAATGAATGAATGAATTCCTGGTCTGATAATTCCAACATCCCTGCCATGTCTGGTTCTTATATTTGCTCTTTCTCTTCAAGTTGTTTTGTTTTTTAATATGCCTTGTCATTTTTTCTTGGTAGAGGGAATTCCTGTAATTAGGCCTTTAATAATGTGGTGGTAAGATGTGTGGGGAGTAGAAGCATTCTATAGTGCTATTATTAGGTCTCACTTGTAGTGAACTGCACAAGTGTTTTAATTAAATTTGTTTTCTCCTCCTTTAGGTGGGAGAGGATTACTGCAGTAGTCTGGAGTTGGATATTTCCATTCCCCAAGTCAATTAAGATCTGGTAAAACTCCAGCAGATAAAACTCTTGTTAGTTTCTCCTGAGGGCAGGTCTTGTTAAGAAGTACAGAGTGCTCTGGCATATTTCAAAATGATTCTTTTTCCTTTCCTCCTACTGGAAACATGAGGGGATTTTTCTCTAATATTTACTGTGGGAACCTAGTCACACGTGTGGAGGTAAATCTCAGTATTTTAGGGTCCCTGTGACTGGATCCCATTGGAGTTTTTAACTCTCAGAATTGTCCACACTGAGCCTCTAACAATTCCTCGATTACAGTAGATCATGTTTTTCTGCCCTGGCTCTGGTTCCCTCAGCAGTTTCTGCCAGGGAGACTCTGCTCTGGTAAGCAGCAACTCCTTATATTTGCTTGTAGGTCTTTCTAATTTGGGGAGCAGTGGTTTGCCATTGTCCTCTCCTTTCTCGTGGGTCCAAGAAGAGTTATTGATTTTTCAGTCTGTTTGGCTTTTTATTTGTTGTTGGGACAGAGTGTTGGCTTCCAGGCTTCTTACTTGTGGAATCAGAAATGTAATTGCTAATCAGATTCCCCCCCCCCCCGCCCCGCCCGCCATAGCTCACTTGTTTTTCTTTGTTGTCTAACTGGTTCTTTATCTTTGAAGTTCAGTAATATCTTAGGTTATATTTTGGGAATGAATGCTCTATATCTATTTTTTTTCTGAGTCAGAATATGTTCTCTTTTATAGAAAAGTTTACCTTGATTGTATGTTCGAATACTTTTCTTTTCCATTCGTTCTTTTTTAGGAACTTTATATAGATATCACATCTTTGCTTTCTGTTTTTAGTATCTTTGCCTTAACTATATTTTGTATCTTCTTATTTTATTTAATTTTGTATGATTACCTCTTGCCTATTTCCCATATCTGATTGTATTTTCACCCTTGATCATTATAATGTTTTATTGTTTCTATTGTTTAATCTCTGTTATAGTGTCACCCTGAGAATGTTTCCTATAATTATTTTGAGACAGTGAAAAACTAACCCTTCCTGTTATTTTCTTTGGAAGTTCCTTTGATAACCTACATTTATTATTGCTTTTTGCTTACCCACCCCTTCCCTGCATATCAGTGTTAGGCTCCATATTGCTTTGTTTCTGGTTATTATTTATCTTGAAAGGAACTACTTGTTCTTTGAAGAATAGTCTGGGAATAGTTGTAGGGAGAGACTCGTTGTCTAGTGTTAACTAATAAAGATTTGAGGTTGTAAAACAAAAGTTTATTTGGGGTTTTAAAGGATTTGAATCCAAGAGATGCAGATTTAGGTAGCAATCCAAATTATGCTCTGGAGAGAACAAAGAAAGGCAGGGTTTATAAAGGCAAAAATCACAAAATGTACATTGGTGGCTAAGTTATCCAGGATTGATTAGTTCCATCGTGCAACTGAGGGAGGCGAAAATTACAAGGAAGTAAAGTCCATATATGTCCATGGAGCACTTGTTATTCCAGATGTTACAGCTTAGCCTTGAGCTGAGTTTAGCAGCAGGTTTAGCATCTTAACAGCAGCTCTAAGAATTTAGGCATAAGATATACATAGGCCTCACTTTTTTAATAGCCTCCTGATTCTAAGTGACTCTCTTAGCAATGTTTCTTCTGTCTCCCCTGTCCTCCCCACCCCCCATCATTTAGTATAACCATTCTTTGCTTTTCTTTCCTCTTTCACCTCATTTTACCTATAATGGTCTCCCCAAGCTGGGGGGCTAATTCTTATATAATGCCATTATCATTTTATTGTGATTTCTCTTTCAGTTTTTTTCCTTTGCTACTCTGCAACATTGAACATTCTACTAGCTTCTTTACTGAACCATCTATGTGTAGTTCAACTCTAAGCAAAGAATCATTGTCTAGCCTAAATTCTTAAAATTGATTTTAAGAACAGTTTATTCCTTGCTGATTATCTTTAGATGGCAGCTATGTGGTACCTTGTACATTTTGCTTTATCCACAGCATTTGGCGTATGTGCTTTATAATCTCATTTGAGGTTTTAGCTTATTCCTTTTTTTCTTTTTTTGAAGTTAACATTTTTCTCTACTTTTTATTCTTATTTTCTTTGACTTTCAAGGGATGAGCATAGGAAAATGATTTTATTCCACTATCACTAACTGGAAATCACTCTTAAGTATTGTTTCTTAGAGGAACTCTTGGTTTCTTCTATCTAATAAAACTTAGTTTATGACACTTTATTTTGTTTCATGAATATCCTAAAGCTGATAATGGTGTCTATTGTTCTGTTTTAATTGTTCTTTCTCCCCTTTATACCGATGTCCTATGTTCAGTTAATTATTTCTATCATGTCTATATCTTCAGTGAGATGTATTTAGCTTATGAGAATAAAAATCTCTAAGTACTAAACTACAAGTAAGAAAACTGAAGCCTCTAAAACTAGTCGAACCAGTGACTGTAAACTTGTTTTTCTGTGTCTCAGTTTCTCTAAAGTAAATGCAAGCAGAAAATAATATCATCTTGTATTTCTGCTTGTATTTAGTTTAAGATTGTAATGGGTTAATGTGCCCCTTAATTCTTTATAATAAAACCAAGTTATGCCTAGTCCAGGAATTTCATTAATATTGCTGATTTTTGCAAAGGCACTACATAGCCTTTCCTCATTATTACAAATTCATTCTTTATGTAACATATGAGACAATTGAAGATTGTTTCAGTATGACCTTTCTATTTCCTGTATACTTTTCCTTAATGTTCTTTGCACAACACTACAAATAATTTAAAAAATTAATTAGATCTAGATTTGAAACAGGAATTCATATTTTTAAAGCCAGTATTTCTTTCCTATGTTTCTCTTTTTTATTACTCTTCAGTTATCAGAGTGAAAAATAATAGCATCTCCTTACTAAAGGTACATGTAATTCTTTTATAAACTTAGAACTTTTGAAAAAGGAAACTAAAGCAGTTTACAAATAGAGCCTCTAGTTTTCTTGATTGTTGCCCTCCTTAAAAACAGGATAGTCTATGGCCATGTCACCCTAAACAAGCCTGATCCCGTCTGATCTTGGAAGCTAAGCAGGGTTGGGCCTGGTTAGTACTTGGATGGGAGACCACTTAGGAAGACCAGTGCTGTAGCATAAAAAATAGAAAATGAGAGATTGTAAGATGACAGGTTCTTGGAATCTGTGAGATCAATCAAGGGTTGTCTCACCTGAAAAAAACAAACAAACAAAAAATGCAGGATAGACTCTTGTACTGCCTGGTTTGTAAATTTAATTTTGATTTATACTTTTCATTTTGAAATTAAAATTTCTTCTTTTTTATGTTGAAACATTTAAACCTGTACAAATAGCTGTGTGTGTGTATTACAATAACATTCTTAGACACCACTCTCAAGGATTTTAACAGCTTGAAACAATCAGAGATTATGCTTTTCTATTGGTTATCTTGTGTCTTAACTCTCTTTTAATCAAAAACAACTCCATTGCCTTTTTTTTCTTTTATGGCATTAAAATGTTTGGAGGGCCCCACAATTTGGATTTGTCTGGATTTATCTGATTGTTTCTACATGATTACATTCAGAGTAAACAAGCTGGTAAAGTGATGTGTATTCCCAATCACTTTATATCAGGAAGCACCAAAATTATGTTAGTCTGTCTCATAAGTGCTGATGCTAAATGGAATCTTTTGTTACTATGATGTATGCTGGCTTACTCCTTGTAAAAGTACTCTTTTTGTAATTAGTAACTTGTGCATATTTGAGATCATGTGAATATCCTGTTTCTTGTAACATTTTCCCCAGTGTTTTAGTATCCAATGATAATCTTTCCCTCAATTATTTTACTAGTAGTTTCAAAATGGTGAAATTTTTTTCTAATTCTGTCATTCTATCTGCATTTATTAACTGATACCTTTCTTGAAGTAGCAATTCCCATCCTTTTTAAACATGATTTTTTACTATGAATTCATTATCTTTTTATTTTTTATTTTATTTTTTATTTTTTTAAAATTTTTATATATATATATATATATATATATATATATATATATATATATATATATATATATATGTTTAAGGCGAGGCAACCCTTGGTTGACCTCACAGATTGCAAGGACCTTCTCAGTTTACAATCCCTCATTTCTTTATTTTTTTATTGGTGGTATTCCATCCAAGTACTAACCAGACCCAACCCTGCTTAGCTTCCCTGATCAGATGGAATCAGGCTTGTTCAGGGTAGCATGGCTGTAGACCATTAAATATTTTTTTTAATCAGTGTTTTAAATGACTGCCCACTCCAGTCAAGTTCTTGTGTTCACTGACAAATCACCATTCATCTTTGAACACTTCCTTTGCTCTCTGGCACAGTTTGTATCAGGCTCACCTTCTATGTTCACTGCTCCAGATATGGATGGAATCATGCTTTTCTCCAATAAGCCCTGGTTTCATTTTTTGGGAAATGATGCATAGAATTAAAATTATACTCATTTCTATTGAGTCATTGTCTCTATTCTTTTAGTGAACAGAGTTGGGAAATACCTCTAATCCCCTTTACATATTTGTATCTTTATTCTGTTTATAGTGAGACCCTTCATTTGCTCTGTTTTAAAATACACCTGAACTAGTTTCAGATTAGTAAATCAGTACTTCATCCAGCAACAAACCAGTTAAGTAAAGTGCACTATTTCTTTGTAATTCTTTTTGCCTCTAAAATATCTTACTGAAGTCAGAGTTCTGTAATTAAAAATTACTGAAATTATTTGTTTTCTTCTGTGTGGTTTTACATTATCAATTTGAAGTACAATTAATTTTATTTGTTTCTATATTTGTATTTAATTTTAGAGTTTGCTATTTTCACTGTTTTAAAATTTAAATTTATTTTGAAATATGTAAAACATTTGTATGGCTCACAAAAATTCACAACTTCTATCCCTGTTGCTTTCACCTGGTAGTTTGTTCTACCACTTACTTCCTCTCCCCATTTTAGGAAACCATGTGCATCAAATTGTGTGTGTGTGGGGGGGGGGGTGTGGGTGTGTGTGTGTACGATGCATCCTATGTGAGAGAAAGAGAAATCTTATTTCCCTTTCTTAAACAGAAAAGGCTGATTCTTTTTCATATCACTCATAAATTATTTCTTAAAGAAGGAACTTCTGATTTTTTAGCCTGTATCTGTTTTTTATAATACACAGTTTGTTATCATTGGAAATTTTTATTTTTTATGTTTGTCACTCATATAAACAGGGGGACCTGGCCGATCCACCATGCCAACCCCAGGAAACACTGCAGCTTTTCGTGCTTCCCTTTGGACCAATATGGAGAAACTTGTGGATCATATTTGTACTGTTTGTGGACAGGTAAATATTTTAGAGAGTGAAGAAAACATTAATTATGGATTATCCTTGTTATTTTGAGTTGTGTGAACCTGGGCAGATTTCTTTAAATTTCTGAGCATTTAAAATAACTGCCTTAGCTAATTATCATGCATGGAAAGGCTCTGGCAAAATGCCATTTTCTTTCCTTGCTGTTTCTAGTGCCTATGCTTTACACTTGTTCCATTAAAAAATACAGAATTATATACACTATCTCTTTCTTCCCCTTTTTAGGTACAACACCTACAAAAAGTATTAGCCAAGAAGAGAGATCCTGTTTCTCATATTTGTTTCATCGAAGAAGTAGTTAAGGTATATTTAGACAAAAATATCTTTATCTCTTTATTGAAGAATGAAAGAAGGTGATAAGCCAGTGTTATTTGTGTTTCTATCTTGCCGTGAGGCTACATGTCAAATATAATAAGGAAATAAGTATATTTTTTGACAACCATAAATTTTCTTTACAAAATATGTATAAGTACATTTGTTTATAGAGTAGATTCTAGTACTAATACTATTTATTGACTAATCTTTGAAATGCATGTAATTTCCCATTTTCTGTCATATAAATGACTTATTATCAATGTTTTTCAAAGTTCCACTAGAGAATAAGATGAAAATTTTTGGAAAATAAGAGATTTAATTAGTAGTTTATAACATCTTATAGTCTTCACTGAAGATGGTAGGATTCATTCAGTTGTTATTTTTACTAGAGCACATTGCTATATTCATTTTCCATATTTAAACTAAATTTATTGGGGTAACACTGGTTAATAAAATTCTATATGTTTCAACTGTACAATTCTGTAATACATCATCTGTATATTGTATGTGTGTCACCACACAAAGTTAAATCTCCTTATGTCCATGTATATTTGACCCCTTTTACCCTTTTCTGCCTTCCCCCACTTTCCGTCTGGTAATGGACTAAGCTGTTGTCTGTGTCTGAGTTTTTGTTTGTCTTGTTTTTTTGTTGCTTTCAGTTTTATATCCCATGTTTCAGTGAAATTATGTGGTTTTCAACTTTTTCTGTCTGACTTTTTTTGCTTAGCACGATAATCTCAAGATCCATCTATGTTGTCTCAAATGGCAATATTTCATCTTTTCTTACAGCTGAGTAATATTGCATTGTACCACAAGAATTGACATATGACCTAGCAATCCCTCTCCTGGGTATCTGCCCCAAAAATATGAAAATATTTATCCCTATGGTATATGCACCCCTGTGTTCATTGCAGCATTATTCATGGTGGCTAAGATAGTTTCCATATTCTTAAATCTCTCTCCTGTCATCCACTGATCAGCTGGCCTCGTGAGCAATAAGAATTCCTTCTGTGCACAGGAATCCCTGACTGTAACATTTTATTTACTCATTTTTATATGTTTTTGATAATGATTCATGGAATGACTGATTATTCATCATTAAATATTAATACCTAGGACTTAAAAGAAAAATTTTCTCTTTTAAGTTTCCATTGTTCTGGTTATAGGTAGTTTTCTTTGTAGTACAGAATTTTAAATATTTCATATGTTGTGTTGGAGATTTTTAAAACTATCTTCAAGTTTAGCGATTCACAGCACTCAGCATTTAGTCATGCTCATGGCTATGATTTATTATAGTGAAAGTATATAAAGCAGAATCAGCAAAGGGAAAAGGTGCATAGGGTGAAGTCCAGAGGAAACCAAGTGCAAGCTTCCTCTCCAACTCTCTCTGAGTTAGACAGGACACCCTTAATTCCTTTGTCAATAAGTTGAGACATTATGCATGAAATGTTGTCTTCCAGGGAAGCTCATTTTGAGCCTAGAAGTCCAGGATTTTTATCAGAGGTCAGTAACTGCTTAGCACATGCCAAAATTCTAGATTCCCAAAAGTAAAGCAGGTGTTCAACACAAACCACATTATTTAGGTACAAACAATTTAGATACAGTGAGCACTTCTGTCAGAGAATCATGAGGACGTTCTTAGACTCCAAGTTCCAGATGCCAGGCAAGAACCAGACTTGTAAGCAGGCATTTTTAACTAAAGCATTCTCAGATATGCTATGTTAACTCTTTTCTGCACATAGATTTATATTAGTATATACCTACTTACATTAACCTGCTTCATATTTGGCTTTTAATTGTGTTAAAGAAACAATAGATGCTTTTGTCAGTTTGTAAAGTTATTTATTGTTTCCATTTACTAGTAAATGGGATTACTAATATCAGGTCTTCATTTTTATAGGTAGGCAACTACACATGAAGAGTTATCATTCATTCCTTCTGATTTTGGTCAACTTTCCACCCAGATTAATTAATTTAGTGTTTATATGGAGTACCTTCATTTAAAGCTTTTACTATCTAATCTTTTGTTTATGTTTTTAATAGTTTAATTAGTATTCTACTAACAACATTAAAACAATTGTAATGAAACCATTATATTTAAGAGAATCTAAATAAAAAATAAAAAAAGGAATAGTGCCATTTAAAGAGGCTTATGTTTGTGATATAGCATTGAGCAAAGTTTCCACATTAAAAAATCACAAGTCATTTCCCATCAACATTCAGTTATTATAGTGTATGGACACTGGCAAATTATGTGGGTCAGGTTTTAAATGCATGTGAATTATTACTATTTAAAAAGGGTTAGTAGGAATAGGGATATATGCTTTCATTTTATGCATTCTTTTCATTTACTTACAGACTTTCTTACTAAAAGTAAACCAATAAAGATTGCTTTTTCAAACACTCTTCTAAAGCTATTTAAGAATATAGTTAAAAAAAGAATATATTTAAATACAACACACACATATTTACATTTACATGTAAAATTTCAAAGTAAATTTCCATTTTAGTAGATATTTGTTATTTTAGGGTAATATTTATGGAAAAAATTAATCCCTCTTAGAATTCAGTATAGTCATCTATATTCAGAAAAGAGCAGTCTTTTGTGAAAAGTCTAAATTAACTTTTGACTATACATGCTTGGGAATTCCAGGGCAAGAGAAAGGTAAAAATAACCAAAGGAGATAAACATATTTCATTATATTTACTATAATTTATTTTAGATTTTTCCTTTTATAAAGCTATAACCAAATATATTTGCTAATTTTATAACTACCATGGAATATTATCTACTTAAAATAATGATCAGTGGCAATACAACCTTTGTAAAAAGTTTCAGATTTTTAGAATGATTTGAATCCCTAAATAATGACTCTTAAAATCTTCAGAAAATTTTAAACTTGATTTGATGATGACATATACCTGGTATCTTGGGTCAGTAAAGATTGATATCTACACCAAGATCTCTAAATCATTTTGTAATCTCTTTTTGAGAAAAAGATTATGAACAGAATGTTCTTACACTGCAAGTTTTTTGCATCTTCAAGATTTTTTAGAAGGGTACATGGGGTCCTGATATTGAATGTTCTTTCTTTAGTGCTTTAGCCTTTTAAACCTATGAGCGTATTTTTCAAAAAGTCAAGACCATGTAAATAATTTAAGATGAAACAATATTAGAATTATGCTATATGCTTCCTACAGTATCTGTTTAGAAATTAATGCTTTTTTTTCCCTAGGGAGATCATTTCTAGCAGATATCTTTTTAAAATTGAAATCTATAAAAAGGATTTTTAAAAATATTTATGTATTAAATTTTTGTAAGCAGTAATCCTTATTTTGAAATTCAGTGGAAGCTAAATTAAAAAATACTTTCTCTTTGGTTTATAATATGGAATATAAACAAAGTTACACTATTAGTTTCATGTCAGTAGGAAAATTAATAATCCATTTCCCAATTTTCTTTGTTTTTAAACCATTTCATTCTAATGCTTTTTGTATTTTAGTATAAACTGATGGAATTTCCATATTTGATTTCTTCTTGCCAACTTATTTCTACAAAAATATTTATTTTGCGTTTTCTTTTTGTTAAATAATTTTTGTAATCATTTCGTTGTAGTTCAATAACTATAGATTTCAAAAAATTAATAGTCTATTTTTAATAGCAGCTTTAGATTTATAAAAAAAATTGAGCAGAAAGTACATGTTACTTATGTTATCGTAACATCCATTATGCATATGTAAAATCCATGGAACCGGTACAATACATTGAGCTAACTCTAATATAAACTATGGGCTTTAGTTAATAATAATATATTAATAATGGTTTAATTGTAACAAATGTACCACACCAATGCAAGATGCATAATGCATTATGCAAATACATAATGTTATGTATCCACCATTATAGTATCATATAAAATAGGTTTAATAAGTTTCACTTCCCTAGAAATCCCTTATGCTGTATTCATTTTCTCCCACTTTTCTCATTCACTCCTGACAACTGTTGATCTTTTTACTATCTTTATGATTTTGCCTTTTTCAGAATATCATGTAATCCGAATCATACCAGTTAGACTACAGTTAGGTTTGTAGAAAACCTGCTAAACTGTCTTTCAGCATGACTGTATCATTTTGCATCCCCACTAGCAAAGCAACAGTGTTCCTGTTGCTCCACATTCTCACCAGTTTGTTTTGATATTGTGTTTTGGATTTTAGCTATTCTAATAGGCATGTAGTGGTATCTCATTGTTTTAATTTGTACTTCCCTATAGATTTTTTAAAATTAAAAATATCTTCATTATTTAAGGTTATAAGACTTTATCCACAGGAATAAAGCCTTACACGATCATTATTTAATAATATTTATCTGTTATAATCAATGCAGATGCTTAAAATGGCTTAAAATATTCTAATTTTTTTTATAAGATTAAGTATAGTATTTAAGCATTTGGAAAGCCAAATCTTAAAGGTCTTTTTTCTAAACACCTATTTAAATAGTGTTGAAGGCAGGGTAGTACAGTGATTAAAAACTGGGGCCTTCCATCTTGGTATCAGAGCGCAGTGTTCCTCCATTGATTATGCCACCTTGGGTAGGTACTATAATTTTTCAGAACATCAAATATCAACGAGAATGGTAATATTACCTAAAGAACTGAGGTATTTTGAGGGAAAATAAGATCATTCAGTCATAATTCAAAGATAGTTTCAGTAATTTGCTATCATAATTATTATTTAAATCATTTTTTTAAAAACCTCTCAACTTATTTAGGAGTCTTTATATAGAATCCTGCCATGTGAGAAAGTTGGTTTTATTTAACAGTTCTAAAATATAATACGTATGTACATTAATTCATGCAGAGTATCAGAAATTTAAATTAAGAAATTATGCTTCCTTAAATAAGACAGTATCAAGGATTTACTGTGAATGTGTCATGATTGTATATTTTAGCTTACTAAGGAATCGTGGCATTATAATCTAATATTCAGTAATTTTGTAGAAAAAGTAGAAGAATGATTTTCCTTAGTTCTAGTCTGTGAGATCTTGTGAGAATTGTTAAATCATTTATACTCTTTTATTAGGCAAAAAAATATAAATTTACTTTAAAACTCTTAGTTTTGAATTTAATATTGCCCAATCTTCCTTAGTGTTTGTAAGATATTTAATTCTAAATGATAGGAAGCACTATACATATTAGTATTCAGAATCTAACCTTAAGAACTTTCAAGAAGAGAAAAAAATTCTACATGATGTTTATGTAATGTTTTATTAGTTCAGAAGGTGTTGCAGTAGATGTTTATCATGTTATAAAGAATACATCAAGAATAGGACGGGAAGATAGTGGATTAGGTAAAAGCAGGGCTCAATTCCTTCCAGGACTGCATTGAAAGTACAACCAAATTATAAAATAATCAACGTGGAGAATCACCTAAAGTCCAGCTGATCATAACACCTACATCTGATAATATAAAGGAGCCACATCAAAGCTGATAGGAGGGGCAAAGTCCCTCATAGGGCTGGATCCACACCTACGGTGGAGGTGGATCACCGGGAGGGAGAGCAAGGCTTCAGAGGCTCTTCTGAAGGAGAGAGGAGTCCTGGTCTCATCTGGGGGCTCCCCAGCCCAGAGTCCCAGCCCAGGGAAGAGGAGACTCCAGTAACTTTGACTGTAGTAACTAGAGGGGATTCCGGCCATCTGGGTGAGACGGAAGGCAACTGAGCCCCTAGACATCCCTTTGAAGGACCATTGCAAAGGTTTTCTGACCTGCGGACACTCACCTGGGACATCGGCAGTGGGTCTGAGGCTCACGCAGGATTCATTCTGAAAAAGTCTCCATTACCTGGAGTCAGAAAGAGGGCTGGAAAGGCAGCCACCATTGTGCCTTAGTCGGGCCCCACGCCCTCATGATTGTGTAGACCTCTGCCACAGAGCCATTAGGAGAAGCTGATCTGAGGGGATCAGCCCTCCCCGCCTAACCTGCAAACTGCCAGGTACAGTTGTTTATGGTTGGATGTGAAGCCCTGAGCTGAGTAATTCAGAGCAAAGTATTCACAGCAGGGTGGCCATTGTTGTGAGCAGCGTTTCTAATCCCAGCAATGGCCAGCACCCTGAGCCCTATTTCAGAGATAAAGTAAGGCAGATCCTGCTGCTGACACAAACTTGGGCAGATATCAGGGACTTGTGGGCCAGTGCCAGATAGCAGTTAGTCTTGCTGTGATCTGGGTCATCTGTGGGAACTTAAAATAGTTACCAGATTTCCAGCAAGACTGAGGCTGTTTTTATTTGACAGCCACTGTCTCTCTGAGACCCCGCCCCACCCAACCTGCAGACTGCCGAGGGCATTGTTTTTGGCTTGCTGCCAAGCTCAGCTCCCAGTGATTCAGGACCAAGTGTTCACAGCTGGGTGGCCATCCTTTTGAATGGCCTTTCCAATCACAGGAAAAGTGGCCAGCCCCTTAAGCTGCTCGATTCCCAGCAGGTGACCAGTGCTATGGGCTGCATTTGAACAGAAAACATGGCAGAATGAGAGATATCCCCAGATCTCTCCTTGAAACAGCAATAAGCTGAACACCTAAAACTCAAAAACAAAACAAAACAAACAAACAAACAAACAAAAAACACCCAAACTGCAAACGAGCATCTCTGAGCATGAGATCTGCACATAAGAGCTACCACAGGTACTTTAAGGCATTATTTAAAAGAGGAATCCAAGAGGCTTAGATGCCGCCTATTGGAAACCAAAAGAAAGGCGCCTTCTTTGCAACAGACTACAGAGAGATCTTTATATAATAAACCTTCTTTCTGGAAAACAGCAGAATACACTTCCATTAATGACTAGGCGGAGAAATAGTCCATTAAACACCATGGACAACCAACGTGACAAGGCATCTCAGAAAGAAAGAGAAAAATCTCTAGAAAATAACCTTACAGACATAGAAATATGCGACTTATGTGACAGTGAATTTAGGATCGTAACTCTGAAAAAACTCAATGAGATCCAAAACAACTCAAATCAACAATTTCAGGAACTGAAAAAAACAACTGGATGAGCAGAGCAAGGAGATTGAAACCCTCAAAAGAAACCAAATAGAACTTCTGGAGATGAAGAACAGACTGCAAGAGTTGAAAAATGAAATAGCAAGCTTGGGAAATAGAGTTGACCAAATGGAGGAAAAGATCAGTGATATCAAAGACAGAAATCTAGAAATGCATTAAAAGGAAGAAGACAGACCAAATGGAGGAAAAGATCAGTGATATCAAAGACAGAAATCTAGAAATGCATTAAAAGGAAGAAGACAGAAACCGACGAATGAAAAATAATGAAAGAGAAATACAAGAATAGCTGATACCATCAGGAGAGGAAACATAAGAATAATAGGCATTATCGAAGGCGAGGAAAAGGAGCAGGGACTAGAAAGCATTTTCAGACAAATAGTGGATGAGAATTTCCCAAACCTAAGGAATGAGCTGGAGCTTGGAATTCAAGAAGTCAACAGACCACCCAATTATCTCAACCCAAAAAAGCCTTTACCAAGACACATTGTATTAAAGTTATTAAAAATCAACGCCGAAGACAGAATTCTCAAGGTAGCCAGGGAGAAGAAAATGGTAACATATAAAAGTAAACTCATTAGATTATCATCGGACTTTTCAGCACAAACCTTACAAGCCAGAAAGGAATGGATTCAAATATTTAAACTAATAAGTGAAAGGAACTACCAGCCAAAAATAATGTATCCAGCTAAGCTCTCCTTTAGATATGAAGGAGAAATTAAGACCTTTCCAGACATACAAAAAGTGAGAGAATTCTCCACTACGAGGCCTTCACTACAGGAAATACTGAAAAGGGTCAGCTCACCTAAAACAAAATAACAATCACAACAAAACTACATACTTAGGAGTAAAGTGACTATAGGGCAAATAGAAGCAGGGGAATGCAACCATTACTAAGAACAGGACATTACAGCTTAAATAATAAGTGAATTATTACAACAAGATAGTAATGAACGTTCAACATACATAGGGACAAATTGAGACAACAGTGACCAAAAAGAGGAGGATTCAAAGATCAAAATTCTCAAAGGGAACTGGAGATAAGGCATATGCAGAAGAAAATGCACAAGTTTTTATGTACAATTATCCTCTATTATTCATAATGGCAACCACACACGAAAGATTCAGAGCTGAAGTATATAACATAAAACAAGAAGAACCAGAGGCAAAACCCACAAAAGCCAACCAAAATAAGGAAAACAAAAACACAAGGACAAGGAAGCAATGGAAACATCTAGCTACCAGAAAGCAAAAGATAAAATGGCTATAGGAAGACCTCAAATTTCAATAATCACCCTAAATGGAGATGGACTGAACTCACCAGTAAAAAGGCACAGAGTTAAAGAATGAATCAAAAAACAAAACCCAACCATACGCTGCCTCCAGGAGACACATCTCAGCTCCAAAGACAGATACAGACTCAAAGTGAAAGGATGGAAAATGATATTTCAAGCAAATGGCATTCAGAGAAAAGCAGTAGTTAGCGGTGCTAATATCGGATGAACTAGACTTCAAAATAGAAAAGGTAAAGATACTGAGAGACACTTCATAATGATAAAGGGAATCATGCACCAAGAAGACATAACACTTATTAACCAATCAGAGAGCCCTGAAATATGTAAAACAATTACTAACAGAACTAAAGGGAGAAACAGACCAAAACACTATCGTAGTAGAGAATCTAAATACCCCACTGTCAGATATGGACAGATCATCCAAACAGAAAATCAATAAGGAAATAACATCTTCAAATGACAAATTAGACTAACTGGACATAATGGACATTTACAGAGCCTTCCATCCCAAAACAGCTACTTATACATTCTTCTCTAGTGCACACAGAGCATTCTCAAGAATTGACCATGTACTGGGACACAGAGATGGCCTCAACAAATATAAGAGGGTTCAAATCATGCCAGCTGTATTCTCTGATCATAATGCTTTGAAACTACAGATCAACTGCAAAGGAAATCAGGAAGAACCACAAATACATAGAGATCAAACAACATGCTATTGAAGAATAACTGGGTCAGAGAAGAAAGAAAAAGAGAGATCAAGAGATACATAGAAACGAATGATAATGATAGTACAATGTATAAAATCTTTTGGGACATGGCAAAAATGGTCATAAGAGGAAAGTTCATATCATTACAGACCTATCTCCAAAAACAAGAATGAGCCCAAATAAACAACCTAATGCTTCATCTTAAAAAACTGGAAAAGGAAGGACAAATGAGGCCTGAAGTCAGCAGAAGGAAAGAAATCATCAAAATTAGAGCAGAAATAAATGAAATTGAAAAAAAAAAAATAGAAAAAATAAATACAACAAAAAGCTGGTTTTTTGATAAGATTAATAAAATTGATAAACCTAGACTCACTAAAGAAAAAAGAGGACACAAATAAACAAAATCAGGGACGAAAGAGGGAAAATTATGACTGACATCACGGAAATACAAAGGATCATACAAGAATACTAAGAAAAAGTATATAATAATAAATTTAATAGCCTAGAAGAAGTGGGCCAGTACTTAGAAAAATAAAATCTTCTTATACTGAATCAAGAAGATCTGGAAAATCTAAATAGACCAATCAGCAATGTGGAAATTGAAACAATCATCAAAAACCTACCAAAAAGTAAAAGTCAAGGACCAGATGGCTTCACCAGTGAATTCTGCCAAACATTCAAAGAAAATTTAATAGCTATTCTCATCAAACTCTTTTCAATAATCGGAAAGGAGGCAATACTTCCCAACTCATTTTATGAGGCCAATATTACCCTGATATTGAAACTTGGTAAAGATAATACAAAAAAAGGAAACTACAGACCAATATCTCTCATGAACACAGTTGCAAAAATCCTAAAAAGGTACTATGAACTGAATACAGCAACATATTAAAAAGATTATACACAAAGATCAAGTAGGCTTCATCCCAGGGATACAGGGATGGTTCAACATATGCAAATCGATTAATGTGATACACCACGTAAACAAATTAAAAAATAAAAATCATATGATCATTTCAATAGATGCAGAAAATCCCTTCGACAAGATACAGCATCCATTTATGATCAAAACACTTAACAAAATCGGTATAGAAGGAAAGTACCTTAACATAATAAAAGCCATCTATGACAAGTCCTTTGCCAACTTTATACTTAATGGTGAAAACTAAAAACCTCTCTAAGATCAGGAACAAGACAAGGCTGTCCACTGTCGCCACTCTTACTCAGTATAACATTAGAAGTCCTAGCGAGTGCAATCAGACAAGAGAAAGATATAAAAGGCATCTAAATAGGAAATTAAGAAGTTAAACTGTCACTATTTGTCTATGACATGATTCTCTATATAGAAAACCCTAAAGACTCCACAAGAACACTACTAGAAACAATGAGCAAATACAGTAAAGTTTCTGGTTACAAAATCAATGTTCAAAAATTCATAGCATTCCTATACTCTAACAACCAGTGTCAGAAAAAAAAATGGAAAAAGTAACACCTTTTGCAATTGCAACAAAAAGAATAAAATACCTTGGAATAAATTTAATGAAACATGTGAATGACCTATATAATGAAAACTACAATATTCTATGAAAAGAAATCGAAGAAGATACAAAGAAATGGAAAGATCCTCCACGTTCTTGAATTGGAAGAATCAACATATTTAAAATGACCTTATTACCTAAAACATTACACAAATTTAATGAAATCCCCATAAAAATCTTATCAGCATTTTTTAAGAAAATAGAACAAAAAATCATCAGATTTGTATGACCTGAATTGCAAAAGCCATCCTGAGAAAAAAGAAAGAGGCTGGAGGCATCACTCTGCCCGACTTCAAATTATACCACAAAGCGACAGTAACCAAAACAGCATAGTATTGGCAGCAAAGCAGGCACATAGACCAGTGGAAGTGAGTCAAGAGTCCAGTAGTAAACCCACATTCATGCGGGCAAATAATTTTCAACAAAGAAGCCAAAAATATACAGCAGAGAAAGGAAAGCCTCTTCAATAAATGGTGCTGAGAAAACTGGAAAGCCACTTGCAAAAGAATGAAACTGGACTGTTGTCTATCACCACACACCAAAATTAACTCAAAATGGATTAAGGACCCAAATATAAGACCAGAAACAATAAAATGCATAGAAGAAAACATAGGAATGAAACTCAAGGACCTTGGACTTAAAGAGGATTTTATGAATTTGACCTCAAAGGCAGGAGAAGTAAAAGCCAAAATAAATGAATGGGACTACAACAAACTAAAAAGCTTCTGCTCAGCAAAAGAAATCATCAACAAGGTAAAGAGACAACCATCCAAATGGGAAAATATATTTGCAAGCAATGCCTGCAGTAAGGGCTTGATATCCAAAATATACAGAGAACTCATACGACTCAATACCAACAACAACAACAAAACCCAAATGATCCAATCAAAAAATAAGCAGAGGACCTGAACAGACACTTCTCTCCAGAGGACATACAAATGGCCAACAAACATGAAAAGATGCTCAACATCACTAGCTGTTAGAGAAATGCAAATTAAAACCACAATGAGTTACCATCAGATTATAGATAAGCTATAATCAACAGGACAAGTAATAACAAATACTGGAGAGGATGCGGAGATAAAGGAACCCTCATACATTGCTGGTGGGACTGCAAATTGGTACAGCCACTATGGAAAACAGTATGGAGGTTCCTCAAAAATCTAAGAATTGATCTACCATATGATCCAGCAATCCCTCTACTGCGTATTTATCCCAAAGACTTAAGAAATCATATCCAAAAAGATATTTGCACACCGATGTTCATAGCAGCATTATTCACAGCAGCCAGGACATGGAAGAAACCAAAGTGTCCTGTGATAGATGATTGGCTAAAGAAGCTGTGGTACACATATACAATAAAATATTACTCAGCCGTAAGAAGAGATGAAATATGGCCATTTGCGACAACATGGATGGGCCTTGAGATAATCATGCTAAGTGAAATAAGCCAGACAGAAAAAGTTGAAAGTCACATGTTATCACTTATATGTGGGATATAAACCTAAAAGCAACAAAAGAACAGGACAAACAAACAGACTAATGGACATGGAGTAACTAGTGGTTTCCAGAGGGTAAGGGGTGAGGGGATGGGGGAGGTGGATGGGTAAAGGGGGTCAAATATGTAATGACAGAAAGAAATCTAACTATGGGAGGTGAACACATTTACCAGTGTAAATATATATATGTTTTACTGTTAAAGTGTACAGCTGAAACTTATTGGATTTCGTTAACCAATGCCACCATAAAAAATAAAGAAAAAGAAAAAGAAAAGACACTTAAACTGAACTCTGGAGAAGGTACAGGGTTTAAAAGCTGATAACTGAGACAGACCACAAAAGAATTTGTGGTTGAATCTTTGATCTCAGTGGTGTGTAACGTGAAATAGGCTAGGACACATAGGCCATAAAGGACTTTCTAAGTAAAGATAAGGGGTAATAATACTTTAACATTATCTGTCAAATAGATATTAGGTCAAATCCCAGTTCTGCTACTTTCTGTATAATTCTAAAAATATCACATTTTCTCTCTGAGCTTTTGTTTTCTCTCCAGAAAGGGACTAAGAATGCCTCTTATAATATTGTTCCATTCATTCTTTCAGTAAGTATTGTGTGCCTTTTACGTCCTGGTCACATTCTTGATGCTGAAATTACAATGGTAAAAATGACAAAATGGAGATTCTGCTGTCATGGAGCTTACTTCTAGTGGTTATTGTAAAGTTTAAATGAGATAACATCCAGTAGTACCTGTTACATAATGGACATACAGAAAAAGTTAATTCCTCAGCCGGGGTTCATATGCATTTTAGAGTAAGGACACTTTGGGTTCTTTTCTGATAAACTTAAAAAAAACATACTCTATGGCTTTGCATTTTTAAGTGACTTGTGACTATGAAGGAAGAAAGTAGGCAGATTATCTGGGAGCTCATGTTTTCTTCAAAAGGGCATGTCTAGGAATTAGAATTTTCTTGTTTACTTTGGTAATTCTAAAAAGCCTTGAAGAATTTCTATTATTTCTGAATATCTATTTCAGTAATTCTGTGGAGTTACAAAGATGATTTGCCTCAGAGGAATTTAGAGTTAATTGTAGGAATAAATAATGGCATTTCCAAAAGAAATAGAAGAAAAATCCTCTAGAGAAGATAAAAGCAAACAAAAATAAGCTGCAGAACAAACACAGTAAACAAAGGAGACACAAAGCATAAAATTAGATGATAAAAGCAAGAACAACCTATTAGAGATTTGCCTATCCATGTTAATTAGGTAAACATACATGGTTTGTATTTTTATTATAAGACAGAAATGTTTAAAATTAAAATTCATGTTATTTGTAAAATTCATCTCAAAAAATGATAAAAAAAATAAAATTAAATGGATTGACAAATATTTCTCAAGTAAAAGTAATAGTGACAGTATTAATTTCAGATAAAACAAGACAAATAATTGTATACAGAATAAAGAGGGTCACACAAACTTTCTATTACTAGTTTCTTCAGCAAATGATTCTGAAAATACTGGATATCCATGTGCAAAAGAAAGAAATTGGACCCTTACCTTCCATCATACAAACATTAATTCAGAATAAGTTAAAGTCCTAAATGTGAGACCTGAAATTATAAAACTCCTAGAAGATAACATACATGAAAAGCTTTATGACATTGGATTTGGTGTTGATTTTGTGGATGTTACAGCAAAATCACAGGTAACAAAAACAAAAGTAGATAGCTGGGACTACATCAAACTTCAAAACTTTGGTACGACAAAGGAAGCAATCAACAGAGTGAAAAGGCAACCTGCAAAATGGGAGAAAATGTAAGCCATATTTATGATAAGGGGTCACATCAAGGATATATAAAGAATCTTACAAGTCATACAACTCAACAACAAAAACAACTTGATTAAAAAATGTGTAAAGGGCTCGAATAGTTATTTCTCCAAAGAAGACATACAAATGGCTAAGAAGTATATGAAAAGATGACTAACACCACTAATCATCAGGAAATAAAGAGATATGACCTTGCATTCATTAAGATGACAAATAAAAAAAATAAAACAAGTATTGGTGAGGGTGTACAGAAATTGAAACGTGTGTGCACTGTTAATAGAAATGTAAAATGGTGCAGCTGCTAAGAAAAGTATGGAGGTTCCTCAAAAAATAGAATTATCATGCAATTCAGCAATCTCACTTCTGGAGATAAATATCCAAATACCCAAAGGCATGAAACACAGGAATTTGAAGAGATTTGCCTATCCATGTTTATTGCAGCATTATTCATAATAGCCAAGAGAAAAAGCATTCCTGGTGTTCATCAATACATGCATGAATGGATAAAGAAAATGTGATACACACACACACACAATGAAATATTATTCCACCATAAAAAGGGAAATTCTGTCACACCGACAAAAGTTGAAAACATCATACTAAATGAAATAAGCCAATCACAAAAAGACACATGTTGTATGAATCCAGTCATATGAGGTATCTAAGTAGTCACACTCTTGGAAACAAAGTAGGTAAATGATTGCCAGAGGCTAGGGGCAGAAAGTAAAGGGGAGTTGTTCAATAGGTCCAGCTGTTCCTCTATTTCCGAGGGAGATTGGTTCCAGGATACACATCTCCCATACCAAAGTCTGCAGATGCCCAAGTTCCTTGTATAAAATAGCATAATATTTACATGTAACCTATGCATATCCTCCCATGTACTTCATTATCTTTTTTTAAGTTTTTTTTTTTTTTATGGTGGCATTGGTTAACCAAATCCAGTAAGTCTCAGCTGTACACTTTAACAGTAAGGCATATATATATTTACACTGTGTGTTCACCTCTCATAGAATTCTTTCTGTTGCCACATATTTGACCCCCTTTTACCCCGCCTACCTTCCCCTTACCCCCCCTCTCCCCACCCTCTGGTCTCTCATATACTTTAAATCATCTCTAGATTACTTAGGATACCTAATACAATGTAACTGCTTGTAAATAGTTGTTACACTGTATTGTTTAGGGAATAATTACAAGTCTGCATTTTCAATACAGATAGCCATTATAGACTTAATACATAGTTTCGTGTCACCAACAATATAACTTTGTTCTCTGAATATTTTTTCATCCCCAGTTGGTTGAATCCATGAATGCAGAGGTCCAACTGTACAGAGTTTCAGCTTTGGGAGATGAAAAAGTTCTAGAGATCTGTTGAACAAGTGGCATATAGTTAACACAACTGTACTCTTTAAAATGGTTAAGATGGGAAATTTTGTTTTTTAGCACTCTTAGAAGACAATCATTTTTTGCATCATTTTCTATGGGTTTAAAAAATATGAGCACTAGGTATTAAGTATTTTATTAATTTAACTAAAGGATATTAATCACCTTTTATTCACTTAGCTATAAATTGTTTTACCAGAGACTGGGTTATTCTATTAATAAATTTCCTAACATTAAATGATACTTATATTGCTAACATAAATCCTATGTGTTTAGGCAGATAATTCAAATAATTACTTTAATACACTGTTGAAATCAATTTGGTTTCATATTTGAGAATTTTGTATTTGATTTTTAAGCAAGATTGACCCAAATTTTCTTTGTGTGTGTGTGTGTGTGTGTGTGCGCGTGTGTGTGTGTGTAGGTATATATAGTAATCAAATTTTCCACATCTTAGAGGGAAGGCTTTCAGTTTTTTATCATTATGATGTTAGCTGTGGACAGTATATAACCTTTATTATGTTGAGGTAATTTCCTTTCATTCCTTGCGTGTTGAGTGGTTTTATCAGGAAAGGTGTTGAATTTATCCAGTGCTTTTTTGTACATCAGTTGAGATAATCATGTGTTTTTTGTTCTTTATACCATTAATGTGGCATATTATAATGGTTCTTTAATATGATGAAACATTTACTTTAAATTAAGTACATGGTTTGCAATATATATGTTATGTAAAACTTTGGGAATCTGAATCTCCTTATCATTGCATAAGAAATTAACAATTATTTGATTTGCTTTTGCCATGGTATACAATACCCAAAATTCAAAGCTAAACACTTATTTTTTTAAAAAGAAACAAATTACAATGAAAATAGAAGTATGAATTGATATAAAAATGAGAAATCAGTATTTTTCATTACTTTATTTATAACCTTGAAAATTAGAATTTCTTTTGTTACAAGTGCAAAAGTAAAACAATTAATGAATTTCCTAATTCTTTTATATGACAGTGGTCATATTTGAACATTAGACAAATTTTAGTTATATTATTAGGGTGAACCATATGAAATGGTCATTTTTGTCAAAAATAGAATATTGGCAATTTGATATTGTACAGCACATGTGTAGAAGTACCTTAAAAGTACTTGATAAAATTTCTTGACATGTAATTCTGTTTTAACAGTATTAAAGTACTTTAAAGTACTTTGTCTTTTTTTAACAAATGATACATTAACTAATGTTATCTTTTTTTTAGTAATTATTTTCTAAAACATGTATCCAAAGTTGAATGAAAAAAATATCATACTAAGTAGTAGTAATTCCTCTGACTTTTAAAAAATAAAACGGTATCTATGTTTCATGCAGTTCTCTTTTGTAATTGGTGAATTATATCTTGGTGGTCATTCTTGGGTTAAGCATGCTTTGTCCATTATTTTGTTATGGTCACAGAAATTGCCTTCTGTATACCAGAATCATGATGATAGTAATTATAATAACTTACCTTCACTGAGGGTTTATTATATATTAGGAACTGTCCCAAGGCTTTACTTTTATAGATTTCTTAAATCTTCATAATAATCTTGCAATGTAGGTACTGTTCTCATTTCCATTTTGCAGATAGGAAGGAGGCACAGAATGATTAAGCAACTTGCCCAAGCTCACAGAGCTAGTAAGTAGCAGAGCAGGATAATGACTGATCACCTGAACATGAGACATGATTTAAGTCATCTATATATTTCTACTAAGTTACTTAATAATTCCATTGTTTGAATGACAGATGTCTCAGAAATTTTTATTTCAGTACTTTTTAAAGAAATGTTAATGTTATATCTTATCCATTATAATTTTTTAAAATTAGTGAATACATCCCTATTTTTGCTCACAGGATGAACAATCTGGAATTTTATACACATTCTGGAATTCAGTTACTCAAGCACTTTATTCTCAATTTCAAATGGCAACAAATTGTAAGTATACTATTTATTTTACAAATACATTACAGAGTTTTTCAGTTACTTTAGAATTTAATGTCAAGATGTTTTCCTCTGTAGTTTTATAAAATATCTTTTTAAAATCCCTGGCTAATTTTCATTTCTTATATTAGCCACATATTTAGTTTTATAAGCAATGAGTTAATTTTTTGCACTTTTAAAATAATATCTTGAATAAAATTCTCCAAAAGAATAAGTTAAAATGCAGAGACTTGATAGTTTTTTCCTTATTGTTAAAAATGAAGACTTGATGAATTAACAGGTGAAATACCTGCATCATGAATGTTGCTTATCCAAATTTGAGCCACTAAAACTTTTTCTTAATTTGTTTTTGCCATAAAATAATGGCACAGGGCAGTTCTAAACAAAGAAATATGCAAACTAGCTAATATCTTATGAATGTTATTGTCTAATCACTGAGTGTAAGAGTATGGAATGTACCTGGACTTTTTAAAAGGGTTTTGATTATCTCAAGGTCCATCCATGTTGTCACAAATGGCAGTTATTTCATATCTTCTTATGGCTGAGTAATATTTCATTGTATATATGTACCACAGCTTATTTAGCCAATCATCTATCATAGAACACTTTGGTTGCTTCCATCCTGGCCACTGTGAATAACTGCTATGAACATTGGTGTGCAAATATCTTTCGGACCTCGAGATAATCATACTAAGCGAAATAAGCCAGACAGAAAAAGTTGAAAATCACGTGATATCACTTATATGTGGGATATAAACCTAAAAGCAACAAATGAACAGGACAGAGACTCATGGACATGGTCTATAGACTAGTGGTTTCCAGAGGGGATGGGGTGGGGAGTGGGTGGAGATAGACGGAGTAAAGTGGGTCAAATATGTGGTGACAGAAAGAATTCTAACTATGAGAGAGAGGTGAATGCACAGTTTAAATATATATATGCCTTACTGTTAAAGTGTACAGCTGAAACTTATTGGATTTTGTTAACCAATGTCACCATAAAAAATAATAATAAAATAAAATAGAGGGTTTTGAGATTTGTGTGTAGTTAGATTTTTATTCACAAACTCTTACTAAAAGTACCTAGTACATATAAACATTATTTAGTCACTGGCAACACACTGTTGAATAAACCGCACTACCTACCTCCCTTCTATTTCTAAAGAAGTACACAATAAGGCAGTGCCCATAGAAGAGTCTTCATTAATATGTGACCACACAGCACTTAAACAGAGGTTTTATTTAGGGCTGATTCACTCCATTTACTTATACAAATCACACTACTCAAGAGAATACATCTCCCTCCATTAGATATCTGTTTGAATCAGCTTTTTTTTTTTCAGATATAATTTATATACAGTAAAATTCAACAATTTAAAGCAGAAGATTCTATGAGTTTCTATGTATGTTTGCATCTTTTTAACCTCTGTAACAGTTAAGATAGGGAACATTTCTACCTCCTAAATTTCACTCATGTACTTTTGTAGTTAATCTCCTACTCTCATCTCTTGACTCCTGGCACCTAACGATCAGCTTTCTATCAGTATAAGTTAGCTTTTCCTAGATTTTCATAAAATTGGCATTGTGCAGTATGCATTCTTTTATGTCAGCATAATTATTTTAAGATACATCCATGTTGTCACATATATTAGTAGTCCATTTTCTTTTAATTGCTGACCAGTATTTAACTGAGTAGATACATACAACAATTTGTTTATCTGTTTCCCAGCTGGGGAACAATTGGGTTGTCACAATTTTGAGTTATTGCGAATATAGCTACTACAGTGATTTATATACAAGTCTTTTGTAGGCATACGTCTTCATTCTCTTGGGTAAATACTTATGTGTGAAATTTCCTGACATTTGATAAATATATGTTTAACTTTATAAATAATTACTAAACTATTTTCCAAGATTGATGTACTATTTTGCATTCCTGTCAACAATGAATGATAATTCTAGTGGCTGTACATTCTTAACAATCCATGATATTGGTAGTCATTTTAATTTTAGCCATTCTTGTGAGTGCGTAGTAGTTTTTAATTGTGGTTTTAACTTCCACTAGCCCAAAGACTAATAAGGACCATATTTTCACATGCTTATTTGCCATCTGTATATCTTCTTTGGTTATGCATTTGTCAAAATTATTGACTTTTTAGTTTGTTTTATTTTATTTTATTTCATTTTTTTAGTTTATTGATTGTTTTCATTATTAATTCTTAAGAGATCTTTATGCTCTAAATTCAAAGTCTTTTCTCAGATGTATGTTTTGCAAATATATCTCCCTTGTCTCTGGTTTGCCTTTTCATTTTCTTAATATCTTCCAAATGATAACAGTTTTAAAATTTGGAAAAGTCAAATTTATCAATTTTTCTTTTATAATTTATGGGTTTTTTTTGACCTAGGAAATCTTTGTCTGACTCAAGGCTAGAAGTATTTCCTTCTATATTTTATTCTATGATGTGAGATAAGGGTTAAGATTCATTTCTTTGCATACAGCTCTAGAAGATTATACTCTGCCTATTGATTGCCTTGGAGTTTCTTTTGAAAATCATGTGGTCATATATAAGTGAAACTTATTTCTAGACTTTATTTTGTTCTGTTTTTTTTTTTTTGCATGTCTATATCTGTATAAATGCCATACAATTTTAATCATTAAAGTGTAAATCTTCCTATTCTAGGCCCTTTCATTTCCATATACATTTCAGAATCAGCTTGTTGTTCCTGTAAAAACAGATTTTGATTAAGATTTATTGAATCTACAGATCAATTTGTAATGAATTCACATCTTAACAATATAAAGTGTTCTCATCCACAAGTGTGCTATACCTTACCATTGATCTAGGTCTTCTACATATTCTCTTCACAGTGTTATATAGTTTTTAGTCTGCAGGTCTAGCAAATCTTTTCTTAAATTTATTATGATTTCATATGCTTTGATGCTATTATAAGCATTGTTTTTTAAAATTTCTTTATAATTGCTCATAGTTAGAATATAGAAATACTTATTTCTGTATTTTTTATGTACTAGTCATGTATTCTTGACTTTGCTAACCTTACTTATTCTAGTAGTTATGGGAGATTTTTTTTAGGATTTTCTATATCAGTGATAATATAGTCTACAAATAAAGACAGTTTTGCTTCTTTTCCAATCTAGCTTTCTTTTATTTATTTTTTCTTCCCTTACAACTCTTGCTAACACCTCCAATACTGTGTAGAATTGAGGTAGGTTTTACCTTGTTTACAATCTTAGAAAGCATTCAGTTAACCTTTATATGATCTTAAGGTTTTTCAGTGATGTCCTTAATCAGGATGAGGATGTTCCTTTCTATTTCTAGTTATTTGAGAGTGTTTATTTTGAACTGTTAATTTTTTCCCAGTGCTTTTTGCATCCATTTAGATGATCAAATGGTATTAGTTATTTTAGTCTATTAATATGGTGAATTATGTTGATTTTTCAAATGTTAAACTGACCTTGCATTCTTGGATACACCTCTTATGGTCATGATGTATTATCCTTTTTATACGTTGTTGGGTTCAAATTGCTAAAAAATGTTTAAGGTCTTTTGATTCTATGTTTATGAGATATTGATCTTTAGTTTTCTTGTAATATCTCTTTCCACTTTTGGTATCAAGGTAATGCTAACCTCAGAGAATATGTTGGGAAATATTTCTTCTTCAATTTTCTCAAGCAGTTTGTGTAGAATTTGTATTGTTTCTTCTTTAAATATTTGGTAGAATTCACTAAGGAAGTCATACAGGCCTGGAATTTTCTTTATGGGGAGGTTTTAACTATAAATTCAACTGCTTTTGTAGATGCAGGATTATCTCATTTATTTCATGAGCTTTGGTACTTTATGTCTTTCAAGGAATTTTTCCAGTTCCTTGAAGTTTTCTGATTGATTTGCATACAGTTGCTTTTAATACTTCCTTATTACCCTTTGAATGTATGGAGAATCTGATATGATATTTCATAACTCATTCCTGATAGTATTAGTTTTTTCCTTATTCCTAATGGTTATGACTAGAAGTTTATTAATTTTATTCATCTTCTCAGAAACCGCATTTGGTCTTGTTGAATTTTCTCTATTTTCTGTTTTCAGTTTCATTGATTTCCACTCGTGTATATTATTTATTTTCTTTTTGCTTTGGGTTTGATTTGCTCAATTTCTTGTTTATTAAGGCTAAGTTTAGACTATTGATTTGAACCTTTTTTTTTTCTAATTTAAGCATGCTACAAATTTCCTTATAGGCAGTATTTTAGCTGCAAGCCACAGTCACCTTATTTTTTCCAAACAATAGTGAAATAACACCTATATATCTATATCTTTGATTCAATAATTGTTGTTTTCTAACTAAATGAGCATTTTCAGAATATGAGATATTTGTTTAAAACTTAAATCATGAATTATTTTAGGGGGTATTTTTAAAAATATTCAGATATAGTACCATATAAATATAGCCATTTAACAGTTTCTTTCTTTATGTCTGAAAGTAATGGGTTTTCATGAGAACAATTATCTTCATAAAGTTTCCTTCCTTCCTTTCTTCCTTCCTTCCTTCCTCCCTCCTTCCCTCCCTCCCTTCCTCTCTTCCTCCCTCCCTCCCTCACTTTCTGTGTGTGTTCCCTTTCCATAGATTTTTTTTCCTGTCACCACGTATTTGACTCCTTTAACCCCATCTACCTCCATCCTCCCATGAAGTTTTCTTTAATATTTTACTTTTACATTGTAAGTCAATTATGTTTTAAGAAATATAATTACTAAGAAAATACAAAGATGTAATTGCACCTATAAAATATGTCAGTATAATTACAAAATTTATTGCAACTTTAGTTTTTAGAATAAAAGAAAGCAAATGTAAAAGCTCATTTATGGCTGTTTCAACGTATCATTTTCAAGCATTGATTAAAAATGTAATTAGTCACTTTAAAAACATTTTTTTAAAAGTCTTGGAGTTGTTATAGTCAGTATTTTACTTATTTAATTAGTAAATTTAATTTGCATTTTTTAAAAATATTTTTCCCCTGAGTTATAAACCTAGCCAAGTTGCTCTAATCTAATAAAAACTAAAACAAAACTAGAGAGTTCTTCTCTTTCTTTTTTACATTTTTTATGGCAGTTTATTTGAGCCAAACTGCCAATGATTACAGGGAAGCAGGATCTCAAATGCTTTTGATAGTTTCTCTTTAGTTACTATTTAATCTCCCCTTCAATTTTTATCCAAACTTTCCCAAAAGAGTAGTTGTAGTTTTTTGAGTTTTTTTTGTCTTCATTTTCATAGTTTATTTTTCAACTAGGTGTACTCTGGTTATCTATTGAAATTGTTTTTATTAAAGTAAGCAGTGACTTACCTCTTAATTACCAAATCCAGTGGATATGTTACAGTTCTTACCTTATTGGACCTATCTGGCTTGTGTAGTCAAATAAGCTACTGAGAGGAAGTATAATATTTTAGGCAAAAAATCCCATATTAATATTTTATATTCAGAGTAGTCTGTTACTTCTAATAGTGTTATTACTTTAATAACTACCTTTGGGAGAACTTCAAGTAAGTTTTTTGGAAAGCACCTTTCTTTTATATAGCACATAGAGTCCCTGATGTGTACGGTAGTCCTTAAAATTATAGACAGGCAATAATAAGGAAATGCAACCATCTGCAGAGTTGAAGATTCTACACAATGTAACAGATTGTCTAAGTAAGTAATATTTTGGCAGAAAATACCTAAAGGGAAATTTTTCTAGTTAGGAACATGTTCTTTCTGATTATAAACATTCGTGCTTGGTAAAATGTATTTCTACTAAGTATAATAACATATAATCCAAGGGTTTTACAAACAATAAAGTTACTTTATTCAAAAGATAAGGGGCCTGAATTTGTCATCATGAAGATTTAAAGTAACTTCATAGGAAATCTGCTGCTTTAATTATCTATGGGTGTTAGTTATTTCCAAGATGATTTCTAAGCTTTATGTCTGTTATTTATCTATTGTAGTTTCCAGGTAATAAGATTTGCTTATCAGCCTGTTGAGTTATGATACATATTTTTTAAGTCTCAGTAGAAGCAAGCAAAATAAACATTACCATTTTGAACTTTTTCAAATGAAAACATAATTCTTTGTAATCTGATGGTTTTCCCATAATATCTCATCCCCCTTACTTTATTTTCTCCATAGCTCTTGTCACTTTCTAATATTTATTTTACTTTATTTTTCATATCTGGACCCATCCCCCTGCTACTCTTCACCTCCTGCTAAAATATAATCCTTGTAAAACATGGAATACTACTTAGATCATGGCAAGATCCTTAATGGCTAAAAGAGTACAGGGCACACAGTAAGGCTTCACTAAATACTTGTTGACTAGAGGAAGGAAGGAAAAGAGGGAGGGATCAAGGAAGAAAACATGCCAGTGCTCTTTTATAAAAAGCTTAAAAACTTAAAAAAGAAGGAGATGTGACCATGGAAATAGAGATATAATTGCTGGAAAGGGACCACAGGCCAAGGAATGTAGGAAGGTGGAAAAGTCAAGGAAAAACTCCTCTAGAACCTTCAGAAGGAACGTAGCTTTCCTGGCACCCCAATTTTGGCTTATTGAGACCAAATTTGTTAGAAAACCTCAAGAACTGAAAGATAATCCGTTTATGTTATTTTAAGCCACCAAGTTTGTGATAATTTGTTACAGCAACTGTAGAGAATGAATACAGTAGGTGATAAAGTATGCATATGTTCAGCTTTAGTAGATACTGCTAAAGTGTTTTCTAATGTTATACCAATTTAAATTCCCATCCACACTATATGAATGTTCCAGGTTTTCCATATCTTTGTCAACACTTGGTTTTCTGTGTTTTGTTTGTTTGTTTGTTTGTTTTAGCCATCCTGGTGGACATTTAGTGGAATCACGTTGTGGTTTTAATTTTTCTGTGATTAATGATATTTATTTTTCTATGTTTATTGACCATTTATAACTTATACCAAAGAAAAGGAATTAATATCCCTAATGTATAAAAAGCTTCTAACATGAAAAAGGAAAGGCCAACAACCCTAAAGAAAAAGATGTCACCCATAAATTGAGAAAGGAAAAATAAAACTACACAGAGACCTCATTTCTCATCCATCAATTCAGCAAAAAAATAAAAAAGTTTTATAACTCTCTGTTGGCAAGCCTGTGAGGAAACAGACACTCACATGTTGTTAATTAGCATACAAACCTTATGGAGGGGAGTTTAAAGTATCTACAAAATCATATAGGCACTTGCTTTTTTACAGAACAATTCTACTCCTAAAAATTTAATCCATCAATGTACTAGCAATAATATGAAAAGACATATTCACATGTCTATTCACTGCATCATTACTTGGAATAGAAAAAACTAAAAACAGTCCAAATGTTCATCACAAGGGGATTAAACTGTGGTATATCCATAGAATAAAGTGCCATGCAGCTATTAAAAGGAACAAGAACATTTTTAAAAATGGACTGAGGAATAGCATTATATACTGCTATGGAGCAATCTCAAAGATATATTAATTTTAAAAAAGAGGGACGAAGTATGCATACAGTGTGTTATTGTTTACCTGAGATAGGGAGTGGTATATAAAAGTATAAATTTTTGCTTATATATTTCTAGAAATGGAAGGATAAACCATAAAATCCAGAAAAATGGTTACCAATATTAAGGGGAGGTTGTGTATGATGAATATATTGGAGAGACCAGGGATAAAAGCTAGTCTTCTTTGAATATACTTTGCTGTGTAGATTTAACTTTGAAAATATATAAATATTTTATGTAGTTATAAAATGAAATAAATTACTAAAAATCACAAGTAAAATGGAAAGTCTTAATGCAAGTGTGTGTCAAATTGGTGGCATAACCACACCGAAGGAATATCTTCATTGGACTTCTTTACCCTTTTTGTTGTTTAAAAAAAAAAAAAGTTTTTGTGGCCCTACTGGGATATTCTTCAAAGACAAGATCATGACCAAAAATCTATGAACTGTTTTTAATTATCATGTTATTGATGGTATTATTATTATTATTATTCTCAGATTGCTGTATATGTGGTGTGCTAAAAAGTAAATGAATAATTATGTTGGTTATCATAGTGAATCAAGATTTTCAGCATAGGAGAAGGAAGGTATAAAATGAGTGTCATCAACTGAGTAGGTATTTTTTTCTTTAAAAATAAGTAATTTGATTTATGTATGTTTCATATCTCTATCCACTGGAAAGGCCTAGAAATAGTGACTATTTCCATAGTACTGAACCCCTCTAATACCCATGTTGTAGTTTTTAAACATGATTTCTCATTGAAAGAAACCAGGGTTTCTTGAAGAAATGGCTAATTCCAGGTCTAGGGCAGGAAATGTGCAGGACAATTCTGTAACTCTATGTACCAGAAACCAAGGCAGATACCAAAGACTATTAGGGTTGTATTAAAAGGAGTAGGTATATACCACAGATGGAATTAATTTAGCATCAATAAGGGTAACAATTACAAAAGATTGAAACCCATCAGATATGCCTAAATCCAGGAGTTCTTAATGATGTAAATAAAGAAATACTTACTGGTTACCCTTGATGACACATGGAACTTACTTTGCATTTTGAAAAGTGGTAAATGAAGAGAAAAAAAAGTCAAACATTTTTCTGCCTTTCCTACGTAAATGATATCTCAAAGAAACCGAATAATTGATGGTAGAGGTGTCTATTTATAAAAGTATCACCTATTTTTTATTTGGATTGTTTTTTTTGTTGTCACTGAGTTGTATGAATTATATGTTTTGGATATTAACCCCTTATCAAGTGTATCATATATGAATATCTTCTCCCATTCAGTAGGTTGTATTTTTGTTTTGTTGATGGTTTCCTTTACTGTGCAAAACCTTTTTAGTTTGATGTAGTTATTTTTATTTTTTCTTTTGTTTCCCTTGAATGAGGGGATGTATCCAAAAAAAGAAATTACTAGTAGGAGTATCAGAGTTACTGTCTATGTTTTATTCTAGAAGTTTTATGGTTTGGGGTCTTACATTTAAGTCTATAATCCATTTTGAGTCCATTCTTATATAAGGTATAAGAAGGTAATAGTCCATTTTCATTTTTTTTGCATGTATCCATTTAATTACCCAACATCATTTATTGAAGAAACTGTCTTTATCCCATTGTATATTCTTGCCTCCTTTGTCGTATATTAAATGAGCATATAGACGCGGATTTATTTCTGGGCTATTCTGCTGATCAGTGTATCTTTTTATGCCAGTACCATGCTCTTTTAATTACTATAGCCTTGTAGTATAGCTTGATATCAGGTAGTGTGATACCTCCAACTTTGTTCTTCTTTCTGTACTATATGATTTCACTTATATGTGGAATCTAAGGAACAAAAAGAACAAACTAATCGAAAACAGACTCACAAATGTAGAGGACAATCTCATGACGGCCAGAGAGGGGAATATTGTGGGGTTGGGAAAAAGGGGTTGAACGGTTAAAGAAGTACAAATTAGTAGTTGATAGATGGTCACGGAGCTGGGGAACTCGGTATAGGGAATGTAGTCAGCATTAATGTAATGGCCATGTGTAGAGCCAGAGGGGTGATAGAGTAATTGGGATCGTTTCATCAACTACATAAATCTCTAACCAATTTCAAAAAAAAAAAAAAAAATATCACCTATAATAAATGAGTGGAAAATTACTATTACCATCATTATTTCAAAAGGCCTCATTAGAACACATTTTTGGTTTGTCCTATAACCTAGGCTTTTTGCAGCATCACCTCCATATATAAAAGAAATTTTTATTCGTTATATTTTCTTTTATCATTTATCTAATGCATCTTATTGTTTTGCTTGGCAGCTTCTATGTTTTTGAAACAGGCATTTGAAGGAGAATACCCTAAATTATTGCGTCTTTATAATGATTTATGGAAGCGTCTTCAACAGTACAGCCAAAATATTCAAGGAAAATTTAATGGAAGTGGAACTACAGACCTCTATGTTGACCTACAACATGCTGAAGATGATACACAGGACATATTCATACCAAAAAAGCCAGATTATGAGTATGTTTGTTTAATCAAACCTGTTTGTTGTCATGTTAAGGCTTTTGTCTTTTATTTTTGTTATAAATTAGAAGTTGGGAATATAACCTTCTAAATCTTTTTAATGATTATTATTATTTGTATGCCTTAAAAGATTACATAAAAGTTTTAACTGAAGAAGTCAAACTTTATTATTAGCTGAACAGCCCGATTCCTAACCAGAATCTATTTTAAAGATAGTACCAAGTAGGATGAGTAGAAACTAGTAGATGAGCATAAATGGTCATTATTTTTAATTGATATTAAAACATATCCGTAATTACATCAGACAGCATCATTATTGTTGGACTACTGGCATAAATGTCATGTGAAAGGAGTTGGTATGTTGAGAAACTATAGGAGAAATTTTATGCTGGGATAGGTTCTTGGTCTGGCAGGAAAAACAGTATACTCAAACCTGAAAATCTCTTAGATCACTGATAAAGTACAGTATATGTAGCAGCATTTAGGAGTCATATTGGAAAACAACATAGCATCTTAATAAGATTAAAGCAGCCAATTTTTCCTAAATTGAAAAAGAGTATTTTCAAACTTTTATTTATGTACCAAATCAGTTGATCGACTTATACACTTTTAAACACTAGAATCCTTTATTGTGATGAGGCTGACTCAGAGAACAGCAGATTATCACCTACCTTATAAGACATATGTTTGATAGATTCGTGAGTGCTTTTAAATGTTTGTTTCTTTTTAACTTTTTTTTTTCTAAATACTTATAATTGAATTGTACCCACTGCAGTAAGAAGTTCTGACTCGTAAAATAGAGGAAGTAAGAAGTTTTGACTGGCAAAATAAGTGGCATAAGAGTAGGCTAGAATGATAGAATGAGACCATACTGTTGTCTTCAATAACTCTTTTATGCTAAACAGGTGATTAGATAAGAACTAATGAAAGAGAGAACAAGAGGACAGAACCCATATGTTGATCTGAAAAGATCTAATAATATATATTTTTTTAATTATGTAAAGTAGCATGAATACTATCATTCTATTTTTGTCTTAGTTTATTTTTAAATCCATTTACTTACACTAAAAAAGGTCTGGCAGTATACATAGCAAGTGATGATAGTGGTTTATCTCGAGGAGGTAGAATTTTTATTTTGTATTTTCTGCTTTTTCAATGGAGAGAAAAAGGATCACTGTGTTTTGACTAATGGGACATTACTGTCACCCTTTGGAGACTAAATTCAGTAAAGACCCATGTTTAAGAACCCCAAAAAGAATGGGGGTAACAAAGAAACAAATGCAATGGGTTTTAAGTGTTCTTTTGAAGTAAAGCAGAGAAGAAAACAAATTTGGCCATGTTAGCTGAGCCAAAGGAAAGTTTTTGGTTTGTTGGTTTGTTTTTAATGATAGAGGGAGAGTTGAGAATGTTTATAGATAGAAGTAGCAGTGGAGAGAGAAAGACATCAGAGATGCAAGAAAGAAAATAAGTAGAGAATGGAACAAGACTCTAGGAGAATTGGAATATAGAATCAAGGCACTTAAAGCCAGGTTAACAATTTTCATCATTCAGTAATTCATGCTGAATTTTTGATAATGGTAATTACTATAAGAAAATAAAACAATATTATGTGATAGAGTGCCTTATTTAGGGTGGTCAGGGAGACATCTATGAGAAGGTGACATTTGATTTGAGATCTAAATAATGGGAAGAAGTCAAACATGGAAGATTTGGAGTAAAATTTCATATGCAGATGTAACAGCAAATTTAGAACCCTTGAGAAAACTAAGATGGGGAGGTTTGAGGAATAGAAAGCTGTAACACACTGAATGACGAAGAGAGGGTTATAAAACTGGGTCAGAGAGGAAAGGAAATGTTGATGTAAAAAACATCCAAACCTGTAGAGAATTTTTATGAGTTTTAGCCAAAGTGACAATTGCCGGAAAGCAAAATCTCAACAGACTGAGGAAATGCTCTGGAGAATGGAAGTTTTACAGTTTATTTTATACATTTGAATCAAAGGAGGAGACACATGGTGGGTTACATGACATCCATTGATGGTAGATTATGGGAGTAGGAGAAAGCAAAGCTGGGAAATCTCTGGGATTGGATAAAAGGTAAAACAGAGAGAGACATATACTTCATTTACACTGGGGGATGCAGGAGAGTTAATTATTAATAGTTATAGCACATAGAGCTGGTATTCAGGGAACAAGATAACTGTGGTCTTGTGCTCTGGTGTGGTAGGTGAGCTCTGAGAAGTCTAGAAAAGGAGATTACTCTGATATTTCAAAAGTATATTATTTTAGATGCAAAAAGATAATAATAGACAGGCTCACTTAAGGTAAAGATTGACCTTTGTCTGGGAAGCTACAGGCCTAGGATGTGACTACCAGTCATGACCTGCTTTTAGTTAGGAACTTTTATGTTTAGATCATCCTATGCGATTACATCTTATGTGGTTTTGGCCTCCGAATTTGTAGGGACTGCCATTCAGGCGGAGCTTGTTAGGTTTAGTATGTGGCCCCTTTTTTGTCTACAGAATGTAAGATCATATAGGGCTTTATAGGCAATTGTATGGAGTTTGGAGTTTATCAAGTACATTAGAAACCATTGCTTTTAAACAGAGGAGTGATATGAAGTGGCAAGTATTTTTAAATTAGCACTCTGGCTTTTATGTGGACAACTAAATTGGGGGTGGGGGGCATCACCACAGAGAAGGGAAAGGAGAATGGAAGCTATTTTGTTTATTCAGACAAGAGATGGTAATGGCTTGAACTAGGATGACCATGTGAGATGGCAAGAATTGGTCAGATTGATTCAAGATACAGTTTAGAGCGTAAACCAATAGATTACATTTGAGAGAAAGAGAAGAATCAAGAATATAATTGGATGTTTCAAAGAAGGCAAGTCTGGAAGACATTGTTTCTTTCATGCAATATTGTTGAATTAGGGTTTTCCTTTTGGAACTGTCAAAATGAAGTTGCAAATAGAATTGTTGAAAAGGTAGTTGAGTGTAAATCAAGGTTAGAAATACATATTTGGAAGTCATCATCATATAGATTTTTTAAAATCATGGAATTGGGGGAGATTTCATAGGGAAGATATATATGAAAAAAAAGACAACCCTGGCCCAAACCCTGGCACTCCCAGAATCATAGATTGGGCAGAGAAGTGGCAGTCTGCAAAGGAGACTAAGCCAGAAAAAAATGATGAGAGAGGAGGAAAACTCAAAGTAGTGTGGGGCCCCAAAGAGTGAATTTCATTTAAGTTGGAGGAAGAATAGTTAACTGTTTTACATGCTACTGAAAAGTTGAAGAAGATTAGGATTGAGAATTGATTTCTTAACAGCAAAACAAAGCTTTTGGAGCCCTAGATGTGTAGTAGTAGATACAAAAGCATTATTAGAATTGGTTAAAGACAAAATGGGAGAAGATAGACTTCTGAGGCAATAGCACTCCTTATCCCACTGACGCACTCCCCAGTGAAACTGGTGAAAATTATTACAAAATAACAATTTAAAGCCTCTGGAAATGGTCAAATGGTCCTAAAAGCAAATAGCAAATGAAAAATCATCTCAAAATCTATGAAAATCCATAAGAAAGAATTCCCCAAAAGCCTGTGATATTTGAACGAAGTCTGTTTCCTCCCTCTCTTCTCCCAGCTCAGCAAGGCATATATATATATATATATATTCTACTTCAGACAGCAGCAGCCAAGAACAAAAGGCTCCCTTTGTCTCCAGTTCCTACCTGGAGGGTTTTTTCTTGGGAGGAGCAGAACTTAAGCATTTCTCATGCTGCCCACAGCTACCTATAGCTGAAGCTAAGTTCAGGCAAATGAATTCAGGAGAAGGGGGTGCTTTCTTATTGTGCCCAACCCCCACTCAAGGTGTACCATCTCTACCTTTTTGTAGCTCCCTGAAAATCCTGGGGTCTCATCATACTTCCCCCTCGTTTATGAAATAGTGGTTCCATACCAGGAAATGCAGGCTAAGAGGACCTCAGGCTGCTGCCCTCCTCCACCAAGTTCCTAGACTGAGGTGTCACTCAGAAACTTGCTATTTTCTCCACCCCCAGCTTCAGAGCCCTGGCACAAAGATTTTGCCTGGGAGAGAAGCAGGCAGTAAAACAATTAATTTCTAATATCTTTCCAAAGTAACCTACTTACAGAGCCTGGAGAAGGTAAAACCTGAGGATAATCTCAAAAATGGTGGAGGTTGTGGTGAAAAGCAATGGGGAGGATATTCATGGATCTAATGAAAATACAGACTAGACTATAGGCCAGCTAGCTCTTAGGAGAGAGCCAAGGAAAAGACAACTGGGAGGAGTCCTCAGGGGTCAGAACTAATATCTGTGGGCAATTAGTGGAATTTAGCAATAGGGCATGGTCAGGAAAAAAAAGAGAAGGCGACTCCATCAGCACCACCTTCATCCCTGGGTGATGATGGGTATACCCAAAGCTGTGCCTCTCTGAGGTTTAGCATTAGAGGCTTAACACTGTGAGAGAGAAATAGACTTCACTAAAGTAATCTAGCTAGTCACCCTATAATTAAGCAAATAACAATTAAGTCCCAGAGGTGGAGATGACCAATACCGAGTGTCTATAATATGTTATCTAAAATGTTCAGTTTTTAACAAAAGTCATGAGGCATGTAAAGAAACATGAAAGTATGACCCATACAGTGTGTGTGGAGCGGGGAAGCAAGCAACATACATTTCCTTTGAGAGTTACCGAATGTTGGATTTAACAGAACACGGTTTCAAAGTAGTTACTATAAATGTGTTCACAGAACTAAAGGAAACCATGATTAAAGAAGTAAAGGAATATATGACAACAATGTTGCATCAAATACAGAATGTCAATAAAAAAATAGAAATTATAAAAAAGAATCAAGTGGAAAAACTAGAGTTGAATAATACAATAACTGAAATTTAAAAAATCACTAGAGGGGCTCAGCCATAGGTTCGAACTGCCTGAACAAAGAATTAACCAACTGAAAGCCAGATCAATAGAGACTAGGTAAGCCAAAGAACAGAGAAAAAATTAAGGAAAGCAAACCAGAGCCTCAGAGAAATGTGGTACACCATTAAACATACCGACATATATGTAATGCGAGTACCACAAGAAAAAGAAAGGAAAATGAAAAATATTCAAAGAAATAATGGCTGAAAACTTTTCAGATATATTGAAAACAACAACCTACATATCCAGGAAGCTCAACAAACTCCAACTAGGATTAATTCAGAAAGTCTGCAAGTTGACACATCATAGTAAAAACAATGAAAGTCAAAGACAAGGAGAAAATCTTTAAAGCAACATGAGAAAAATGCTCGTCACTTAAAAGTAAGCCCCAAGAAGATTTACAGCTCACTTCTCAGCAGAAATAAAGGAGTCCCAGAAGGTAGTTGACTCAAAAGTGCTAAAAGGAAGAAACTGTGAACCAACAATTCTATATCCAGTAAAGCTGTCCTCCATAATGAAGAGAAATAAAGACTTTCCTAGATTAAAAAAAAAAGAAAAAATGGAGAGAATTTGTTTTTAGCAGACCTAACTTAACAAGAAATGCTAAGGAGGTTTTCCAGGCTCAAAGCAAGTTACCGCACCTGGTAATTTGAATTCACCCAAAGAAGGAGCAGCACCAGTAAAGAATTAACAAGCTGATTCTAAAATGCATATGGAATTGCAAGGTACCCAGAATAACCAGATTAATCCAGAAAAAGAAGAATAAAGTGAGAGTCACACTTCCTGATTTTGAACTTACTACAAAGCAATGGTAATCAAGATGATGTAGTACTGGTACAAACATAAACATGTTGGTCAATGGAATAAATTGAAAGTCCAGAAAAGAAATCCATATATCCATGGTCAGCTGATTTTCAACAAACTTATCCAGATCATTCAATGGGGGAAAGAATAGTCTTTTCAACAAATAGTGCTAAGAAAACTGGGTAGTTAACATACAAAAATTTGAAGTTGAACCCTTACCTCACACCATATACAAAAATTAACAAAATGCTTCAAAAAACTAAGTCTAAAAATGTAAAACTGTCAGAAAAAAAATAGAGGTGAATCTTCATGACTTTGAATTTGACAAAGAATTCTTAGTTATGACATTAAAAGCATGAACAACAAAAGACAATAAATATTATGTTGGAATATCTCAAAATTAAAAATTTTTGTGCTTCAAGGGACACTGTCAAGAATGAGTGGAAATATTTCCAACTCGTATATCTAGTAATTGACTTGTATGTAGAATATATTATAAAACTTCTTCCAGTTCAACAATAAAAGACATATTTCCCCGTTAAAAAATTGGGAAATGATCTGAATAGACATATCTCCAAAGGCAGATGGTCCATAAGCACATGAAATGCAAATCAATCAAAACTACAATGAGTTATCACTTCACACACACTAAGGTTCCTATAGTCAAAAAGATAAATAATAACAAGCATCAGCAAGGATGTAGAGAAATTAAAACCCTCATACATTGCTGGTGGAAATCTGTAATGGAATAAGGGCTTTGGAAAAAATGTTTGGAAGTTCCTCAGTTAAACACAGAGTTACCATATGACTCAGCAGTTCTTCTCTGCTATATTCCTAAGAGAAATAAAAACTTGTTCCAGGGTGGGGTGAATGAAGAGTTATTGTTTTGTTTTTTCTTTCTTTTCTTTTTTAAATAAATGAAATTTATTTTGTTTGGTTTTATGTTATAAGAACAATTAAATGCTAATTTTAGAAAATTTGTAAAATATTAAAAATTACAGGGAATGAAAAGTTACACTTGAGCCCCACTTCTCAGAGAGGAGCTATGTGTTTCTTTTTAAAAAATTTTAATTACAGTTGACAGTCAATATTATTTTATATTAGCTTCAGGTATACAGCATTGTGGTTAGATAGTTACATAATTTACAAAGTCATCCCCCCATTAGTCTAGTAACCACCTGGCACTATACATAGTATTACAATATTATTGACCATGTTCCATATTGACTTTACATCCCTGTGACTGTTTTTTAACTACCAATTTGTATTTCTTAAATCTCTTCATCTTTTTTTAACCCAGTTACCCTCAATCCCTCTCTCATCTGGCAACCATCAGTTTGTTCTCTGTATTTCTGTTTTGTTTGTTCATTTTCTTTAAATTATACATATAAGTAAGGTCATAAGGTATTTGTCATTCTCTGACTTATTTCACTTAGGATAATGCTCTCTAGGTTTATCCATGTTGTCGCAAACGGTAAGATTTCAGGTTTTTTTTTAATGGTTGAGTAATATTCCATTGTATATATGTACCACTTCTTTATGCAGTCATCTATTGATGGGCACTTAGGTTGCTTCCATATCTTGGCTATTGTAAATAATGCTGCAGTAAACATAGGGGTGCATATATCTTTTCAAATTAGTGTTTTGAATTTCTTTGGATAAATACCCAGAACTGTAATTGCTGGTCATCGGATAGTTCAAGTTTTAATTTTTTGAGGAACCTCCAAACTGTTTTTCATACTGGCTACACCAATTTGCAATTCCACCAACCATGCAGGAGAATTCCCTTTTTTCCATATCCTTACCAATACTTGTTTGTTGATTTATTGATGATGGACATTCTGACAGGTGTGAGGTGATACCTCATTGCGGTTTTAATTTACAAATATTTCTCTGATTATTAGTGACATCGAGCATCTTTTCTTATATCTATTGGCCATCTGTGTGTACTCTATGGAGAAATTCAGGTCCTTTGCCCATTTTATAATTGGATTATTTGTTTCTTTGGTGTTGAGTGGTATGAGTTCTTTATATATTTTGGATAGTAAGCCCTTATCAGATTTATCATTGGCGAATATCTTCTCCCATTCAGTAGGTTGTCTTTTTGTTTTGTTAATGGGTTCCTTTGTTGTGCAAAAATTTTTTAGTTTGAAGTAGTCCCATCTGTTTATTTTTTCTTTTGTTTCTCTTGTCCAAAGAGATATATCAGAAAAAATATATATTGCTAAGAGCAATGTCAGAGAGCTTACTGCCTTTGTTTTCTGGGAATTTTATGGTTTCAGGTCTTACATTTAAGTCTTACTCCATTTAGAGTTAATTTTTATATATGTTGTAAAAAGGTGATCCATTTTCTTCTTTTTTGCATGTATCTGTTCAGTTTTCCCAACGCCATTTATTGAAGAAACTGTCTTTACCCCATTGTATATTTTTGCATGGGTTTATTTTGGGGCTCTCTGTTCTGTTCCATTGATCTATATATCTGTTTTTATGCCAGTACCATGCTGTTTTGATTACTATAGCCTTGTAGTATAGTTTGATATGAGGTAGTTTGATATCTCTAACTTTGTTCTTCTTTCTCAAGATTGCTATGGCTATTTGGGATCTTTTGTGATTCCACATAAATTTCAGGATCATTTGTTCTAGTTCTGTGAAAAGTGCCATCGGTATTTTGATAGGGGTTGTACTGAATCTATAGATGCTTTGGTTGGTATGGACATTTTAACAATGTTAATTTTTCCATCCAAGTGGTATATGATTCCACTTATTAGTATCTTCTTCCATTTCTTTCTTCACTGTCTTATAATTTTCTGAGTACCAGTCTCTTACTTCCTTGGTTAAATTTATTCCTAGGTGTTTTTTTTTTTTTTTTTTTTTTGATGCAATTGTAAATGGGATTGTTTTAATATATTTCTTATAGATAATTACTGGTGTATAAAATGCAACCAGTTTCTGAATATTAATTTTGTATCCTGCTACTTTACTGAATTTATGAGTTCTAGTAGTTTTTTGGTGTAATCTTTAGGTTTCCCTTTATATAGTATCATGTCATCTGCAAATAATGACAGTTTTACTTCATTCTTTCCAATTTGGTTGCCTTTTATTTGTTTTTCTTGTTTGATTGTGGTGGGTAGGACTTCCAGGAGTTATTACAGTTTCAGTATGGGATGATGAAAAAGTTCTGAATATAGATGGTAACGATGGTTGCACAACTAAGTATGAATGCCATAATGCCTAATGCCACTGAACTGTACACTTAAAAATGGCTAAAATGGTAAACTTTATGTTACATGTATGTTATCACAATAAAAAACAAAACATTAAGCAAATCTAGAAATGTACGTTTACCCCAAAAATTATACACAAATGTTTATAATAGCATTGTTCATAATAACCAAAAACTAGAAACAACCCAAATGTCCAGTTAACAGACAAATGAGTAAACAAAATATGTTATAACCATGCACTGGAATACTATTCAGCCATAAAAAGAAATGAAGTACTGATAGTGCTACAAACTTGACTGAATCTTGAAAACATTATGCTAAGTGCAAGAAGCCAGTCACAGAAACCACATTCTACATGACCCCATTCGTATGAAAAACTAAGATAGTAAAATCTATAGCGATACAAAGTAGGTTAATCATTGCTTAGGGCTGGGGATAGGGTGAGGTGGCTAGAAGTGTTATGGCTCCAGAGTATGAGGTAGGTTTGTGAGATGATAGAAATGTTCTAAATTCAGGTATGGTGATTGTTGCTGACATATGTGAATATACCAGAAATCATTGAATTATACGCTTTAAGTGGTTGAATTGAATGTGAATATATGTGAATTATCTCTTAGTGAAGCAATTTTTAAATAAGAGAATGGGAAAGGAGGAAGTAGATTCAGTTTTTCTGAGAAGTTTTGATATGAAAAAAGGAACAAAGTTACTTCTTTCTTTGAGATAATAGGAAAACCATAGGGGATAATATGGTATAACAATGAAGTAACACAGGGGGGAAAAAAGCTAGAAAATGAAAAAAAAAAGAAAAAGCTGGAGAAGGTCATTGACAAAGGTTATTGCCAGTGGGCTTGGTCTTAGTGTAGAGGCAAATGGTCACCTATAGAGAGTGAAGGGCTGCAAAATAAGAATTTCAGGTTAATAGCTTGAGCTTCAGGTTTCTTGAAATTAAGGGGTTTCCATAAATGTTTGATAGATACAATTTACTTTTTCTCTGCAATATTTGGGTAGCTTAGCAGCAATTTCAGAGATCATCTAAATAAAGTTTTCTTAATAAGAGCTTTGAAGGAAAAATGAATTAGAAAAATGAATATGCTAATGAGAGCACCTTGAAATGATTGGCTATGGATAAGGATGGTGTAATACCTGGTGAACTGCTGGAGGATGAGCATAGGAAAGAGATCTATAGCACTGATTGCAATTAAGGTCAAAGATCTAGTTCTTTTGAGTAAAATCTAGCATTTTTATTGATATACAAAGACCAGCATGATTTGTTCCCTCTGTTTACTTTTTGACTTCATCTTGTACTACTCTCCTGTCCTCTAACTTGTTGGCAAACACAGCCAGGTATGGTCCCTTCTCGGGACATTCGCACTTGCTGTTCTCTCCTTATAGAAAGCTCTTACCTTGGACATCTGTATAACTTCCTCCCTCTTTTCCCTCAAGTCTTTCCAGTGAGTCTTCTCTTGCTTCATCCTCTCTAAAATTGGGTGAAGAAATGAGATAAAGACCTAAACATATTCTCTCTGGCTTCTTTGCTTTATTTTTTTCTCAGAACTTATCCCCCTATCATATTCCATATTTAGCTCATTTAAAATGCTCACTTTATTTATTTGTTTGTTTATTTTTGCATATCTGTCATTATTAGCATGTATACTTTAATAGAACAGATAATTTTTTTTTATGCTTACAGCACCTGGTCTTCTTAGGTGGTCTCCCATCTAAGAACTAACCAGGTCCGGCCCTGCTTAGCTTCTGAGGTCAGACACTGGGCTTGTTCAGGGTGGCATGGCCGTCGACCATGGACCATGGTTCCACTGGGGTTCCAACCCAGGACCTTCTGTGTGTAAAGCAGAGGTGCCAACTGCTACAGTATGGAACCACGTCCAACAGATAATTTTTTTAACTGACTTCACTGCTACATTTCCTACACTTAGGAAGTACCTGGCAAATGGTAGAGACTTACTAGTATTTGTAAGTGGAAAAGAAATAGAGGAGAGAGGGTATGTGGAAAGTTGTCCTCAAGCTTGAGGACCTTAGCGTTGGAACAGTTCAAAATGATGACTCAGATATGGAAGCTCCATAGTAAAGTTAGAATAAACATAGACTTTAAACAGGACAGATTTTAGAAGTTACCTATTTTACATTGTAGACACCAAAGATCCTTCACAGATTTGGAAAACAGGAAGAGTGTTAGTACTTATAATTCAGTGCTGAAATTTTTATGTTAGAGGGAAGTTTATTAAGGTTAGTAAAGTGACAGGAGGAAAAATGAAGACATTTAAATAGATGGCATGGACTTTAATAGAGGATTTACTCAGGCAGATTTAGACACTAGTTCTTCACTGTTGCCATTGGTCTGTGTTCAGCTATTATCAAAGTTATTAGAATTAGCATTTTACCTACATTTTTTTACTAACACTCTAAAGCACTTTTAACCTGTATCTTCCCAGCACTTAACAGGGGCCTGGTACATAGTGTTCTTAGTAAATATGAGCTGAGCGAAATACTTATTGAATTAGAAAGTGTTGCTATAACTGTGGAATTATGGTGTAGGAGCCAAGCGCATTCTACCTCTAGGTCTTGTCAGTTGATCAGAAAGAGTAGGAAAGGAGAAAGCTATGTTGTATATACATGAAGGAGCAGATCACATGTTTTCCAGGTTAATACTTAGGATGAAGGAGGATGTATTTTTAAAAAATTAATAAAGTTGAAAACCACATGATATCACTTATATGTGGGATATAAACCTAAAAGCAATAAACAGGACATACAAACAGAGACCCATGGACATGGACAATAGACTAGTAGTCACCAGAGAGTGGGAGGGATGGGAGAGGGGGAAATAGATGAGGTAAAAGGGGTCAAAAATGTGATGACAAAAAGAAATCTAACTATGGGCGGTGAACACACAATATAGCTGTTGAATTGTACAGCTGAAACTTACTAGATTTCTTTAACCAATGTCACTATAAAAAAAAATAAGTGGTAGGGATGATAAAAGGATCATAAACAGACATAATGTGAGAAGATGTGAAATTAATTATAGGAGTAAGAAAGCAGTTAGAAATAATGGTTATAGACTTGATAGTAATTGTCAAAGGAAATCTGTAAGACTCAATAGTTGGACTGCTAAATGAAAATCGACACAAATAATTGAAGACATGGGAAGAGTAAGAAGGAAAGAAATATTTAGTAAGTTAAATTTTAGTTTGTAAAGAGTATTGTAAAACAAATTAGCTTAGAACTCCAGTTGGGAGTATCTTTGTGATTGTAGGACTTTAACAAATACTTATTTGCCATTCTTGTTGGCAACAGTTTTAGCATGTGAGGACTGATAAAAACCTAGGTTTATATGTATACTTCTCTCTTAGTCAGTGAACTTTATGGGTAAAAAGGGTTGAGCAGAATTTCCTGTCTTGTGTATGAGTTAATACTCTATGTTAATACTCTATGAAAATAGGCATAGCCCCATTAGAATAAGATTTTAGTGTTATTTAAGTTTCAAGTAACAGACTTACTTTATTGGGTACTGATGCATATTATATTACATTTATACTTAGGATTTACATTAAAATGTTTAGTCCTTAATATACATTTAATTATGAAATTATTTCTAACAACATTTATACTTTTTAAACATTTTTTTTTCTTTTTCTGCTTATAGAGTTACATTTTATTTAGGAGATAGTTTTTTTTTTTTATTTTTTAAGAAAAGGATTTATTTACAGCCATATACAATAGCATTCATTTTTAATAAATTCTGTTCCCACAGTCCAGAAAAGGCTTTAAAAGACTCACTGCAACCCTATGAGGCTGCTTATCTCTCAAAATCCTTATCTCGACTCTTTGATCCTATCAACTTGGTTTTCCCCACTGGTGGTCGTAATCCTCCTTCTGCAGATGAGCTTGAAGGTATCATTAAAACTATAGCAAGGTATGTATTTTTTATATAATGACATGTCATAAATAGCTTGCCACGTTTGCTCGTCATGTATGATAGCAGTGTATTTTCAGTTTATCTCAAATTATTCAAGTAATTAGTCCTGCAATTAAATCAAGAGTTTTGCAGTGAATGAGAACACTTAAAGAAAGTACTTGAGATTCCAATTAATGCAGCCATTTAAGTACAGTCTAAAAATAGTCTCTTCTAATTATTCTGTATCTTGTCAATGATGCAAAGTAAACCTAATTCTTTATGCCATAGTAAAGTTCTAGTATTGCACATTAAAGAAAGTATAAATATAGTTTTACAATTTGAGAAGCTAAAGCATAGAGGATAATGTTTCTTATCTTGAATTCAGAAAGTACTTCATGGCACACACAGGATTATAATCCTGACTAGTTTATTTGTGTTTGCTATTTTAAGCTTTCTAAATGAATGTGTTAGCTTTTTAAACTCTCAAAAGGGAAGATATCCCAACAGAGGTGCCACCCAAATGCTTATAGACAATATAATTATACTGTTGCCTTTAGACATTTACAGTTACTCAGATTAATTTGCAGTTGACTATCTCAGTTCCTGTCATGGCTAATAAGTTGTCATAATTGTAGGTCTGTACATTTGATGTGAACATTTGGAGGAGTAAAAATAGTGATTAGCCAATATAGGATCAAGGTATAGAAATGTCTAGATTCTTTTAGACTATAAATTTGACAATGGTGATTCTGAGGCATGGGAGAATAAGAAGTCTCAGGTATAATATACACATAAGCTGCATATATACCTACACAGTGTCTAAATTGCCTAGTATCTTGATCTCAAATCTCTCCAAAAGTCCTGACTCTAGATTTTTTTTTTTTACCCTAATGTGTTTGTAATCTGTTGGGCATGGCCGTGACAAAACAGCACGGGGTTCAACTTGATCTCTTTGACCTGCTTATGGAAATATTAAAGAGGCATCTCTCCCATTCCTTTATGCAGCTTGACAATGCTGTAATCAAATATAATGTGGAGTTTATAGAAGCTTACTTATGCCTGTGTTTAGAATTTAAATGTGAACATTAATAATATTATGTCTCACTATTATATGAAAGGGCATTTTTGTCACATATAGTTTGTACTTGTGTTGTTTCAAAGTGCTTTATTTTCTTCATAAAGAGAATCTTATAAGTGCCAAGATTTATTCTACTTCAGAGACAATAATTACTTTTCCTGCTTTTACCTGTATTGTGGGTTTTCGTGCAACTTTTAACTCTTAATATTTTTTCCATGGTCTTTGTAAACACTTTTCATTGTTGTTATTGGTAGTTAGCTCAAATATCCCAATTAATTCAATGATAAAGTTGAAAATAACCATAACAAAAAAATACTTTAAGAATTCAAATTTTAAAATTTCAAATTCTTGCTTTATATTTATATGCTTTATATTTAAAAAGCTACTCTACAGAAAATAGCTTGAATTGGCATACTTTCTATAAAAACTGAGTATCTTTATGTATTGTGTAATTTATATATTTAGCCCATGTCCTTCCAAGGTCATCATTTCCATGCAAGAGCTGTCATTTCCTTGCAGATGTCTGTGATATGCAGTGTCTCTAATTGTACTTATCAGTATCATCAAAAGTGCTACTTTTAAAATCTGTACACAATTTACTCTCTTAATCACAGCCTGAACCCACATATGACGTACTTTTATTAATGAGAAACTGGTCATTAACCAAGCCATCACAAAGTACTTTTTTCTAATGCTGCATTTAGGAGGGAAAATGAAACAACGCAACCAATTCTTGGAAGCAGTTAGTGAAATCTATAAAAAGAATCACCATATTGCTTATTGGTTTTAGGTTTATATGTTGTTCTTTACTTTGTTGATGAACTATGCTGCTAATAATTAAAGTCTATTTTTATTTTCTCTAGTGAACTAAATGTAGCTGCTGTTGATGCAAACCTCACATTAGCTGTGTCAAAAAACGTGGCAAAGACCATCCAGTTATACAGTGTAAAATCAGAGCAGCTTGTAAGTGATATCTTTCCTGTAAACTTTCATGATTATGTTTAAAATGACTAATTAGACAGTACTTGACTAACTATAAATATTGAATTGACTAAATTTACTGGCATTTTTACTTTTTATGACCTTTTGAAACTTTCTGATGAATTTAACCGAGAAAAAAATGTTACATCTATTTTAAAAATGGCCCTTCTACCATTGTTATACTTTCAGAATGCAGACAGGTTATATAAGGCTTTAAAAAAAAAATGCATGTGCGACTCTCTGGGCTAACTAAATATGTTTTAAAATATATTTTAGATTGATCAAATTTCCCCTTTCACGTGACCACTCACTGCAGATATTCATGCACTGTTACCTAGAGTGAAATAAACTTGAACTGTTAGAAAACGATTGGAGGAACTGAAGTGCTTAAAATTGTAATAGAAAAATGTTCTAATCCCAGAGCATGGAAGTTTGACCCTAAAATTTTTCTGTTTGAAACTAAAACAATAGTTATGTGACTGAAATTACTTTAATTCTGTATATTAATGTATTAAAATCAAGCATGCACGTTTAACTAGTATGTGTATGCTAACTGAATCTGAAAAATAGACTTTAGTATTTTTAACTGTCATTGATAAACTAATTTTAGAGAATATGCCAAAATATGATATCTCTACTATCTTTATAGGGTTGCCAAAGGTGTTTTTAGTTTAGCCTCACTGACTGCTCTCAACTGAAATATCGTAAAATAAAATAATCTTATTTTACCTATGTCCTTGTAGTTCCAGTCGGTTCTGGAATAATTTTTAGGGTAGATTGATAACAAGTTAACTGAAGGAATGATAAGAATCATTAAGAATAAGAATCATATTATGCGGCTTCCTACTTTCAGTTCCAAAGGATGGCCAGATTTGGTTTGCATATTAATATGGTGCTATTTTCCATTCAGTTGTTCTTTCAGCCTTGACAAATAATTTAGAAGCATCTTTTTTTAAACTTTGTTTATTGAAAATTGGCCCTACAGAGACCATCAAAGCTCCTTGTAGGTAATTAGATGACTAATTTTTCCCTTAGGCTTTTTTTTATAGGAGCTTTATTATGATGTTCATTGCTTTTTAAAAAATATGGTTTATTTTTATAAATGAAATTCAGTATTATATCCAGTAGAGTTAGTGTAATTACTGAGAATGTCAGGAAAATAATCCTTATAAGATGGTCCCACTTAAGGACAACAGTATAAGGAAGAACTGGCATGTATAATAAGGAAGTATTTTGCTTTTCTGTGGCAGGAGGCAGTGGTAATGATAACTTGTGACTTCAGTTAAGGCAATAATGACAAAAGGTGTTGACAAAATTAAAATATAACAACAAACATCTGATTGGAATGATACTGTTGGTCAAATAGTCTGCGACCCTAAATTACTCAGGCCTACCAAACCAACTATGCTAAAGGTTAACAAAGTCATTGACTTTAAAAATTTTTAAGTGAATTTTTTCTTTTTCGCTTTTATTTTAGTGTGTGAAGAAAGCCTGAGCATTAAATAAGAGTACAAATGGTATCATTTGCTTGTAAATGATAATTTACAAGCAATTGTAAAAATACATTATTAATGACAAGTAACATTTTACTGTTTATCTTTCATTTTTTGGCTGATAATAACATAGAGCTGGTACTGCTCTATGTTTTTAAATTTGACCTGTTTTATTCTTTGATCTTGCTATATTCCTATTCTTTTAGAATTATTTCACTGAAAACAGGAACATTGCCAAAATTAAGTTTTTAGTGGGAGAAAGTCTTGAAACAGATTTTTAAGTTGACTTGAAATTTGGTATGATAACTAAGTCTAAAAATGGAGGATTTTTTTATAGATGAAAAATTTAAGCCTCAAGTCTACAAGGTTGAAAAGTGTCAGAAATCAGACCATTAATGTAATGTTCAAGTAGTGAGATAAAGAAAAGCTAGAGTTTTAAAGGCAAACATGTTTTCAAAAAGGGTGACTTGAAAATACAAAACTTGAAATGTAGAATGAGCAGCTTTCCAAGATCCTAAATTTATTTCCCTAAGGGTTAGTTGTGGAACTTTCTCGGCTCTTAGAACATTTTCATATACTTAATATAACTTTAATTCACATCAGGATAAAGGCTCATAAAAGGATTTTTTTCAAGTTAGCAATTACTGTGGATCATCCTTATGGTCATTTAAACTCATTATATGTATTTGGATATATTCTTCCACATGTCTACGAAAACTTTAAGTTGTTTCTTTTCGTCCTTATTATTTTAATGTTCTAGGGCAGCAGTCCCCAGCCTTTTTGGCACTGGGGACTGGTGCTTCTATGAGAATCTAATGCCCGATGATCCGAGGTGGAACTGAGGCAGTGATGCTAGCACTGGGGGGCGGCTGTAAATACAGATGACGCTTTGCTGCTAGCAGGCCACTCACCTCCTACTATGCAGCCTGGTTTCTAACAGGCCAACCCCTGTCCTAGGGTATGGTAGAATAAAACATATATAAATTACACATATAGTACATGTGTGTGCTTATAACAATCCAAAGTTATTTTATCATTACACATGTATGTATTATTTTTCTAAGGCTTTTTCTGTTATTAATCACTGAAATTGTAGGTCATACAAGCCTAAGCCTCTATAGGGAGAAATTCTTAAATTTTTTTTTTTTTGGTCTCTTAAATGGTACCAGAGAACTCATTTTTTTAAGGTTAGATTAAGGTCATAAAAATAATTACCAATATTAAGCATTTTTGGTAGCTTAGATTAGGCCAAGCCATTTACATGTATTTCATTTATTTCACAACAGTCCTATGAAATGGAAGTAACAATATTTGCCACTACAAAATGTGGAAACTGAGTCTGAGAAGGGTTAGTAGCATCAACAATATAGACTAACAGTAGAATGCCAGCTAGTAATTATTGAAACTATCATTGAAACTCAGATTTGACTCTAGACCAAGCTTTAAAACTCCCTTGTAGAATATTTACACAAATGTCTTTCTTTTTTATTTAAGAAAAGTGGGATTGTGGTATCCATATTGTTTTGTGATTTACTTATTTACTTTCCAATATGACATAGAGGTCTACGTCTACAATTTTAATATATGTATAGTATGCTTTATTTATATATTATAGTTTATTTAATTTCTATGCTTTTAGTGGATAGCGTCTTAGTACATTTAGGTTGCTATAACAAAATGCCATAAGCTGAGTAGCTTATGAACAACAGTAATTTATTTCTTATCGTTTTGGAGGCTGGAAAGCCCAAGATCAAAGTACCAGCACATTTGTTGTCTGGTGAGAGCCTCTTTCATGGTTCATAGATGACCATCTTCTTCTCTGTAACCTTACAGGGTAGAAGGAGCAAGTCTTTCTCAAACCTCTTTTTATAAGGGCACTAATCCCATTCATGAGTATTCCACCCTTATGACCTAATCATGTCCCAAAGGTTCCATCTCCTATTACTATCATTAGGAATTATGGGGGTATAAGCTCTCAGACAATAACACGTACTTAGATGGTTTAGTAGTTTAATATAGTAATAATAGGGATTTAGCCTTGCATTCTCACATGTTACAAGCAATAGGATTTACTTCCTCTAATATGTATTTAATTTAGGATGTGTCATGTGAATATCAGCTCCCAATGTGCTCTTTTGTGAAAATGAGATCAGTGTAATTTTTGAAATTCTCTTCATTTAAAAATTTTTATTATTTGTCTTGACAGCGGTTATAATTTACCAAGTAGAATTTTACATTTAAAATATACACAAATGTCTAAAGATGTATATATCATAATATTTTACGATTGAATTGAACAAATTAAATGATGATGTATTTGTATTTTGCATAGTTCTGAAATGTGACCTTCAGAAGACAATGTTACTAGAACTTGTTATGGTAATTTGAATCATTTTTTGTCCTCTGTGTGTTAAGAAGAAATGTATAAGGAAATTTTTGTTTTATAATTTATAGGCTTATAAACTTTTGTGGTATCAAAATTATTGGCAAACATACTAATAAGTATTCCATTTAAAAGGTAAATTGTCAGGACATTTTCCAAAAATAACTTATCTGATGTTTTCAGGGGCTGACATCTAGAATCTTAGTATATAAATGTCAAATGTTATAAACTGTGAGAAAGTAGATTGACATTTAATTAGGTTGCAGACCATTTGAAACAATACGGATGACGTTTAAAGGGGGAGTTTCACCTTCAGTGCAGGTCAGTAGCTGTGTATGAGGTCAATAGTTGTAGATGGCAGTAGGGTTTTTTAAAGTTTTGTAAACATACATTTTATTCTTCAAATAATTTCATAAGTAATTTGGAGACTTGACATTCCTATAACGGAAGAAAACCTACGTGTATGATATTTAAATTATGGTATAGAAACATATGAGTTCAACGTTTTTAGTTTTAAAAGGATTATTTAATGCAGATTTAAATGTCATATACCTGGATATTGCCCATATAATATCATATGGGAATAACACATGTTATCATTCAAATAAATACTGATTTTTTAAAATATGAAATCACTAGAAAGAGTTTCTGTATTGTATGCAAACAAATGAAACATCAGTAGATTCTCTTGAACCAAATGCACTTTAGCTGTAATACAAATACACTGATCTCTTTGGATTACCTACCCTCTTGATTCTTTAGACAACCTTCCATACTTTCTTACATCTACGTATTCTTATATTGGGCTATTTTAGGATCACTCCTTTTCTTTAAAATAACTTCTCAGACTTGTGAAAGTTTGATTTTCTGGAGGCTATGCCAGATCAGTAGTAGTTGGTTATGCTTGTCTAATATTCAGTAGGCCATAGTGAAAACAGAAATGTCAAATAATGGTTATTGTCAGTAGGAAATGTTTTCAGGAGAAAGTCAAATCTTCAAAGTTATTGGTTAAAATCTGTCAAAATCTGAATTAATTATCTGTTGTATAACAGACAACTGCACAAACTGAGTGGCATACAATAGACATTTATCACTCTTACTTCTCAGGGCAGATGGGGGTCAGCTAGGTGACTTTGCTGATCTTGGGTAAGTTTGCTCACAGCAGGCTGGGTACTGATCTAGGCTGGCTTTAATCTTAGTTAATATTCTGCTCTGTTCTACATGTCTCTAATCCCACAAAAGGTTATCCCAGGCTTGATCTCATTAAAGGCAGAGACATAAGAGAAAGTAGCCCTTTTAGTCTAGCTCATCAAAACAAACCATCCACAGTGCAATATTAAATAGCAGAGAATGTGGATGCAGAGAAGGATAAAAGATTAGGGCCAATTATGACATCTATCACAAAGCCAAACTGGGAACATGGCAACAACAAAAAAGAGAGCGCATAAATTTTTCTTTTTATTCCCAAAGGCCTAATCTCCCTTACAGACCCCTAATAGTATGCATTAAATTTTTTAATATGTATTTATTTTATTGAGATATAATTGACCTATAACATATTTATTTTAGGTACACCACATAATTTTTTTTTCTTGTAGTAAGAACTTTTAAGATTTCCTCTCTTAATTAACAACTTTCAGATGTCCAGAACAGTGTTGTTAACTAGAGTCTCCCTGCTGTATATTATATCCCCAAGACATATATCATATAACTGGAAGTTTGTACCTTTTAACTGTCTTCACCCATTTCTGCCACCCTCCATCCCCCACCTCTAGCAACCACCAATCTATTTTTTGTATCTGTGAGTGAGTTTATGTTTTTATTTTTATATTCCACATATAAGTGATATACAGTATTTGTCTTTGTCAGATTTATTTTACTTAGCATAATACCATCAGTGTCCATGCATGTTGTCACAAATGGCAGGACTTTCTTCTTTTTTTATGGCTGAATAATATTTCAGTGTGTGTGTATATTTATGTATATTTATTATATTTTCTTTATCCATTCATCTGTCCACTGACACTTTGGTTGTTTCCGTGTCTGTTGGGGTGCAGATATGTTTTTGATATAGTGATTTCATTTTTTTCAGATAAATACCCAGAAGGAGAATTACTAGATCATATGGTAGTTCTTTTTTAATTCTGTGAGGAACTCCAATTGGTGTTTTCCACCAATTTACATTTCCACCAGCAGTGCACATGGGTCTCCTTTTCTCTACATCCTCACCAACACTTGTTATTTCTTGGCTTTTTTGATAGTAGCCATTCTGACAGGCATGAGACAATATCTTATTTTGGCTTTGATTTGCATTTCCCTGATAATTAGTGATGTTGAGCAACTCTTCATGTACCTGTTGGCCATTTGTGTGTCTTCTTTGAAAAATGTGTTCAGATCCTCTGCCTATATTTTAATTGGATTGTTTGTTTTCTTGCTATTGAGTTATATGTGTTCTTTATATATTTTGGATATTAACCTCTTATATACATGATTGGCAAATAATTTTTTCCAAGTGTATATTAAATTTATGACATTTGACTATCAGCTTCATAGCCAAAGAAGACAAAATTATTACTGTGGTAAATCACTTAATAATTATAATTTTAATATTACTTTAAGAAACTTATTACCTTTTTTCTATATGACTTTATTTACTGATATATACACTTGACTCCTTATCACAATTTCTGGTATTTATTGTCTAAAACCTGTTTTCATTGCCATAAACATAAAATATTCAAATAAATATTTCTCTCTTCTGTTTTTTATCTTTTTCATTACAAAATGTAATCTTTTTTTCCCTTTATTTCAGAATACGGAGTTTCTTCAGTCTTTGAATAGAATTTTTCATACCAACTTCAAGAAGTACAAATAGTAGTTAGAGACCTAAAGTTTTTCACTGCCATGGTAGCACTTCAATACCAGGAAGATTTTTTTTTAATATTATTCAGCCTTTCTAGATGTTCTCATTGACAAGTTTAGTCTGAATTACCTGGTCCATTTTTACTATAAATGGAAGTCTTAACACTAGAGTCTTAAATCTTTTCAAGCATGTTAGTAACCAAGAAGAGCTTTTAATGTTATCCCTGTTCCAAGCTATAGGAATATAATTTAATTTCCTAATGTATCCTCCAAAATTATGCTATTTGAAAGTATGTTTCTGGCAGAGAAAGTTGTCAGCATTTATTTAAGTTAGGTTGTGATTCACTCAGAACACACTCTTACCACACACAGACATATAAATACACATAACAGTAAAGCTGTAGCCACACTTACAAGAAATATATAGAAAACCCACATTTACCTCCTAGGGCTGCTATAGGTGTCAGCCTAGTGTTAGAAGAAGCAGGATTCCCTTGCAAGTGGAACCAAGGCCAAAACATGCATTGGATCTGCAATATTCCAATGTGATGGGATCTCTGAGGCACCAGCATTAGATATGGTTCTGAATTAGAGAGCTTTGGTGGTAGTAGTGGAGAGGGAAGGGGCAACTGTAAAACCCCATGCACCAGGGACAAACAGAGAAAGAAAAAAAGACAAACACTTCCTTTTATAAATTAGGATACAAACTAAAATTCACTTCATTTGAGTATGAAAGAACTAATTTGCATTTTAGAAGCTGTCTGTTGTCTTAATTGTCCTTTACTATATCAAGCACAGAGCACAGTGTAAACAAAAAAGAGGTTCTATTGAAAGTAACCTCACAGGGTGATCTGATCATAAATTTCTAACTTGGCAGTCATGAGTAGTCACATCTCAAGTGTATAAGTTTTATTTTTGCCTTAAGTGGGCCCTTGTTTCAGTACATCCAGTTTAACACACCTTTGAAATACTTCTTTTCAGACCCCTTAGAAAGGAAACCACCTTCAAGAGTCTTGTTAACTATCCTGCAATCAATCTCTGCCTTGCTTTCTCTCATCTTCACATAATCTTTCTTCTCTCTTTAATTTCAAATGCATAAAGAAGCTGGAAGTTTTGGAGACCTTGCTCTCCAGTGTATGTAATCTTTTTGGTTCAAATAAACTATATGAACTCTGTACGTTTGGACTTTTTTATATCAACAACACTTTTACTCAACTCACTAGTATGAAGTTGTGCCAATTTACAATATTTTCAAGACTTACTTAAAAAAATATGGTGGGTATGGAAATTCTTTTCTTTGTGATAGGAATCAAGAATATCTCTTTCTTAGACAAATTTTTATTGTTGTTTAATTATTTTTCAACATCTAAAGAGGTCTGTGAAGGGATTTCAGGGGATCTGTGAACCCCAGGAAATTATAAAATATGCGAATTTTTTGGAAAAATGTAGTAACAGATTTCAAAGAGATCTATGACCCCATCTCCCAAAGTAACTGAAAAATATATCTGGAAAATCCACAAAAATTTGGAAATTAAATAACATACTTTAAAATAAACCTTGGATCAAAAGGGAAATATAAAGATAAATTTTGAACTAAATAAAAATCAAAATATAAAATATCAAAATTTGTGGGATGCAGTTAACTTAGGGAAATTCATAGCATTAAATGCTTACATTAGGGAAGGGAGTAGTTCTCAAATTAGTGTTCTAATCTGCCTCAAGAAACTGGCGGGGGAGGGGGAAGAAAATTAAATCTATGTCAAGTAGAAAGAAGGAAATAATAAGATGAGAGCAGAAATCAATCAATCGAAAACAGAAAACCAATAAAGAAAAATAAATGAAACCAAAGCCTGTTCTAGAATTCGTTGATTTAAGAAACATCCAAAACCTGTAGAGAGTTTTTATGAGAGTTTATTTGAGCCAGACTGCCAACAGTTGCTGAGAAACAAGATCTCAGATGCTCTGGAGAAAGACAGTTTTGCATTTTCTTTTATACATTTGGAATTAAGGAGAGACTTAAGGAAGACTATAAGAAGATGGGGCAAAGTAAGGTACAGAATAATTAATATGCTGTCTTGAGCGTCGTTATCCTTCAAGGGGCCTGGAAAAGAGCATTACTTCTGGCATTTCAAAGGTGTGTTAACCTAGATGCACAGGAAAATGGACAGGGCTTGGTTAAAACCTTTTTATTAAAGGAGTTTACCGGCTTGGGGTTTGACTTCCTACCATGACCTGCCCAGTTGGGAATTTATGTGAGGTTACTTTCAGTTAGATTTATTACAACACTGTTTTTTCATCCACAGATTATAAATGACTTGTGAAATCGGTGTACATGCAGAGGAGGAAAGACTCCTCTACCGTCCTAGGTTCCATAGCCGAGTCTGTGAAGTAAACTGACAGTAGAGAGAGTAACCATCTTAACCAGGGAAGTGGAAGGGAGGAGGAGGGTTTAGGCTATATAAGGGAGAGTAAATGATTTTTTTTAAATTTTTTTTAATAATTTTTTTTATTATGGCGACATTGTTTAATGCAATAAAGCAAGTTAAATGATTTTTATGAAGGATGAATAGGCCCTTAGAAAAATAGGTGGGAGATATGATAGTTTGTGAGAGGTTTGTGTGGGTGTGATGTTTACTTTTCATTTCCTCTAAAGATGAGTTAATCCTCTCTGGTTGATGAAACTCCTCTGGGGGTGATTGATGACAGTTAAATTCCTTTCTGAGGATCTGCCTTTGGATGAGTTCAGAGAAAGCCTCTCCCTGTATTTGCTGTTTTTCAAGTGCCTTCTGCTCAAAATAACCAATATACCAACATAGCATATTTTGGAGTGACATGTCCTGAACTCCTTCATACATCATGTTGATGTAAGAACATCCAAACCTGTAGAGAATTTTTATAAAAATGCATTTGAGTCAAACAGAGGGTACGGAAGCAAGATCTCAACAGACTGAGAAGAATGCTTTAGAGAATTAAGTTTCTTTTATGCATTTGAGATTAAGGAGGAAACATAATTAGATGGAGGTGGGAAAAAGCTAGGTGGGGATCAGATTACAGGATAGTGAAGATTGTGGGCTCCCCTGAGGGTGGTCACAGTGACTGAGAAAGAAGTATTTCTTAAGTGTGTTAACCTAGATGCACAGGAACAATGGTCTGGGCTTGCTTACAGCGAAGAGAAGCCTTTTCACTAGAGAAGTTTTATGCCTTGATGCCTAACTACTCATCCTGATCTGCCCAGTTAAGAGTTTATGATCAGGTCACTCTGATCATAAGTGAGGTTACTTTCCATAGAACTCCTTTTTCATTCACAATAAGTTATATAAAAATCAACTATTTCTGTTTACCAACTACAAACAGAAAACAGATTTTATTTTTTAAAAAATGCTATGGTTCCATTATAAAATATCAAATTCTATGAATAATTCATAAAATATGGGCAAGACAGTGCTGAAAACTACATCATATTGAGAGAAATTAAAGAAATACGTGATGGCATATACTCTATTCAGAGATTGGATGACTCAATATTATAAATGTGTTAATCTTTTCAAAATTGGTCTGTAGTTCCAGTATAACAATATACTTTTTAACAATGCAGGAAGATTTTCTCTACTAGATACCAAAACCTATTATAAACATACAATAATTAACATAGTGAAGTATTAGTACAAGGATAGAAGAACTTTGAAAGAGAAACAGCACTACACACATTTGGTCACTTGCTGTGGGACAAAGATGGCACTGGAAAGCAGTGTAATGGGTAGTCTTTTTAGTAAGTGATGATGAGTTAGTCTGATAGTCTTATGGAAAAAATGAAATTTGACCCTCATTAGAGAAAAAATCAATGCCAGGTGTAGATCTAATGTATATAGATGTGACGTGAAAGGAAAACCTAATAGAAATGCCTGTATATGTACACCAAGAGATATGTATAGCGGCATTATTTGTAACAGCTCCAAACTGGAAACAGCTCAAATGCACATCAACAGTAGAATGGATACATAAAATTTGAGATATTTATCAGTGGAATTCTGTAACACTGAAAATGAATAAACTGTAGTTTATATACATTCTTACATAGATGAATCTCACAAACATAATGTTGAGCAATATACATCTATACACATAGATATCTATGTATAGATATATACATACATAAGATTATTATAAATGAAATAATATAACATCCTGAATGATTCTATTTATATAAAGAAGTCATCTTGCAGGAGGAAGGAGGAGATAGTGATTGAGTTGGGACCACAGGGGAGGGTTTTTAGAGTCTTAGTAATGTTTAATTTAAATTTTTTGTCTGCTTGTGGTTACAAGAGTTTTTTATTTGTGATAATTCATTTATCTGTATATTGATTTTTTTATATACATTTCTATCTTGGTTTTATATTTCAATTAAAAATACTTGCATTGTATAGGGATGTGTATAGGTGGCACATAGATGTATCTAACTTTATAGAAGAATAATTCAATCTAGGACTTTAAAGGATATGAATGCTTTTATAAATTTTGGAAGATATTTATTGAATCTTAAATATTTAATAAACTAACCTTAAAAAAAATGAAAAAGGATACCAGGAAAAATGGAGTTCACCAGCCACCCACCTCTTCCTAGTTTAGACATCTAGGAACTTCCTAAAATAAACTAACTAAAACTAAATATAATATGTAGTACATTTTGGAAATTTGGAGAAAATAAAGGGATGTGATGTATCTGTGTACATGTAAGGCATCTTTTCTTAGATGTAGATTTCTTATTTTCACTTTTGTTAATTCAAAACAAATGTGAGCACTATCTTTGCTGAGTACCCTACTTAGTTGGGAAATCGAATTTCTAACTAATTCTAATAGCTTTCAAAGATTGACAGTAAGAACAAGGAATATTGAGTTCTGGAGAATTCAAATCCCCTTCTTTCTCAAGCATCATTAGAAGATGCTTCAAGAAAATATTGATAGTTTGGGAACTGGGTTGCACATTGGTAAGCAAAATACTTGTAGTATTGTAAACATTTCTATGTGCTCATTTGGAAAAGTCTAAGATACATTAGACTAGAAAAAGAAGGTAAAAATAATACATGTGGTAGTACCATCTATAGTTAAATAAATATATAAATAAATGCTGTTTTATGCTTTTTCTTTTTTCTTTTTTTCTGGGTCACAAGACACCGTTAGTGTATGACTGTGGAGAATGGGACTGATGATATATAGAGAGAACGTTTGTTTTTCAATTTATGTCTTTCAGTTCTCTTTCAATTTTTACCATATGCAAGTTTTTAACAGAAGAAATAATTTAACTGTCACCCAAAAAGACTAGTCACACTTATTGGGGCTAAGGAGGCAGGTACATGTGGCTCAAGTTCTAGTAGCTGTTGCAGCAGTTTGGTTCCGGACGTTAATCATACCGTCCTAAAGTGGCACCTTCAACCTGGAGCTTTTAGTTCTCAGGACTCTGCTTCTTCAACCTTGCTAATATGCCTGCATTTCTGAATACTGAAAGACTAGAGACTAACTTGGTGATCTTGCTTTCTTAGAATTCCTGTAACCCAGTCTAATATACTTAAGCCTGTGACCTAAAATCTAGATCATTCCAGCCATTTCATTGCAAAATATAGGAAGGGGTTTGACTTGCACTTTGAGTGAGAAGAAAGCCATTTATTGGTATAACAAAGGAAAGGAACTCTAACTCAAAAAGAAAGATTGAGTAGTAAAAAGTAATAATAAGCACAAATAATTGGTAAACATGTAGGTAAATCTAAGCCTCAATTGCATAAAATAAATAATAGTGACTAATTTAGGATATATAAACAAGATAGAACTAAAATACAGGTTCACATTAGGTTTAAAGTGAGGAAGAGATAATGAATTTTAAAACATTCTAAAATGCTTGTATAGTTCAGGAGGACTATAAAGCCGTACAAATACTTTGACTTAAATTAGGTATGCATTTTAACAGTTAAATTATGATTACTGATGGACTAGAAATAGAATATATAACTTCTAAATGAATTGATTGAAAAATGAATAAAAAGAGAAGTACCAGTTCAGTAAAAGGCTGATAAGTAAACAGAATAAAAATTTTTTAAAATTCATACAAAAAGGTCCTAGTAAGATTGATTTCAAATGTCATTGATCACGATAAATGTAAATAGACTAAACTAGCTACTGACACATCTCAATTTGGATAGAATCAGTAACTAAAGTTAACTTTGTGTGATATTACCTACAACATAAGATGTATAAAGGATGAAAGTAAAGGAATGGAGAAAAAGTATTTCAGGCAAATACTAATTAAACAAAAGCTGATGTAACTATATTAACATCAAAAGAGTAGACTATAAGGCAAAAAGGCATCATTATTGATTAGGGGAGGAGTGTCACAAAATGAGAAAAGGAACAAATTTGCTAAGAAAGTATAGGAATTATGATACACCCTACAACACAGGCTCAGACTAACAAAACAGAATTACAGAGAGAAAATGACAAACCCACTCCACTAGCAAAACAGAAGATTGTCAGGTTAATGGAGTTAATCAGGACATAGTAGAATGATGCTCTTTAGAACTACATGTGTAAGACTCCTCAGACAATTATAGTCATTTATTGAAGACAGAGACATAGAATGATATTGCCAGATTTTGTACATTAAATTTCTAATTTTTTAGATAATCATTGATTTCATTTAGGTAATTAACCTTTTTTTTTCCTGATTTGACATTGTAAACAGTACTATTAAGAATAATATATAGGAAAAAAGATTAATATAAAGAGAGCCTCATTAGATTGGAATTCAATAATGTAAAATTTTTATTATCAAGACTAGTTAAATTGAAATTTATTTTTAGACTATAACTTGTTATGAAAATTAATGCATACAGTATTATAGATTTAATTACATTAGAATTTACATCTCTAAAACTGAAAACACTAGTGTATATATATAAACATATAAGCTAATAATTATTTTTAGTAGTTTTTATTGGTGGCTAACTTAGGTCTTAATAGTCGGATGCTAGGATTTTAGTTTTTCTATATCCCTGAGGGTAAAAAACTTTCATTTCTTTTGGAAATTCTGTGATTTAAAATTTAGTCTGTACTAAATCCAAATTACCATAAATCCAAGAGGCCTTATTCTCTGTACTTTATGTATACACAAATAGCTTTTCTATTTATTAATAAATTAGTCATAGCATTCATTATTGAAAGATGGGAATGGTCAGTATACCTGACAGTGAATAGTTCTTTATTCTACAAAGAATTAAAAATACGTAGACTTGCAACTCTAAATTTAATTAACAAGTCCAGTGTTTAGGAACTAGTGATTGGTTGTGGGTAAGTGGAAATTCCATCTGTTGTTCAAAAGCATAAGGCCCTTTGAAGAAGAATAAAGTAAAAGCTCTAAATGATCCATTCTTAGCAAATTGTGTTTGCCTTCCCCATGTGCCAGGTGGAGGTTTGACTTAAAGGATAGGAACATGGAAAAGATGTACAAGAGGTTACTGAGAAAGGTAGATTGATAAAAGGGCTTTGTAACAGAAATACAGGGTGTCTGAGCAATACAGCTTCAAATTACAAAGCTGTATTTTATTCCTGAGTGCTGGTCTTACACATTTCTCCTGTATAAACAAGATTTGATTTTGTTTCCAGCTTTTGGTTATATGTTAACTGTTCAAAAGGGAACCCATCTCAAGTTGTCATCTCTCAAATAACAGATTTGTGTGAGGGTTTAGTCTCATGTCAAGATGTAATGTTACCATCGAATCTGTTCTATATTGAATGTACCTGTTCTTATTTTTAGATAAATACATATGTAGTAACACATCTTTTTTTTTTTTTTTTAATCAAGCAGTCAAACATTCGACAAATTTAGCAGTCTGAAATATAAATAAGAACCAGGAAGGAAATAAAAACATCCTCTGAACTGCTAGAATTAATGTCACAATGATCACGCACTAAAGTATACATTTAATTCATACGAAAGTCCCCCAGCTTTCGGTTAGTTCTCTAGATTCCTACTTTAAAGCAAGTTAGACCAAGATGAGAGATGATAAGAGATCAAAAGGAGAAAATGGATACTTTATGAATAGGAGAAGGCTTGTAAAATCACCAAAATTTAAAGAAAATCAAAAAAGAAACACAAAGTTTCAAAAAATATAATAACCTAAAGCTGTTTAAGGAGTGAAGGGCAAGCAGCCATATATACTCTACTGAGCTCTGATAGTCACTTTGAAAACAAAAATATGTAATTGCATGAAAACATTGGTCATTATAACACTAGTGAACATACACAATGGTTAATTTAAGGACAATTTGCTTCTTAAGGTACAGGTTCTATGTACCTTCTTTATGAAACCAGAGAAGTGTGACATGCGCTGTAGAAAGATTTTCTTGCAAATATTTTCTGATAGTTTTAGCACCTGAGACAATTAGTTTCATTTTTAGGGAAGTTTAATTAAGTTGACATGCCAGGGAAATGAAGGCTTGGTATGTAAACCTATGTATTTGTCCTTTGTTGTCATTTGCAGAAACATGCTCTCCATCTGGATTCTAAATAAGTATAATTTCTAATGTATTGCAGACTATGTTTAGTATTAGGAATGTTTGATTATTTGTGAGTGTATATTTGTGTGTATATATAACTTATGTTTTTATAGGATAATTGGCATGTTATAATAAGCTTAAGTTATATTTAATCATAATTATTGTATTCCTTAACTTGAACCATCTGATCTATGATGAAAGCATTTGATAAGTAAATATAAATATAAATTGGTTACTTTTATCTGTATCACAGATTAGTAGATTTAAAAAAAAAAAGATTATCTTTCCCAAAACCTTCTTTTGGGCAAGTAAACAGTAACCAAAGTTTATTTTCTCATACTATCTTACATTTTTCAGGAATGGAGATTGTACATCTTTCATTTTTATAATGGATGAAATTATCTTGTATAACAATTTCTAAGTGTTATCTACAAGTGAACCTTTTAGCTACTTGTGGAATTCCGCAGTGCTCTTTACTAGTATTTTAGTAACTTTCCTCATTATATAATACTTAGTATTATTTTAACATTTTTGCTCTTTTTCCAGTCTTTTTGTGAGAGCAAAGTGCTTCACAGACAAATATGCTTTATTTACAGTTAACACTGTAATGTAAGTGGTTCCCATGTATGTTTCTTCCATTATGTAAATTGTCTGATATACCTAACTGTTCTCTTATTCTTAGACATGTAGGGTTTTCCAGTTTCTTTGTTTTATAAATAATATTTTCCTTGTACATATGACTTTATTATTTTCACATTCCTAATAGTGGGTTGCATAAGGATACAGCAATTTTAAAATTCTTGGAATATATTGCTCATTAGCATCTCTTGACCTAGAAAACATTTAGATGAACCATAGAATACACTTAGAATCATTAGACCATATGTCCAGAAAAACTGATATGATATAGATCAGAGGTTGTGAATTGATATTATACTGTGCCAGGCCTAAGAGATATGTAGTCACTGCCTGAAGCACTATGTTGCGAGACCATAACAGGACCACAGTTGATTACTGATGTCTTCTGTATGTGTGGGAGGGGGAAGTGACAGTTTGAAACAATTTGCCTTTTACACTTTTTATTAAAATAATAACAATAGTAATACTTAACTTTTTATGTGTATTTTTTCTTTGCTCTCAGGCCCAAAATTGCATAGAAAGCATGTATAGCTATAACTAAAGGGTCATCAAAACTTATTTCAAAGTTTTTGTTAAAAATATGTGATTTAAATATAAAAATGTTTTGACTTATTTTGAAAGAAGCATTGTAGATTAGTATATATTTCACAGTATTCTGCTCAAAAGTTTTGAAATTCTAGTACATATTTTTTTCCAGCTTTACTGAAATACAACAGACAATTAGTTCCTTCTATTTATGTTGTACAATTCAGTGAATTTTTTTTCAATTACAGTTGGCATATAATAATATACCAGTTTCAGTTGTATAGTAGTGATCAGAGATCCATATAACTTGCAAAGTGATCACCCCACTAAATCTAGACCCCTCCTCCCCCTTACATATTATAACATTATTAACCATCTTCCTCATGCTACACCGTACACCTCCATGCCTGTTCTGCAACTATCCATGTGTACCTCTTCATCCCTTTGCCTTTTATTCCCACGTCCAACCTCCCTCCCATCTAGTAACCCTCAAAGTATTCTCTGTATCTATGAGTTTATTTTCGCTTTTGTTATTGTCATTGTTGTTTTATTTTATTCTTTAGATTTCACATGTGCATGAAATCATGCAATATTTGTCTTTGACTTTCCGACCCATTTCATTCAGCACAATACCCTCTAGGTCCATCAAGGCAATATCTTTTTCCATCCTTTTCCTTTTAGTCTGTGTGTGTCTTTTAAACTGAAGTGAGTCTCTTATAGGCAGCATATGTAGGGGTCTTGTTTTTTTATCCATTCAGCCACTCTTTTAGTTGGAGCACTTAATTTTTTTCCATTTGAGGTACTTGTTGATAGGAATGTAGTTGTTACCATTCTTTATTCCTGTTTTTGACACACGTTTTTTTCTTCTTAAAGAAGTCCCTCCAACATTTCTTGTAATACTGACTTGGTGTTGATAAATTCCTTTAGCTTATCTTTGTCTGGGAACCTCTTTATCTGTCCTTCACCTCTAACTGACAGCTTTGCTGGTAAAGGATTCTTGGTTGTAGATCCTGGGTTTTCATCACTTTGAATATTTTATGCCAAGCTCCTCTGTCCTGCAGTTTCTTTTGAGAAATCAGCTGCCGGTCTTATGGGTACTCTCTTGTAGGTAACTAACTGATTTTTTCTCACTGCTTTTAAGATTCTCCCTTTATCTTTAACCTTTGGTATTTTAATTATGATGTGTCTTGGTGTGGCCTCTTTGGGTTCAACTTTTTGGGGACTTCTGAGCTTCCTGGAGTTGTATGTCTATTTCCTTTACTAGGTTAGAGAAGTTTTCCATCATTATTTCTTCAAATAGCTCTTCAGCTTCTTGTTTTCCTCAGGTACCCCTATGACAGATATTTTTACCATTAATAGTGTTCCATGGGCTTCTTAAATTATTATTATAGTCTTGGCTTCTTTTGTCTTGCCATTCTGATTGAGTGGCCTTGGCTTCCCCATCTTCTATGTAGGTTATCTGATCTTCTTTTTTATCCACTCTGTTTATTCCATTTAATATACTTCTCTTCTTGGATAATGTGTTCTTCATTTTTGACTGGTTTCCTTTTATAATTTCCATTTCCCTTTTTATGTTTTTTATCTCTTTGTTGAAGTTCTCACTGACTTCATCTGCACTTCCCCTAAGTTCATCGAGCATCTTTATAAGCAGTGTTTTGAACTCTGCATCTGTTAGATTGCTTGATTCCATTATTTCTGGATCTCTGTTCTGTTCTCTCATATGGTTTCTGCTTCTTTGTCTTCCCATTTTGGCTGCCTTTTCGTGTCTATTTCTATGTTCTAAGCAAAGCTCCTAAGTTTCCTGGTCTTATTAGTGTGGATTTGTGAAGTAGGTGTCCAGTGGCACAGCCCTGAGAGGGGTGCAGCTATAGTCCAAGTTTAGCCCCATCCTGTGCCCCACCTGTTAAAATTCTGTAAGCAATCCACAGATGCTGTGCTTATAGGTCCTCAAGAGGCCATGCCAGAAACCACGGTCAGCTGCCACCAGTGTGAGTCTTAGGTGCTGCTCAGCAAGGGGCACCTGACTCGCCTAGGATACACCTGGATGTGGCTTCAGTTGTATGAGTTGGGGGAGGCAGAGTTTCAGGGAATCCTTTGGGCAGAGCGATCTCTGCTCTCCAGTTTGATGACATCTCAGCTATGGTGGTGCTGCATCTGCACATGGGGAAGGGTGAGGGCTCAGCAGAGGAACAAATGGATACCTCTAGCCCTTCTGTATAGAGTGAGTCTCTCCTCGGCCCTTACTCCGACAACTCAGTGTCCCTCCTTAAGTCCCTGGTGGCCCCTGTGCAACTGAATCGGCACTGGTGCTCAGAGCAAGCAGGTCCATCAACACAAAAGTCCGCTCACAGACATGGCCCCTAAAAGAGACATCTGCAGCTGCTAGCTGCCTCTGCCACAGCCTCTGCCCCACTCAGCCGCCCAGGACCGGGCAGCCTTGCGTCCTTGTTCCATCTTGCCTTCTGCTGTTGCAGGATGATTTTTTCTTTCTCTCCCTAGTTGTATGGCTTGTTCATCTAAATCCCAGGTAATTTTTCCTTGATGCTTACTTTTTGTTTTTGTCACAACTTTGATTTGGTTGCAAGAGGGATGAGCAGAGCCTGTATCATCTATGCCATTTTTTTCTCTCCTCTAGTACATACTTTTTTTCATTTGTTTTATGTATGCTTGCAAAGAAGTATTTAGAATAATTATGAATAAATCTACATAATAAGGAGTTATTCTGTAGTCTTGGCATTTCCTTAGCAGTAATGGAAATTATAGATTAATAGAGCATTAGTGGTATTTCCATAATATCTGGAAAATAATTTAACCTTCTGTAATTCAGAAGTAATCCATAATGTATTTTCTTGTTCTTTTGAGACATTCTTCTGAGTCACCAACTTTATAATTCCCCAAAAGCAGTTTTCAGTAGATTTTCTGAATAAAATTTTAAAGCTGTCTTCTAACTCAACCTATTGAATTGTCGTTTTTATTTTTTACTCCCAGTCCTTAGCTGTGGCTTTAGGGAGGTCTCAGTCATTTGCTCTGCAAATTAACAATTATATGAAGACAGTCCTCATGTTAAGCACATAGTTTATCATTGTTCCAGGGATTCAGTCTCAGTTGTTTCTCATGAATCAAATTGACACAATGTTCCTAGTGAGCAAATGTACAGAATTAGAATTTCTGAAAAATATTTTCTTTAGTTAAACTTAGAAAAGGAATAATATATCTTGTCATTCACACTTAGGAACCATTTAAATTATTATTAATGATTAGTTTAGCCTTTTATTTTTCACTGTGTGTTGTCTGTGTGTGTGATTTTTAAAACCTTAATGCAACTCTTTCAGTTTCTCATATCTTTCCAGACTGTATTAAACAGTGTAACATGATTCCCCAGTATGTTCACTTCTCATTGTTGAGAATCTGTGTTGAATCTCTTACTACTCTGTCTTTCTAGTCCCCTGGTCCCTAATTCTTTACTGCCAAAACTGTGTTTTTGCATCTCCATACAATTTTATTAATCTCAAATAAAGTGGATCTTAAATGCAACAGTGAAATACCATTATTCTGGCTCTTCAGTCATTCAACAGATACCTAATGAGCATCTTCTTTAAGATGCCTTGCTGAATACAAATGAAGGAAATAGCTTGAAACAATCAAAGTTAAAATGGCTCAAGATGGATGGAAGATTCTGAAATAGAGAGTGCCTACTCTGCATAAGATGCTTTGTTACCATAAGTCAAAAAGAGTCAAAATTCACTGTGTAACTCCAGGCAGCTTAATTGGCTTTGGTTCTGATTCATCAATCCTAATTTATGCCTCTGGTCCCTAGCCAGTACTGAGATAGGTGAGAGCTCAGAGGAGTGGGTTATAGGAGAAAAGACCAAGCAAAGAATAAGTTAGGTTAAAATGAGAACATGACATAGAACTGCCTAGAGATAAAGTCGATGATAAGTTACACTGCTAAGGCATTCTGCATTTTACAAAGCATACTTTTTTATCAATGGTATTGGTTCCATGTTACAGATGAAGAGATTGAAGCTTCAAATTACTCAGCTAGAAAGTGGTAGAGACAAGTCTGTCTAGATTCCTGAATCTAGTGCTTATTTTATTTCAAACATTCTGGGAACAACAGGAGGATGGATAAAACAAACTCTGATAAATACATACAATGGATTTATTACCACACAGCAATAAAAAGGCATGAGTGAAAACCAAAAGCATTATGCTGAGTATGAGAAGCTTTACATGCACATACACAAAGAAAAAACTATATAAAGATACAGAGTAGGGAAAACTAATCAGTGGGATGAAGTCATTGGTAACAAGTATACTGATGTCTGTCTACACGTTATTTTGAGATGCATCAAAAATATAAAATGGATGGGGGGTGGATAGCATATGCAAGTACTGTAAAGTCTCTAGGTGGTCAGTATATGAGTGTTCACTGTACAAATCTTTCAAATGTTTATAATAAAATGTTAGAAAAAATAAATTATGCTTACTTTTAGAGTTTTTGAAAACAGTATATATGAACAAAAGTAAAAAAAATAATTCAGGAAGAATAACAGTGGAATCGGAGGCTGGTAATAGATTGAATGATCTGTGAAACATTGTCTTTGGAACTTGTTAAAAATTGTTCCCTTTTGTCTATGAATACAGATCTGCTTAGCACCAAGACTAATCAAATCAGAACAGGGGAGGTTGGCGGGGAAGTGGAATGAAGGAGCCTTCTGGTATGATGCGGTTGTCCACACTAGTAAAACCACTTACCAAATCTCACTGAGTCATACTCTTAATTTCTATACTTCCTTATACCTAAATTTTACCTTAAGAGGAAAAAATAAGTATTGATTCTAGTTAATTATATGCATGCTTAAGTGTTTAGGGGTGATGTACAGTCTGCAAATTATTTTGAAATGAATCAAAAATATAGAGTGAGTCGTAGGATGTATAAATGTGATGTAAACAAATCATAGAATGTTAGTTGTGAAATATAGGTTATCAGCATATGGTATTCACTGTACAATTCTTTTAACCTGAAGGAGAAAAGGACAAGGAACTAAGAGTCAGAGTTTTGGAAGGATTATCTATATAAATATTGAATTACTCAAGAGTTATTACAAGAGTAAGTAGCAATGAGTACATGTAGTGCCCAGATCTTGGTCTCTAATACCACTTCCACTAAAAGGAACCAGAACTCCTTGGAGACAAGGCATATTCCAGGTAAAAGTATTATATCAGTGTAAATTTATGAAGTTGATAACTGAAGTTTTGTAATAGCATATCTCTATTTTTAGGAAATAAACACTGAAATATTTAGGGATAAAGGGACATAATGTACATATTATTCAGAAAAAATTTATGCATATAAAGTGGATGAGATTGGGGAGGGGAGAGAGGGAAAGAGAATACAAACAATAAGGCAAATGAGATAAACTAGGTAATAGGTAAATCTCAAAGTGCATATTGGTGTTCCTTGCACTTTTTATTTTTGTAATATTTTGTAAGTTTAAAATTATTCCCCAAAAAGATTATGACAGGAGTAGTGTTGCAGAGAGACAGAGGGTGATTCACTTAGCTAAGGTGTTGGACCGATTATGTTCTGTTCTATAAGACCAAAGTAAGCAGCAGATTGTCTTAAGTGTTCAATCCTGTCTTTGGTATAACATTTAATTTTTAGTTCTTTCATGTTATGAATATTTTGTTTCTATAATATTTTTTTCACATAACTTTGTAGGTCTGTTTAACTTAGCCATCTTATTATCTCCCCTCCACCTTTAATTTCTGCCCTGCTTCCCTCCCCCTGCACTTTCACCCCTGACCTATCCATGTTGCCGTTTCCCCTTAAAAACTGGATCTCTGAAGACGGGGCATTCCCTCCCACACGCTGGCGGCGTGCTTGCGGCTCCTGGCGGCGCCTGGCGGTGCCTGGCGCACCCAGGGTATGGTTCCTGGCTCTACCTGGGACACAAACCCAGGACCTTCTGCATGTAAAGCAGATGAGCTAATCACTACAGTATAGAGCCAGCCCCCTTAGCCATCTTATCATAATCTTAGTTTTCACAAGGCTTTCAGGGCATCCATCAGTAACCTTGAAGTCTGGAAAGCTTTATGAAAATATAATTCACCCATTTAAAATGTACAATTTAATGGTTTTTAGTATATTCACATTCAAACTTTTAACATTTCATCACCAACAAGAAACCTCCTACCTGTTAGTAGTTATTCCCTATTAACCCCTCTTACATCCACCCCAATCACTAATATAGTTTTTGTCTCTTTGAATTTACTTATTCTGGATTTCCTATACATGCAATCATTTAATATGTGGCCATTTGTGACTGGCTTCTTTTACTTAAGGATGTTTTCAAGGTTTATCCATATTAGCATGTATCAAAATTTCATTTTTTTTATTGAGTAATGTTCCATTATATGGATATATTATATTTTATTTATCCATTCATTAGTCAATTGACATAGGTGTGGGGTGTTTTTATTCATTTTTTTGGCTATTATTGCTATGGAATAGTGCTGCTGTAAACATCTGTATACAGATTTTGTGTTAACAAGTGTTATTATTTCTCTTGTGTGTTTAACTAGGAGTTGAATTGCTGGGTCATTCTGAGTTTATCTTTGTGGAATGGCCAGATTGTTTTCTAAAGTAGCTACTCCATTTTACATCCCCACCAACAAAGTATGAAGGTTCCGGTTTCTTCACCTCCTGCCAACATTTTTTTATAATTTGTCTTTTTGATTATAGCATCCCAAAGATTATGATATGGGCTGCCTTTCTATACTTTTAAAACTTAAAAATATGATCAGCCCCTGGTAATAAAATGATCTCCACCCTTTCTAGCAGTGTGCCTATCTCTTCATTAAATACAGAATACATAAAATAAATGGAAATAAAATAACATAAAATTATCTCCCTTTCTCATTTCTTTGGTAGTTCTTTAAAATTGTTTGGAGAGACTCTCAAGAGAAGTAAAAGAGATCAGATTTTTAAAAAACTGTACAAGAACTTATAACTTTTAAATGACCATTATGGAAGACTATATATTTAACATCTGACCCCCTTAGTCTGCCATAACCATTGATACCACTGACCACTGCCACTTTAATCTCTAAAGTGGCTTATTCAGGAGCCTTTCCCTACCTTAATCATAGCACAGAGCCTATCATTTGCTCTCTCAGGGGAGCTCAGAGCTTCTGTTAGTCTAACCAGTAATATTTAACATAGTTTCTATAAGAAAACTATGGCTTTTTTTCAGACTACCAGCTTACAAATAATCAGAACACAACCTGATTACAAGTTGGTGACTATTTCCATGAGAAAAGGTAAAATAAATTGGAGTTATTTAATCTGATGTCAGAAAACTTATGTTTACTTAATTGCCATCATCATGAGTTATAGTTTCAACAAAGAATTCTTCCCTTTATTTTGTCAGTTTTTAATGTTTATTATTATTATTATTATTATTATTATTATTATTATTACTATTGCTACTATTATTATTTATGCCTACAGCGTCTGGTCTTCGTAGATGGTCTTCCATCCAAGTACTAACCAGGCCTGATCCTGTTGAGCTTCTGAGATCAGACACTGGGCTTGTTCAGGGTGGCATGGCCATAGACCATGGACCATGGCTCCACTGGGGTGTGAACGCAGGACCTTCTATATGTAAAGCAAACGTGTTAACTGCTACACTATGGAACTATGTCCAATTCTTAATGTTTTAAAATTGTATTTTATTACCACAAGTAGGAATTGATAAAGTAGGAATTGAGTGTCATTTTGAAAATATATGTGTGTGTTTATAAAAGGAAAGTAGAAAGAAAAATAGTACTTCTTTATCTCACATTTTATTCGGCTCACTATAACAAAGGTAAGAGTTCTTAGGAACTCTCTTAAAAGGCCAAATTTTCATACATTTGAGATCTGTGTCTACCTTCACAGAGTTACTTATATCATGTTTTATTTGTCCCGATTAGGTTTAATTTACCTTTAAATAATAATTGTTATAGAGGACTGGATTAAAATCTGATCAGTATGAGAATGGTTTATATGTGTTTTTTTTTTCTTTTAATTGAACTACAATAGTTTTAGATTATAATACTTAGTAAAACATTCCATGACCTCCTCCCTAGAACTCATGTGTGTAGAAGTAAATTAAAAGTCAGGAGCAGGAAGTTTTTAAAACCACTTCTGCTGATCATCCATGTATAGTATAATGTTAGGCAACTTTAAAAAAATTTTTTAATCTATAAAAAAATGAGAGTAGTACGCTCTTTTTACCACTCATTTCATTGGAATATTGTGATGGCTGTCAAATGTACATAGGATGTAGGTTTATTTTTATTTCTTCTTCCCTTGCTCTTTTCCTCCTTCCTTCCTTCCTTCCTTCCTCTTTTTTTTTTTTTTTTTGATGACAGTTGACAGTATGTATTCCCTAGAAGTATTATGCTGATGTATCAAAATAACAACACATACTGGGCTTTTGGGTCACATCTGCCTCAGGAGTCTGTCAGCTATGATGTATTGATGGTGGAGGATATCGTTCCTGTGTGGGACTAATTATAATTAGGCCTCCACATCCCTGGTGTTATCTCTACAGAGGTTCTTGTTGTGCTTGAAGTCCAAAGCTTGAATTGAATAGTTCCAATTAATATTCTCTTTGTCAGGGGGCATTAATCTGCCCCCCCCCCAGTTAAATATGAATTTTTATGTTGGATTCTTACAGCTCTCCACACAAGGAGATGCAAGTCAGGTGATTGGACCTCTTACAGAAGGGCAGAGAAGAAATGTGGCAGTAGTGAATTCACTGTTTAAGTTGCACCAGTCAGTAACAAAGGTAAACTTTCTCTTTAATTAATTTTTTTTTTATTTAACTTAAAGTTCATATTTCTTTTTGCCTCAAATTTAGACAACTTAGAAATTATTATTTAATTTTTTGCAAAAGAATACAATGACAACGTGATGATTATAAAATAAGCTGCCAAATTAATTCCTTTGACCCAGTCTTTGACCCTGGCCTTTATTATCCGTGTGACTTTTTGTTATACATTTGGTTTAAAATACATGAACTGTGGATTCTCAAGTTTGGTTGACATAATCAAATTTATTGAACAAATAATTTATAGGTAAATTGTCTCTTTTTCATACCTATTATAAAGCATAATATGATATCATGTGGGTGGTGGTAAATTATAGCAAAGCTAATAAGTGACTAAAACTCTTAAGCCCTCGAATATATCAAAAAGGTTCTATTTTTACACAAAAGGCAGGGGGATAGGAGCTGCATTAAAATTGAATTTTTATGATATAATCACTGATGATTACTTGCAAGTAGAAAATGTACTTTTTGCTATTCTAAAAAATGACTGAATTATATCTTGTTTGCTTTCATATATTATGTCTAAGATGAACTTCATTCGTAATTACTAGGAAAGCACTTTCACTCCATCTTTGGCTTTTGAGTAGCTTATGCTACTCTCTATAAATCATTTTCAAAATGTTTAGTAGATAGGGAGATAAATGTTTAGAAGCCTGAAGGAAGCTAAAGGTTAGGTGATGTTCTTAAAAACTTAATCTCTAATATAAGCTTTAATGTGCTAGATTGTATTTTAGAATAATTACATGACTATTACTTAAAATGTTTAACAAGTCCTTTCATCAATTAGGGGTTTTTAAAAATGTGCATTTCACACACTAAACAGACTATATCTTACAGGGTTTTTTAACAGGTAAATCTCAGAAAAGTAAATAATAAACAAAAGTAAATAAAAAGAACGAGTGATATATTTTCTGTTTTCTTTAATTATTACTCCAAAGCAAAGAAAGGTTGTACTTATTTAGCCTGATTTAAATGTCTTTATTGATACTTTCAGAATTTTCATGTTTGTATTGATTTGTAAAAAGGGAAATCTTTGACATTTGTATTTTAAAACTGTTGAAAATTACAGTCAACATAGAAAAGTGGATTTTTAAAAAAAGAAGTATATAAATTCGAGCTTTGGATTGACTTTTTCAAGTAAAAACTTTATCATTAAAGTCTATATAAAGTGAACAAAACAAAGATAGCTCTTAGAATTCTTTGTGTTTTAATTATTTGATAGATATATTTGCTTTATACAGAAAAATATTTTTCAACCTATCTTAATAAATACCAGTGAGTTTTTAAAACATTTATGAGACATTATGCTAAAGTAATGATACTGTTTTATATGCAGCTTGTGGAAACGACTTTATCATGTTACTATCAAAATTAGTATTTATAAAAATAAATGACTTGGAATTACATAATAAATGCAAGAATGCATCCTCCTTGTTAAAATGGAAAACAAATAAATAAGTTAAGCAAAACTGTAACTAGATCAAAATCTTGTTTTAGGTGGTTTCCAGTCAGAGCTCATTCCCACCAGCAGCTGAGCAAACTATAATTTCAGCCCTACAGGTAAAAGAATTTAATTTAACCTTTGACTGTATAAATCAAAGTGGGTTTAGAATTATTGTTTGGATGAGTAGGAGATGTCACATTTTAAAAATAATTCAGAATCCTCTACATATACCAAAAGTAGCATATTGATAATTATTTTCCAGAATTTAAAAATAGACCCTGTTGGTGTTTACATATTGTGTTGTACGTATGATAATTGTTATAAGAAGATAAGCAAAAGTCTTACAAGTATTCACTCTGTCTTAGGGCAGTACAGCCAAGTATTATGCTAGGAAGGCTATGGTTCTCCACCAGGTTGATTGTTGTCCCCTTTGGACATTTAACAATATCTGGAGACATATTGATTGTAAGGGGTGCATCTGGTGCCAGGGATGCTGTTAAACATCCTGTAATGCATAGAACAGCTCCCCACAACAAAGGATTATTGGGCCCAAAATGTCAATAATGCTAAGGCTTAGAAACTCTTATGTGTATCTGTAAAGTGTGAAACCAGGGTAAATTCCCCTTTTAAATACGCTAACATAAATATACCCCTTTTCTAATACGAAGGACGTTTAATGAAAAATAATACTGGTATGAGATTGAGTCATATATAGTTGACAGTAGGTAACTCTTAAAAAACAAGCAACTCATTCATATAATAGTAATAAATAACCTTTAGTACCTGCTATTTGCTACTCACATGCAATATATTGAAATATTACAGCAACTAGTTATATGTTATTATCCTCATTTTATGTCTTAGAAATAATAATTCGCTCAAAGTCATATAGCTGATAAACCCAGACCTTGCTGACTCAAAAGAGTTGTGTCTACTCTACTTTGTCACCATCATTCATTAATTCATTTACTAAGTATTTACTTAGTGCTTACTAAATAAGTAAGTTAAGTCCATATGACACAGACTCTGGAGCCAAACTACCTGTATTTGAATTCAGTATCAGCTGTTTAACTGGCTTATGACCTCAGACAAGTTAATAAGTGCTCTCTTGCCTTAGTTTGCACCTATAAAATGGTGCTATATACCAACACAAAGGTAATAAATGTCAAGTGTTAGATTGAATTTAGATCACTTGGGTAAAGTTAAGGAGAGAGAGAGAATAAAAGCAGTAAAGTCCACGGACAACTATTTAGAGAGTAAAGAGAATACACACAGAGTGAGGAAGAAAATTGAGAAAGAACGATGCCACAAATCCTAAAGGAGAAGGGTACTTCTGAGGTCATATGCTACTTGTCTGTAGGTGACATGGATGGGCATTTAACAGGCCCCAAACCTTAAGGATACTAAATTCATATATGAGTGTAAGAGGAGACAGTCTGTTTTTTCCCAACATTGTAAAAGTACACTTGGATGTTTTCTCTGTATCTTTTTCTCCAGTGCGCTCGTCTCATCTCATTATGATGAAATATTACTAATGCTGTCATAATAAAATAATTGTTTTTAGTAAGAATTGTCCAATTTATTGATGATCATAAAAACACTATAAAATTGGACCAGTATGACAAACCAAAGGTTTCAATATTCTTGCCTCTAAGCAAGAATATATGTAGTTTTCTTTCTGTAGTTCAACACTTTTTCCTTACAGCAGTAGCCATGAAACATTTTTTTATCACTACCCAAGATGAGAAATATGTTTTACTTTGTCATTTCATACACGATACATAAGCCATTTATCAAATATATACATATATATAGAATATGTGTTTATACACATTTCTATAATTAATATAAAGGTTTCATAAAACAGTACTTTTCCTTAGTTTTTGTGATGCAATCTGTTTTCTATACTCATATATTACTTTTTAAAAATTCTGATTGTAATCCACTAAACTAATTTTTTGACCCCTAACAATCGCAACTCATAGTTTGAGAAAGTCTGCTCTATAGGTTAAGACAGTGTGCCTATACTTTGTTGATGATAAAAATCTCTTGGACAAGTTAAAAATAGAAATTTCTTGCAGACTCTCTGGGTAAGAGAAGACTAGCAATCAGTACAAGGCCATCCTGAAGTGGCCTTGCCAATTAGAGACTTAATTGCTTATGTTAACATAACTCAGTGAAACAGTTTGACTTTGCTTTTTACTTAAATCATATAAAAATCGTTATGACATATTAAGTAAAAAACAAACAAAACTCTCTGACTTAAAGACAAAAAGGAACTTTGAATTTTATAAAATTGTAGGAAATTTATTACATCACTTTGAATTAGGGATAGAATATTATGATGCATAAATGACTATAGCCCAAGAACCAAAAATCTGTATGCCTTTGTTATTTGATAGAGAAAATACTAAACATACATTTTTATTTACTAAAATATACGTAAAGACACATAATAATATTTCTTCTCTACCTTGTTTACATTTTAGCCAAAATTACTTGTTATTTTAGGCTTGAAGTTCATCATCTCATGTTATAGGCATTATCTAATAAATCATCGATGGCATAATTAATATTAATGAATACATTTAAGGTCATTTCATTATAACCACGCTGGATATAAGTACCATTTAAACACCTTGGCCCAGTAACTCTGATCCATTTATTACTGAGGTTGTCTTGTGCAAATAGCAATTGTATTGCTAAGTTTATGTGACAGTTCTTCATTCCTCCCTAATTGTGAAGGTTCAATGTTCTATAAAAGGGAATATTTCAGATTGCTGAGGCTTCAGTATTTTTGTAATCATAGCCATTTTAGATAAATCTTTTTAAAATGTATGACACATTTCCCTGCTTTGTAAAGAGCTTATGAAATATAAACTAGTCTCCTTTCTCAGTTTCCTCTGATAGTTAATTGTCTATCCATCCTTTAAATGAAGGCATTCCCCAAGATGCTCTCTTCAGTTTCTGTTTTATATTTTTCCTAACTGGAAAATCTCACCTAGCTATAAAATTTTCTGTGTAAACCATTATATCATATGCAAATAGAGACAGTTTTATTTCTTTCTTTCTGACTTTTATGCCTTTTTTTCCATGCCTTGTTTCATTGGCTAGGACCTCTAGTACAGTGTTGAATAGGGCTGATAAGAGTGGACCTTATTTACATAGAGGAAAGTGCTCAGTATTTTAAATATGGTGTTAGCTATAAGTTTTTCTTAGATGGTCTTTATGAGATTAAACAAGTTCTATTCTTGGTTTACTGAGACATTATTATTATTATTATTACAAATGGTGTTGTTTCATCAAATAGCTTTTTCTGTATGTATTGACATGATCATATGGTTTTACTCCTTTTGTTAAAATACTTTACAGGATTTTTTTTCAAATATTAAATTGACCTTTTTATGGTATATTACCCTTTTTATGTATTTCTGGATTTGATTTACTTAACTTTTGTTAGACATATTTGTTTCTGTAACCATAAAGGATATTGGTATATAGTTTTCTTTTCTTGTAATTTTTTTGTCTAGTTTTCAAATCAAGTTAATACTGGCCTCACTAATTAGGTTCGGAAATGTTTCCTCTGCGTCTGTTTTCTGAAGGAATTTGTAGAATTTATGTTGTTTTCTCCTTAAATGCTAAGTAGAATGTACCAGCAAAGCCATATGGGCCTATAGTTTTCTTTGTAGAAAGTTTATAACTACAGATTTAACTTATTTAATAGATAAAGGGCTATTCAGGTTATCTGTCTCTTAAGTGAGCTTTGATACTTTATGACTTTCTAGTTATTTGTCTAGTCATCTAAGTTATCTATTCAGAGTAATGCTATATATGATTTTCTCTTACTGTCCTTTTAGTTTGTTTCGGACCTATAGTGATAACCTCTTTTTCATTTTTTTATATTGATGATTTGTCTATCTCTCTCTTTTTTTTCCTTGATCAATTTAGCTAGGGGTTTTATCAATTTTGTTGATCTTTTAAAAGAATCAACTCTTAGCTTTATTAGTTTTTTCTGTTATTTATCTTCCTATTTCATTGATTTCTGCTTTTGTCTTTTTTATTTCTTTCTACTTACTTTGGATTCTTTTTGTCTTTAAAATTTTTTTGAGACCTTATACCATTAATTTTTAGACCATTTTTATCCCAAAATAAACATTTAAAGTTGTAAATTTCCCCTAAGCACTTCAATTTTGATGTGTTGTGCTTTTTGTAATCTTCATTCAGCTTTCAATATTTCTGATTTTCTTTATAACTTCTTCTTTGAGTCATTAATTATTTAGAAGTGTTTTTTTTTAACTTCCAGTTATTTATGGTTTTCCCAGATATCTTGTTATTGATTTCAGATTTAATTCTAATTTAATTAAAATGTATGATTCTAGTTCTTTTAAATTTATTAAGTCATGTTTTATGTCCTAGCATGTGGTCTGTTTTGGCGAATGAGCCATGTATGCTTGACAAAAATCCATAATTTGTACTTGAGTATAGCATTCTATAAATATCAGTTAAGTTAAGGTAGTGATAAAGTGTTCAAATCTCACTGATATTTTATGTAGTTCTGTCAATTGTTGAAAGACAGGAGTTACAATTTTATACTATGATTGTGGACTAATTTATTTCTTCTTTTAATTATGTGATTCTTGACTCCCCAGTTTTGAAGCTGTGTTGCTAGTTCTGTTGAAGCTCTGTTATGTATATATTTATCATTGGTGTGCTTTCCTGATGAACTGACCCATTTATCATTGTGAAATATCTCTCTTTAGCTTTTGTGGATAGTTATTTTGATGCATTTTATTATACTTGATGTTTATTTAACTACTCCAGCCTTTTTATGCTTAGTGTTTATATGGTGTATCATCTATCCCTTTACTTTCAACTCCTCTGTGCCTTTATTTTTAAAGTGCATCTCTTGTAAACAGTATATCATTAGGTATTACCATTTTGTCTGTTCTGATAATTTCTGCCTTTTAATCGGATTGTTTAATATATTCACATAATATAATTATTAATAATTTAGGCATATAGTTTTGTTTTTTGTTTATCCCTTCTGTTTTTCCCCCTCTTTCCCCCCCTTTTCTGCCTTCTTTTGGATTATTTGAAAAGATTTTTGAATTTCATTTTTATTTATTAGATTTTTATCTATACCTCTGCATGATTTTTTTTTTTTAGTGGTTCCTCTGTGGATTACCATATTACATCCTTAACTTTCTATAGTATTAGAGTTAATGTTATATCATGTTCTGTAAAATATAGAAACCTTGCATTTATAGAAGTGCATTTACTTCTACATGCATGTAGAATATATATTTTTTTTAGTTTAAAACTTTCATTTGTTTTTTTTTTCACATTTTGAGTCACTCTGCTGAGATTTCCTATTATTTTACTTATTGTATTTTTTCTTTACCCTACTAAGTTTCCTGCCTGCTAATTGTAGAATCTGGGTCATCTCAGAGTTGACAGCTTTTCCCTTGAGAATTGATAACATTTTCTAGCTTTTGTTACAGTAGTAATTTTTAATATATCCTTGATATTGTGAATATTTATTATACTATATAGACTCAGTATTTTTTGATATTGCTCCTAGGAGTGTTGATGATGTTTTCTTAACAATTAGTTAGCTTAATTAGACTCAATTTGTACAGTGACATATCTGCAGCTGGCCATTCCAGTCAGCTCTTTAAACCTTAGTTGCAAACCACTTTTAGTTTGCTCTGCACATGCATGATTGTCGACTGAAGACTAGTGCTTAGTTTAAATAGAGAATTAGGCATTCTTCTTCTCTGGCTTTCCCTTTTTTAGATTCCCCTCTTACTCTACAGCAGCCCTAGTTGAACCAGGGCTCCTTCCTCTGTTTCTTTGGCCTGAAAAACTGCAAGTTTTATTTTGTTTTTCTCTGTTTTAGCCACCCAGCCTTGTCACTAGCATGACTGTAAGTCACTCTTAGAGCAAAGTGTATGTGTGTGTGTGTGTGTGTCTCTCTCTGTCTCTCTCTGTCTCTCTGTCTCTCTCTGTCTCTCTCTGTCTCTCTCTGTCTCTCTCTCTCTCTCTCTCTCTCTCACACACACACACACACACACACGAAAACTCAGTTTTCTGGTGGCTTGCTCTAGACTCCCACACTCCTCTAAAACTACCTGCTTTTTTTTGCCATCTCCAATCCAGAGCCCTCCAGTAGATTTTTGTTTTGTTTTTGCTATGTTTTTTCATAATTATTCATAGGAGGATGTGTAGTTAGACCCTCAGTCCTTCATACCAGAGTCGAAAACCATCTCTTCCTTCTTGAAGTTGCCTTGTCTGTTTCTTTCCACCATACCTAAGGTCTCTTTCTAATCTATGCCCAATGACAAAGTATAACCAAAAGCTCAGTGGAGTCAGATGCAGCTGGAAAATCCCAGCTCGTCCACTTGCTCAGTTATGGCTTTGGACAATCTCCTTACTTGACTTTAGTTACAAGTTAAAGATCTCAGTAATTCTTAGGGGAAGGAATAATTGAGTTTTAAGTGGAATTATTATGTGTGAAGCACATAGCACAGTACCCAGCACATAATGTATACTAAATATAAGCTCTTATCTCTCTTAATCATTCAAAAGCTCTTCTTCTGCATGACCTTAAAACAGCATTTGGCTTTACTCTACAGACCATCCTCTTGGATCTTATTGACTCTTTTGGTCTCATCTCTCCTCTTGAAAGCCAAAGACTACGAAATCTAGTCAAAATGTGTCAGAAACCACAAATGTAAGATCAGCACTTACTGGATAGCCTATGTGGATCTCCCTAAGGCCCTTCAAACTCATGTTAAAAACTGAACTCATCATTTTCTCCCTCCATCACCAAATTAACCTGCTTCTTCTGCATTTACACATTCAGTTAATAATACCCCCAAACCATTAAGAGAAAAATCTATGTGTACCCTTAAATCTTTCCACTCCATATTCCTTAAATCTAATTACCATGTCCAGGTGTTCTCCTTTCAAAGTATCTTCATCCTGTCTCCTCATTTGTTTCTGCTGCCTCTGATTTGGTTCAGGTGCTCACAGTTTTGCATCTATACTACTAGTATGTCCTCCTACTCTTAGTCTAATATATCCAGTCTACTATGTAACATGATTTTTCCCAAATTTGGATCTTTAACCACATTTTTTCATTACTTAAAACCCATAATTGGTTTCCTAGTCCCTTCAGGATAAACTTCCAACTCCTTAGCAGCCTACACAGAATACATCAGCTGCCTGGCTTTCTTCCATATAGGCAGGCACCTCACACTATCTGTATTGAATGCTTTGCAGTTCCCCAAATGCATCAGTTTTCCTAGGCTCCTTTGCCTTTAACATAAGCCCTTCTAGCCCTACCACTCTTAAAGTGGTTCTTACCTATTTGTCCTTTGAAATTCAGTTTAATCAACACCTTTTGTTTTTTAGATCCTCTCAGTGTAAGTTGGAGGTCTCTCCTATGATCCCATAGCACTCTTGTAGAGCACTGATATCACTATAGCTTGTTATCTGTTGTTAACAGATTGCCAGCTCCCCAGGGACTAGAGATGGCATCTAGAAATTTAATGAGTAAGGGTCCTGTTTAAATTTTTCTTTTTGGTTGAAATCATTTGTATGAGCCAAAGCCATCCATCTTCATCCTATGTAATCATCATTGAAACATATACAGTATACTTAAATTTTAGATTTTGAGTATTAACTGAGGTCTAGTCAGTATTTTCACACTAAAAACCCATAACTAAGGCCTAGGGTCTTACATAACTTAATCAATGATTATACCTCACCATGATAGAACAGTTTCTCAATCTTAGCACTATTGACATTTTAGTTCTTTGTTGTGGGGGACCATCCTATGTATTGTAGGATATTTAGCAGCATCTATATCCTCTACCCACTAGATGCTAGTAGCAAACCCCTTGCCCACCCCAGTTGTGACAATTAGAAACATCTCCAAACATTTCCAGATGTTTTCTGGGGAGCAGAATTGCCCCCAGTTGAGAATCACTGCTGTAAAATTCTAAACAGAAATCTAATTCATAAAATGCCTCACTGTTCTGCCCCATAAGAATCACCAGTATATTTATTATATTCTCTGGTTACAAGCATATGATGTCATTCCAGTTTTGAAGAATTACTTTTGGTCTTGCCTCACCCTTTTCAGAAACTTTAAAAAATGTGTTAATTTGATCTTTACTTCATAAGTTGCACTTTTCCTCCTCTTTTTCAAGGGGCTAATTGGACCATTAAACTTTTGAAAATATGAGAGAAATGGAGGAGTTGAGATTTTTCAGTGCCATGTTCTTCATATTTTAAGCTTCAAAAATCATTACTGACAGAAGTTAGGGAGAAGAGACTTCTGTTGAATTGTTATAGTTAAATTGTATGTAGTTTGAATTTGATATAGTGTGAAAACTTTTAGTCATAATGCTTCTCACATATCAGTTTTTTGGTGTAGTCTTCTTTAATTTTGCATCTCCTTCCTTTTCATTTCTTTTCAGATGATCCATGTTCTTATGGGAAACGCTGTGCAACCGTTACTGACTTCAGTGGGAGATGCTATAGAGGCCATAATCATCACCATGCATCAAGAAGATTTTTCTGGGTAATAACTTTAAACCAGGATTTTCACTAACTTATATTGCATTTGTTTTTCATTCCCTCTTTTACCCTTACTCCATAAGTCTCCTGCTATTTAGGGCTTGTTCTTATTGTGACAGTATTGGCCTCCAACCTGATCCTACTTTATCCATTGTGAGCTCCATTAGTAGATTAAAATTTTTCAGTTCTTGTTTTTCATCATTTCTCTTCTGTCATTGAAAAATAGAATCATTAACATCTATAGGACTTGGGTTGGCACTTCAAGACTTCCCAATCTTATCTTTTTCTTTATATCTCTTAAGCACCCTGTATTTGAGCTCTGGCATAAGCATGGTATTCCTTGTATGAAATGTCCTGCCTCTGCTTCTGTGCTAGTTTGAATCCTGCTCTGGCTTTGAGGGCAAGCTCCTGCCCATCCCCCTCCAAGAGTGATTTTCCTTTTTTAAAGTTTTGTAGCAATCTAATCTGGTCATATTACACCTAGTCATAAGCATTTTATTATTATTCCATAGCTATTTCATATATGTACTGCTTATCCATATCATATGTACCTTGAGAATAAGATTCATAGTTCCTAACCCACTGTTTACTAAAATCTTTTTATTTAAAATTTTATTTTTCTATTACAGTTGACATACAATATTTTATTAGTTTCAGGTATACAACATAATAATTAGACATTCATATAACTGAACCGATCACCCTGATAAGTCTAGTATCTATCTGGCACCATACAGAGTTATTATAATATTATTGACTGTATTCCCTATGCTGTACTTTATAACACTGTGACTGTTTTTATGTTTGGCAATTTCTACATCTTAATCTCTTCCATTTTTTCACCCATCTCCCCAACACCCCCACCCATCTGGCAACCATCAGTTTGTTCTCTGCATTTATGAGTTTGTTTTGTTTGTTCGTTTATTTTGTCTTTTAGATTCCATGTATAAGAGAAATCATATATATGGATTTTGTTGTTTTCTGTCTGATTTATTTCACTTAGCATAATACGCTGTAGGTCCATCCATGTTGTCATAAATGCTAAGATTTCATTCTTTTTTATGGCTAAGTAATAATCCATTATATATATATTTCACCACATCTTCTTTATCCATTTCTCTATTGATGGACATTTAGGTTACTTCCACATCTTGTAAGTAACATTATAGTGAACATAAGGTGCATATCTTTTTTCAAATTAGTGTATTAGATTTCTCTGAATAAATACCCAGACATAGAATTGCTTGTCATAGGTAGTTCTATTTTAATTTTTTGAAGAACCTCCAAACTGTTTACCATACTGGCTGCACCAGTTTGCGGTCCCACCAACAGTGCATGAGGGTTCCCTTTTCTCCACATTCTCACCAACACTTGTTCGTTGAAATCTTTTTAAATAGACTAAAATAGTTTTGACACAGTGTATTAGAAAACTGGCTAATGAGAATCTGGAAAAGTTATTTACATGCTTAGGGTGATTTTTGTAAAAATTTAACCACACTAAAATTTAAATATTAAAGTGTAGATGTGTTTTTATTCCTACTTCATATTTCATTACTGTTTTTGAACTGTCCTGTTTCTCTTTATGTTCATGTTGTTTAAAAGGATATCTGCTTTATTAAATTTTCAGCCACTAATCTGTAGAAAATTTGTGATTATTGCACTCTTCTTTAATTTTTCAAATAATTTATTTAATTTACAATGTATCTTTTGAAGGGTGAAAAAGTCAGCCTCTATTTTTAATATTGGTAGGAAGGACAGAAGGATAAAGTGAATTCTACACAAAAATGCTGATTATCAGTATTTGAGAGGAAATGAATTTTGTTCAAAAGTGATCTGAAATGTTCCATTTAGACCAATCAACAATGCCTCTGAAAAGGAAGCAAAAATGAGATGATTTTTATAGGCTTATTTTATGAGCAGTTAGATACATACTTCAGTAATTGTATTCGTGAGCCACGACTAATCCCTACAGATAACACATTAGACATTAAAAGGTGGTTTCTTAAATAAGTATGTTTTAACCAGTTTGCTTAAATACTAGTGAGCCAGATTAGTTTTTTAACTGATTGGACTGTCTTGAATATGAAGCATTATTTTAAAGTATATAACATTATTCTTAATTGTTTTTCCCCAAATGGCCTTTGATGGCTCCATTTTAGCTCTCTCTTCATATACAGCAGACATTTGAGATTCCACAGAAAGTCATTTTCCCTGCATGGCAGTATGAGCATGGAGCACTATTGCTTTATAGTGAATTTAAAGTGTTGCTCCTACGGCAGTAATTTTACCATTTTCTAGAATCTTGTTATTAGTATTTCGATTATGTTATTTTATATGTGTATGGCTTATATGAAATATAAGGTAAAGTTGAATTAAACTATTAAAGAAGTAGGCATCATTTTTATAGTAGGGCCAGCCCCTCAAAGACACACTTGGCAAAACAGTAGTGGACACCTGCCCTTTCAAGCCCTTTACACTTATTCTAGGTAAAAGAAATAAATCAGGTTTACCTTCTAGGCCAGCCTTATCTGGAGAATGGTTATAGAACTGCCTGCTATTTAAAAATCCTCAACATGGTTTCCCAGTATTTAAAATCTTTTTAATAGAACCAATATGTTTCTTTCAAAATTAGATAAAGCTTAAAATGTAAATGTATGATTTACATAATACATTGATTGAAATTCTTTTATTTAATGTAAAATCACTCATGTCCAATTACTTTGGGGCTGGGGGAAGACAGTAAAAGTAGGAGGGCCTTAGATCCTTGAAGTGATGGATTAACACCTATGAGGAGTGGAGAGATATACATATACACAGAAAAGATTGATGACGAGAAGTTGATAACCTATTAGGGGTCCCCAGCCTTTTTGGCACCAAAGACCGGTGCTCCTATGGGAATCTAATGCCTGATGATCCGAGGTGGAGCTGAGGCGGTGATGCTAGCACTGAGGAACGGCTGCAAATACAGATGAAGCTTTGCTCGCTAGCCTTCCACTCACCTCCTGCTGTGCAGCCCAGTTCCTAACAGGCCACTGACCAGCACTGGTCCATGACTCGGAGGTTGGGTACCCCTGATCTAGCACTTTTCAAATGTGCATTTGTTTAGTCTTTCTATCTTCAACTTCTATGTGTAGGCTCTCTTAAATTTCTGCACAATTTACTACTACACTTTATCAGAGAACCTCTTACTAAAAGTTTCAGTATAATTTGAAAAACTGAGCATTAGCACTTGCCAAGGAAGTTTTGTATTCTATTAAATTTAAATCAAGCTTCTAATCCACATTGAAAATTGATAAAACATATTTCAAGATTTCGTATAATAGATCGTTTTATTTTACTTATATAATACATGCTAATGAAACTTATTTTAGTATGTTATTTCCAAATCCTCAAGGAAGTCATTTCTACTGACCAGATTAAAATTCTTGAAACAATCCTCCAGAGTAGTACCAAGATAACAACAGTGCTTTTGATAACACATAAGAAGATATATGAAAGAGATTAATAGCTTTTTTTTTTTTTTGCAATTTCCCCTTTTGTACCAACAAAACCTGAATAAAGATAGGTTATGCAGTGGTCTAAACCTGGCAAAACCAAACCACACTTGAAGATTGCCATCCCTCATTGTCCCTGTACACTGTACCAAGCAGCACTTCACCCTGTGGCACCATTAACAGTAGCATTCCACCTGCCCCTATCAGTGGCCTTGCCATGGTTAGGACATTCTTTCTTACACTTGAACAAAATCTCTTCCTGCTGGTACATAAGCCTGCTTTCTCTATTTCTATCTGCTTCTGGAAGTGGAAGACCTTTGGCTAGCATCCTACTTATAATAACCATTGCCGTATTTGAAAATAATTAAGTTCACTTCATTCTCTTGCTCTAGGCCTTTGAGTCATATCTGTTATTCTTCTCTAGACCATCACTAGTTTCTCTATGTCATCCTTAGAATATGGAAACATTTAACTTTTTTTTGAAAAGGATTCGGCATTATATAGCTAATGACCTCACTGGCTGGCTAATTAATATCAGGTGATTTCTAATTTTTGTATAACTCTTCTTTCCTATAAATATTTCACATTCTTTTAATGTAGTCTTTAAAGAGCAATTATAAACATTTATAAATCATAAATAGTATTTCATGGAGCATCAGCTGGCATCCTCTGTTGATCCAAATTAAAACTTTTCTAAACCTCATCATCTGAGAGGAAAAAATTGCAAACCATGTGTATTGTTACATAACCAATTCTATAGTCAGAATTCTACTATTGAACTGATCAGATTAAATAGCACAAGATCAGAAATATATTTGCTAAGAACTTGTTTGGGGAAGGCAGCATTTTCTGCCATTACAGGGTATAAAATGCTATTTCAGGATCCATTATTGATTTATGCACTAACCAGGATGAAGAGTCGTAAAACTGAGAGGACCTTACCAGTCAGAGAGTGCATAATGCACTCATGTGAATTATTCAAGACAGATGGTTATCTGGATAACTTTTAATAATTTGTAATCATCTTTAGGTAAATGGATTCTAAGATTCCTTCAGTAATCTTCCTTGCATCTTAAAACAGTCTTTGGAAAATAATTTAAACATTGTTGTATGTTTTTTAACTCTTTGCAAAAATAAACTGGCTTTTCTACACATTAAGGGAAAAAATTGCTTAGGATTGAAATAGGCAGAAGAAAGAACAAAAGTCAAATTGTCCCTTTTAGTGAATTAGCTGTTTTTCTTCTTTTGCAGGTCATTGTCCAACTCAGGAAAGCCTGATGTTCCTTGTTCTCTGTACATGAAGGAGCTTCAAGGTTTCATTGCCAGAGTTATGAGTGACTACTTTAAACACTTTGAATGCTTGGATTTTGTCTTTGACAACACTGAAGCTATTGCCCAAAGAGCAATTGAACTTTTTATTCGCAATGCCAGTCTCATAAGACCTCTTGGTGAAGGTGGGAAAATGCGTCTTGCTGCTGATTTTGCACAGGTAAATTAATGCATAGCTATAAAGGGGAAAATAATATTGAGGTTTCAGCCTCAATATTAACTATTAAATGAAAGACTAAATATATTCTTTAGTGTTTTAAAGACTTGAAGTATAAAGAAAAATAAATTATTTAAACCTAATTGATAAAAACAACTTTAAAGATATTTTATAGCAGATTTTTTTTCTTTTTATTTAAGGAAAGAATCATAACTCATCTTTGATACTTCGAGGTTAAATAAAGTGAACTAGCACATTCCACAGTAAAGTAACATTTCTCATTTTTGCATAATGCGGGGCTTTCTCACTATTTTACTACCCCACCAAGTCAGTTTTGATAAGAATAATTGATTCACCTTGCTGGAAAATAATGTAGGCAATGAAATTTATTTTTTAAACAGTGTAAAGGGGCCATCAGTTGTCATGTAAAGGGAAAGAACTCCAACACATCTGTAATCCTCTGACGGCCAGCTCAACATCCCAGAGCCGTGTTCTGATTTATTAGATGCGCAGTGGCCAGGTAGATAAAGAATCTGAGTATTTAGTCTTTTGTATTAAATAGAGCACCTTTCCTGTGTATGGTCAGCCTTGAAATCATTCCAGGCAATCTGATGTGAATGAGGTAAATAACATTAAAATAACAGAACGATAATTAGCTTGTATAGAAAGGTTTTCTTTGTTGTTGTTCTTTGTTCTTTAGACATATTTTAAAAAGCCTTTTAATAGTATCAGAGGCAAAGAAGAAATATCTCAAACACACACATTAAAAGATCCAGAACCATAATTCATATTTACATGACATGTCAAAAACGAATTCATTTTTTTAAGTTTTTTCAAGCTGTTAGCTTTACTAGTCTAAATTACTAATTCAAATGGTTATTCATAGCAGTTTCCCAGATCCTCTCTGCTTATAAAGATGGACAGATTTTAACATCCCTATTTATTCCTGTGTGTATCTGTGAGCCAGTCTTTGTTCATTATTCCTGCACTGAGGAAAATACATGGCTGACTGCTCGTACCAGATTGCTGGTTGCCCAGTGCTCCCTCGTACCTGATAAGAATCACAAAAAGGAGCCAAGTAGATAACCTCATGTTTCAAGAGCTGGGCTCTTCACATATCAGTTGGTCTAGAATAAGCCATTTTCATCCCCAAATGATAAGGCTTTGGTCTTTAGTAGACCATAGTAAAGAGCCTTGCTTTGGGAAATCTAGTTTAGTAGCCTTAAGCATGATAATAGAAATTAAATGTTACCATTACATAGCTTGTTTTATCTTTCCCATTTTTATCAGATTCGTTCTCAGACACGTGTACATTTTGCTTTGTTGTTATAGATACTCTTCAGCTTAAAGAGATCTATATATTAATGGTGTCTTACTTGTCCCTTACTGGACTTACAGGCTGTTATTGAAATGAAGACACAGTGACATCGCAAGACCTGCTCTTATTTGTTAAAAATATTATGAGCTATACTCAAATGAGTGTCTGTCCTTCTTTTCCCCTTTCCTTTTTAATTTTGTTTTTCTTTTCCTATCCTCTTCTCTCCCCTGGGCTCCCTCCCCCACCAGTTTATTTGCATTCTGCTCCAGCTGGTTCTTGAGTCACTTTCCTGGAGGCAGCACTTCAAGTCCAATTAGAGTGGCAGCCAAGCAGGAGATGAGCAAGAGATGGCCGGAGCAAGAATGCTGTAGGAAGAAGGCTTTTCATTTTTGCTTTTTATTTTAATGATATGTTTTCTGAGTCTTAAAAGGTGGAAAGCACTGTCCTTTAACCCTTGCTACTGCAGCTAGCCCCGGCTCAAAACACAGAGCAGCCCATGGCAGGGCTGAGCTCTCACCTTCCTAAAACTGCATTATTCAGAATTTTATTTGCCATTCTTTCTTTTTAAGGACATGTTGCCTAATAAACTAGACCTATTCCTAGGTCTCTTCCCTTAAGATAAATGAAGCTCATCAATCATTGTTACTAACTTAAGCTCCTAGGCATCCTATGTTTTTCATTTCTTAAATATATTTAGAGAAAGTATTTACAACACAGCATTTCTTCAATGTTGAGTATATTTTCGGGTACTGCGATGACATAGGTTGATGCAGTCTGTGTGGAGCTGCTTCCTTTGTTCACTCCTGTATCGTGTGCCCCGGTTTCGAACATCCATACACTCAGCCTGGGGATGGCTTCCTGGTCCTGTGGGTCATAGGCACAGGAAGACAGGTGGAAGCACTATCATAATCACGTTTGTGACCTGTAACTTTGGCAAATATGGTTCAATTGTTATATTATTATACCTCCCATTTTTTAAAAAATTAAAGTGAATTTGGGGTTTTTATTTGATTTGGTTTCTTGCCACAACTGCAATTTTGTGTTGTTACACCTCAGCTTTCAGCCTTTAATTTGGTTGGAAGTACTATTTTGGGGACAGTCAAAATATTTAAATAGCATCACCCTGGCATTTATATTCATGCAGGTGTCAACTGGGAACTAGAAAGCCTTTTGACTGCCTCATTGTTGAAAGGTCTATCAATTTGTATTCAAAATTAAACCAAGCCATTGAAGCCACTGGAATCAGGAATACACAAATCCTCTGAATTTGAAGAGTTCTTGTGACAAAAGTGCCTTCTATTCTGGCATAAATAACAGAAAGATAAATTGCTCAAGAAGAGACTAATGGAGAATGTTTTGGAATGCTGATTATTGGGCATAGAGTCCAGTTGCAAAGACAGATAATGACATATTTTAAAGATTTACTTAGGAATCCTAACTTCTCCCCACTGGCAGGCACCATTGTACAGGTGAAAGAGAAGTGGCTGCAGGGAGCCATCTGGAGGGGTCACGGTGAGGAAGTGCCCAACATGCAGTCCCCTTAGGAATCAGGTCACAGCACAAGGTAGTTTCCCACGGGCAATTAATTCCTTACTGTGACCACATGGTCTCCATGTCTACACGAATCACAGCAATTCTAAAGCACTAAGCTTGTTCAAGGCCTCTGGGCTTCTGCCTATTCAGAATCTCTCTAGGGACTTGTCCACACTGTACTCTGAAGCACACACTCCCCTCTGCTCGTCATTTCATTTCTTCCCTGAGGGAAAGGATAACTATTGAAGTTAGCATTAAATTATTTACTCAGTGGTACTTTTAGCACTTTCTATTTATTGGTCTTCTCGTGTCCTTGAAGTATACATGTATAACTATATTTCACTTTTTGCCTGAAAATACAAACTTAGAAATGAAAACAAAATAATCAAGATTCTAATTTCTTTTCTAAATCCTATCCTTTTTCTCCTTAACAGTGTCAGGGCAAGAGTATCCTAGGAGCATCCAGAGATGCCCTGTGGTTAACCAAATGTCTGTGGTGGGCAAGGAGTAGCTATCTAATTAGTTCACTGGGCCTGCATCTGACCTCTCATTCTCTCCAAACAGGAGAGCTGGAGAGAGGCCATTGCACATGCCATATTTTATCCACAGCTAATTACAGAGTCTCCTCCTCTAAAAGAAAAATTCCTGCCCTTTAGAAACATGGCCTTTGTTATTGAATGGAATTCTGACAGAAGAAAATGGTTTTAATACCCTAAAGGTATTTCATGGATGAGAAATATATTTTAAATACTTAACAATTTGAAATTGTACTATGGCATAGAAATCTGCATCATTATAGATTACACAGACAGCCATTCAAGGTCATATTCTATCATGTTGTAATTTTTTCTTAGCCACTTATTTGTTTTAACATTCAATCCTGCTCAAGTGCTAAGGCAAAGGTTGTTTGGATTAATTTTTGAAGATGATGAAACCCCCTAGGGTAATTAAAAGAATTGACAAAAACATTTCATTAAAAATACTTTCAGTGTGTAAAAAAACCATCAATTGTATGTATGCACTCTCATACACACACGCACAGTTCGGTATATAATTGGAATTACCAACTCAGAGATACATGATAATCTTATTTTTACTTTGTACTCAGTGTAAAATAAATGACACATTCTAAAGAAAACCAGAAACTCCCACTGAGTGAATAAACAAAACAGGCCACACTGTTTTGCATTGTTGGCAAGAATCCTGACGGTTCTTCCTGAGATTTTTCTCTTTTTATTTATTTATCCTTCTCTATTTTACTGAGTTTTCCAAATTTTGTGAGTTTTCTCTCTAGGACATACAGTGTATGCTCTGTGTCTATGTTATGAGAAAAATTCACCTGGTCACTAATCACCTTCAAGACCATCTCAAGGACATTATCCTCAGTTCTTCCCTGACAGTTCATACATTTAATACCACACTTGTCATTTTGCTGAATAATCATTGTTATGTGTGTATCTATATATGTCTATGTGTATATACACACACCTTTCTTATGCTTTTCTTGAGTAATAATTATTTGGATAAATGTATATCCCCTTCTTCACTAAATATGAGAGAGCTCCTTGAAGGCAATACAGTCTAATTCATCTTCTTACCCTGTGTCTAGCTTGGTGCCTGCAATTAAAAGGGAGTCAAAAATCTTTCTTAAATGAGTGATTGTTTAGGTCTCCATGGTCTTACAGTAGCAAGGAGATTTGAACAGTTTTTCAAAAGGATTGCCAGCAGGATGGAAGCCCTCACTTTCCTTTCTTATGTTTTTCTTAAAGAAAGATACTGCATTATTACCAGGGAGCAGCCTTTTTTCAGCCATTTACTAAACTGTTCTTTACTAGGGTCCTCTTTATAGCAAGCGTGGAGAAACCGTGTCAACTGAATTCCACATGTGCAAAAACTTTGCAAATTTGTATATGTACTTGGTAGATAAAGAATAGGTAGCCTAAAACTCCAATTAATGACAAGTAAAATTTCCAGACAAAGGAGGAAAATAAAGAGAAGCGCAACCAATAGTTGCTAAATTCTTGAGTCAGGAAGCAAATTAAATTACTAATAATTTAAATGGGGGAAAGTTTTTAAAATACTGATAATAATTGCCAGTATTTAAAGAGCACTTACTGTATATGCCATGGACACAATGCTTTGTGGAATTACTCATTTTATTTGCATAATTCTATGAAGTAGGTATCATTATCTCCATTGGACAAATAAGAAATCTGGGGCTTAAAGAAGTTAAGTCCAGGGCCAAACAAGTAGTCATTGTAGACTGGAATTCTGACGCAGATGTGCTACCTCCAGAGTCAGCGCTTTTAATTAGTTTGACCGACCTGGTAAAAATTGTCATTTTTTACATTTAATGTAAAAAGATGTGTTATGACTACTTAAAATATAGGCACACAGTCAGTCTTGAAAACCTTCCTTTTTCTGATTTTCAATGGAGAAAAAGTCTAAACTTTCTCCTCTTACATAACAAAAAAATGTTTTTCTATTTTCTTGAGGGAATTGTCTCATCTTATGCACCTTTAGTAAATAAGTGCAAAAGTTATCTAAGTTCTTGCCTTTTAATAAATTTCATTGACTTTTAAAACTTTTCTCATAGTCCAGATAAAATTAAGTTTATTACAGCTACAACTTTCTGTGATATAGGTGTGTCCACAGTTCACTTTAGGATTCTCACATAAAAAGCTATGAACATTATCTTTTAATATTTCAGATGGAGTTGGCTGTAGGTCCATTTTGCAGAAGAGTATCTGATTTAGGAAAGTCCTATCGAATGTTGAGGTCATTCAGGTGAGACATAATTCTATTATTGCTGTTAACATATCCATAGCCTATTAGCAGATAAATCCTTTTCTCCTATTTCTGTTGAACTATAAAATTGCTGATATTTAACCATTTTATTACCTACAATAATGGCAGTTTCATATGGTTTATCTCAGAAGTTATTATTCAATCCAGAAACCTGTATAAAATTATATGCAATGACTAATGAGTGTGTGTGTGTGTGTTTTGTTTTTGAGTTACAATTCACAAGATTGAGCAGGTAAATTTTATTATGCTCTTTCTAGAGGGATTTTTTTTTATTCCATTCTTACAGAAATATATTGAATAGTAATACCAGGCAGTTCGTAATTACATAAACATCTTTTTCTGAAATTTTCACTTGTTCATTTATCATTTTCAATCTAGTCTACTTCTAAATAGGTCATAGGTTACATTCCATAACAAAACTATTTAATCGAGTATTAAAAGAACTGCATTTAGTGATGAAATGTAGTGAATAACTGTGAATGTAATAGATGATTTAGACAGAAGATGGCTAGTGCAGTTGAGCACAAAATTTAGGATTGAGCTTCCTGAAAACCAGTTCAAAAAAAAAAAACAGTGAGTTAATTCATACTCATGATCTAAGAATATGCCTATTTAATGGGAAAATCCTTTCAGTGATGAATGCTTGGGTAGGTCTTTTCTTGACTCTGATGTTAAAGAACATTAGCTTAATGATTAGTGTCCTCAATAGCAGATTTTAGAAAATAAGGTGTACATACGGCTGTTTATTCAATAATCCAGAACTTCCCAAACTTTTTCACACCATGGCACACATAGAAAATGTATATATATTAAAAAAGAGGATCATCCCTAAGGGCTGAAGGGATCAACTTACAATACTTATAACCATTTTGTGACCACAGCATACCAGAAAGGAAACCTTGATATAAACTATCTATAATATCTAACAGCATATAATAGTCTTTGAATGTATTTCTGTGAAGACTAGGTAAGAGGGTCTAGGCATGGGGCTTTGTAAAAATGGACTCAGTACTAGAAACTAGAGTAACCAATAAGCAGTATGTCCTTTAAATCACTTCACTCTCTTATGTCATCCCAGCTTTTGGAAGTAGAAAATTCAGGTGAAATGTCAAAATATAAGAATCCAAGTTGTTAATTAAAAAGGGAGTTCTGTGTTTTGTAATTGGCAAAGATTTTTTTTTAATGCCAACATAAGAGCCTGAATTTTTTTCTCAAATGCCGATCCGTGCAGAGGTGGATTTCAAAAAATTTTAAATGGAATCACAAGTGGGGATTTCAAAAAACTTAAAGTGGGACGCTATCAAACATGGAGAAGTTAAAAGATTAAGAGGTCTTGGGGTTATGATACACTAGTCATCTGTCCGTATCTGTCCATATAATGAAAATAACCCTAATAAAACTCCTGTAAAAATCACTTACTTTGAATAAGATGGTAACACAACTGTCCCAGCTGGGTGATAAAATGCTGCTCTGAGTAACAGAATCAGTTAGTACACCGAAGAATATTAAGCAACTAGTTAATGAAAAGGGTTTAGGAAAAGCTGTGACTTCGATTTGCTATATTAAGATTAGGCTATTATTTTTAATTGTCTTAGCTCCCATGCTTAGTTGTTTATTACATATGTTTGTGTTAAAATAGTGCTTATCCTTCTGTTTGCTGAAGCAAGATGGCCTTTATTAAAGTTATGTCACAATATGGTGATACAAGATCTGGAGGTTTATATAAGACCAGTGTGTTAAAAGTCATTTAAGATGGGAGTTTTCTGTTAGCCTCCCAATTCTCACATGAAAAGAGTACACTAAAGGGTCTTTTAGCATTTGAATAGTGATACCTTCTAGTACCTATTTATGGAATAAAAAATTAATGATTGATCAATGTATAATAAAAGAAAATTCTACATTTTTTATACTTAGCTTCTCTCATGGGGCAATAGTCAATCTAGATGGGTTTCACGCTTTTAACTATGACTCACAGTCAGAGTTATTCTACGTTACAATTTTGCATAGACTTACATGCAAACATGCAACTACATACAAACCCATATACTTACAGATGCACACCCACATGTCTGTCATGAAGCAGTAATTACTCTTCATGCGATATTCTCTGACATTTCTTTTTTGTCGGATTATTTTAACCCTCTAAACTGGTTTCATGACTCACCAGTCGTTTGCATCCAGCAGTTTCTCACCTTTCTTACAGGGCCCTTAAACTTGAACTTTAGCTGTTCTAGTGACAGGGGCAGAGTTTGTTCCTTTCTACAACTATGAAGGTTTATGCCCTCTTCTCCTGGGATTCTGGTACACCTGAGCTTTCTTAGCTCCCAAGGCCTCGATACATATGTAATAAGAATAATTTTATCTTACTTATGGAGCATTCTCCATAACTTGAATTCAGTGAAATATTCTAACAGAGACTTATATTTACCAATATATTCCTGCATTCATATGGCATCAACAAAATTCTCTTAATAGATTCTAGCATTATTCTCAGTGGTTTGATGGGACTTGGACAACCATTTGATAAAGATTTTAGGATTAAGCAGATTAGGAAATAAAATGAAAGCATAGTACATTCTGGGGTTAAATCTAGCCCTAGTCTGCCAAGAATGCTTTAGGTGTCATCTTTTGAGAAGAGAAATGTCACTATGTGCCACTGCCTCTGCCTATAAACACTAGGAAAGCCCCCAGCCGTGTTGGCTTCTCCACAGTTGTCACATGTAGAGAATTGACTTAGGAAAGCTTACCTATTTGCAGGGGCCTGCAGAATCCCTTACTAGAGAGGAGTAAATCAGTACAGAGTAATCTTGATTCCAGCTACCCAATTCTATGCCCTCTATTTGCCTACCTGCAAAAACTTGTTAGAGATGTGTCTCTAATCCAAAATTAGTCCTGAACAGTTGCAGTGGAAGGGCCCACTCTTGTTAATCTTCCCATCTGTGCTGTGGGTTGTGACAGGGAAAAAGTATCATCCAGTGGCTATGTACAGAATTGTCTTGGCTCTCGTACATGATCTCGCCAAAGGTTCTGAATCATACCAGACCAGCTGAATGGCGGTCAGTGGGAGATTGGCTAGTAATACATGCCATATCATAGGATCAAATACATGCATCTTGCAATTTGTATTGTTAATAACTATAATAATAGCAACAATACTTTCTAATATATCATGAAATGAAAAAACAGGCTATTAAACAATATATATGATGTGATTCCTACTACTTTTTAAATAATAATATATGTGTGTGGAGAGGAAAAGTCAAGAAAGATAAACATCAAAATATTGCCTTTGGGTAGTAGGCTTGTCACTGGTGATTTTTCCTTTAGAGGTTTTTGTATTTTTCAAATTTTATGCCATAGTCATTTTATACTTGTAGTCAAAAAAATCAGTAAACATTTAAAAATTTCTCTTATAGTGTTTTTCCCATTTAAAAATAACAAGGGAGCTAAAAAAAATAATATTAAATATATTAAAACATTATGCAATGCGAGAGAGGGGGACAGGAAAAATAGGCAGCCAAACAGCCCACACCTGGCAGGTTGGGCCTTGGTCTGAATAAGTGGCAATGGCTACAGGAGAGGGCAACTGGTCCTTTGCAAGGGAGCGTGACAGTGCCAGCCAGAAAGCCCCCGGTCTATACTCCAGGGGCAGCACCCCTCACGTACACACAGACCCTGGGCGCCCCTCCTCCATCACATAGCCATCTGCTGAAGGGCCCTTTCTCCTTGATGGTGATATTAGTGCATTATTTAATTAAGCCAGCAAGCTTCAGGCATGCATTTAAATTTTGCTGTCTACATCAGCAAAAATCTTCTCTTACCCTGGACAGAATGCTTCCTCAGAAAGCTGCTGACATTAGGGATTTGTCCCTGGGTGATTATTGTGTCTACACAAGATGGCAGAGCACCACCAGCCAGGGGCTAGAAAGCTCTGACCCTCGGCATCCTCAGCACAGATATTCATGAAGCAGACAACTGAAAGGGGCCACAGGCCTTGCATCATCAGGAGCACAAATCCTGCCCTCACCAGGCACCACCTCCTTTGCTCTGGAGGGAACAGCTTTGTCCCTGAATTTTGTCCACAGCCTGCTCTGCTGGAAGCTTCGTTTGGTTTAATGAGAGAGGAGGGAAAGCTGTCAGGAAGTATGGGCTATTATGATGGGTCTGTTAGCTGAGGGGCAGTGAAGAAGGAAACCATCAATAACTCTAAGGTAGAGTGTTCATGTCAACTTTTTAATTGTAGGTGAGGAATTTCTGCCTCTACAATTAGTCTTGGTGATCATCTGCTGCTTGAAATCCCAACCCTCCATGCCTGAGTGTATGTAGAACTGAAAGGCAGCCATCTTTGTAGATGCCGTTTTTAGCATCTCCAAATGTGTTTTGTCCTTTCTGCTTGTGAACCTGGGGCCCATTAATCCATCCCTTGAAATAACTATTTCCCTAAGGTTTCTGGATTCTTAATTCCCAATGGAGACTTTAACAGTGTAGCCAGAAGGCAGCCACACCTTGGGCTTGGTTTGGTTTGTGTTTACTAGTACTTTGGTAGTGTTAGGAGCACCCGGTAAACATGGAGAGATGGATATTCAGTTTGCTACAGTTTTTATTTTAGCAATCATCATTTGATCATTTACTTTATGCTAAGCTTGTGCTAAGTATTTTACTCACATTGTCTTATTTCACCCTCACAACACTTGCGAGTCAGGTATGACCCCCATGAGGCAGCAGATGCTAAGAGAAGGGAAGTTGCCAAGGCTGCACATCTGAACATTGTGTGAGAATTGCAGAGCTGCATTTCAGATGCAAGGCTGCCTGATACCAGAGCCCTTGCTTGTAACCACTGCATCCCACGTTTTCTTCCAGAAGTTCCTGTGTTTGCTTTCTTGTCCTAGAAGAATATTTGAATGCTTCTATGAATCATCTAGGATGTCAGAAAATTTAAAGAAAATCTAAACTTCCTTCTTTGGTGGGGACCTTCTGCTATCAAAAGATCTCACTGTCTTTCACCTCTTATAGGCTGCCAGGAGATGCGTTGGCAATGCTGAGCCTGCCGAGATTGACAATCTAGACTCTTGAGAAAGGAACCCAGCAATCCTCTAACGTCTCTACTTTGAGCCTTGACTTACCACCCCACCCCCATCACCAACATCCTGCTTTACTCTGTTCTGGGACCCACATGCCACAACATCGGGGCCTAAAGATGTCCCATCGAGGCCCTCACCTGTTGTGGGCCTCTGACACATTTCTTCCCTTCCTGCTCTGAGAATGCCCTCAGTGTGTCCTGAGCAGGGAGGAATTGTGTTTCCTTTCACCACCTCATTCTATGCTGGTCCGAGATCTCAGTGCATTGTCTAAGTGGTCCTGCTACCTTCTCAGGCCCCTCATCAAAAGGAGGTTTGTCATGAGGGTAGTGGCAGGTAGCATGGGCCACCACTGATGTTAAGTGTGGACATAGGAAGAACAGAACTTTTGTCTCTCTTCACTTTGTAATTGTCCTTAACACAAGACTGACAGCTACACAGCTGTGAGTCACTTAACTGTGGAGCTCTCCTACCAGAAATACAATTTTTGTAATGGAACCTAATACTTGATTAATTAAGACTATCTCTTGGCTATACAGTTTAACCTTGAAAGTCCTCCTATATTTGTTTTTCTCTAAAAATGATATTATGGCATTTGGATTGTGTATGTTTTATAACACCTTAATTAATTTGCTTTTGTTCCTTATATCACATCAGATGGTGATTTATTTTTTAAATTGCCAATATTTCAGATTCCACTTGGATTCAGAGAGAAGGGAGGTTCTCAGCTGTGTTCTGTCGGACTCTTTAAAAAGCACCAGAAATAAAATGTCTGCATTTGATGTTTACGTAATTATGTCAGTGATGCATAATATGGAATCAAATTCAGTTTTGCTTTCTATGGCTGTTTCGGCAGTCCTGTTAGTGGCTAGAGTGGAAGATTTGGTTCTGGCAGAAAAATAACTACTGTGACTCAGAGCTCCAAAGAGACAGGTGATTGACCAAAAGATCTCATTTTAAAATGAGCTGGGTTTTACCAGGCCTGGCTTTTGCAGGCATCTCAACCAGCACCCTCGGTGTATGTAGGCCTGCTAGACATGGCACAACACAGATCATTCCTCTCTCCCTGCTTCTTTCCCTCTTTTCTGCCATTGTATCATTTGCAGTTTGAATCAAGAGTATATTGAAGGAAAATAAAAACAAATATTCAAACTATAAAATTAATTTAATTGTTAAAAGTAAGTTTCAAATTTGAAACTTTCCCCAGGTTTCCTCATGTCATGAACCAGGGTTCAAGATGGGTCCTACCATATCACATGGCAGAGGCAAAGAGTGAGCTTTACGGGGGGAAAGGAAAAGGGACAGCAGGAAGAGAAGTAAAGGCCTGGGTTCCCGTGTCTCCCCACGTCCCTCAGAGTAGCCTCTCAGGCCTGCAGTGTGAGCCTGTGACACAGCGGAGGACCCAGCCCCACTGCCTCTTTCCACTTCTACAGCTCAGATGTGGGTGCAGCCTTGTCCGTGGGTGCAGTAAGCAGACTGCTGGGTCACAGGCACAATTTGGAGGTCCAGGGACCTATCTGGGAATGCCAGCTGCTCAGCACCTAGGGGCCGTGGGCTGGGAGAAGTTTCAGCTTCCCCTATTGAGACAGGAGGTCTCCCAGTCTGTGGGAACTGAAACTGGGGTGCAGCCTCCTCATTTCAACCCAGACTCAGCTTCCAGAGGCCTTTAAGATAGCACCACTTGGTGCCCTACAGAAACTTATGGTCATGCCAGAAGAAAGGAATTCCAAGAAAGGCTGTGATGAAATGGTTCAAGTACATAGGTAACAAGAGTCCACTTTGACCTGAGAGTTTGGGGTACCTAAAGAGATAATAAATTGCATGGGTGTCCTGTAAACACTGCTTTGAGAGGTTTTTCTATAGGAGTGATTGACAGTTTGAAATGGTCCTTTCTCCAGGGGTCTTTGTTTCTCACTGAATTTGTCTGTCTGTTTGAAAACTGGGTGAGCAGTTGCTGTCATTGAGAGCCTAAAGGAGGGTGCAGGCTGCCCGGGGGTGAATCTTAGTTCTGTCCTTTTCTAGTTTGTACTTGATCTCTCTACCCCTCAGTTTACCTATCTGTAAAATGAGACTTTAATAGTACTGACCTTATATGGTTGTTTAGAGCAGTGGTCCCCAACCTTTCTTGGCACCAGGGACTGGTGTTTTTATGAGAATCTAATGCCTGATGATTTGAGATGGAGCTGAGGCGGTGATGCTAGTGCTAGGGAATGGCTGCAAATACAGATGAAGCTTTGCTCGCTAGCCCTCTGTTCACCTCCTGCTGTGCGGCCTGGTTCCTAACAGGTCACAGCCTGGGAGTTGGGGACTCCTGGTTTAGAGGAATAAATGAGTTCACATAAAACAGTGCCTGACACATTAAGTGCTGTATGTGGTAGCTATTGCTGTTATTGCTGCCCTTGTTAAAACTGGGAGGTTTTACCTAAATGGAGACATTGTCACCCAAACACAGAGCAGAACTTACAGGGATGCCTATGGGAAAACCAAAATCCCTTCAGCCACGTTTTCATACCTGACTAGGTGCTTAACTCATTACCTAAAGCTCTGTAGCTGAAATGTTATGAGATGACTGGGGTCTTGAAAATGTTCAAGACAAGTATACTTACGTTCTTGGTAGTCATTGGAGGCCTTCGTCATACTCCTGTACAGTGTCTGGTTTGGAGCTTTGTAGGCAACACAAATGAACTGAAATGTTTCTACAGTAACTAAAATAAATTGCTAACAAATGTTGTTTGATAAACACTTGAAATTAGAACAGTCCTTATCAGAGATACTTACACTTACGCTATATACTTATAGCATTGTTAATATAAAGACATTCTTTCTAATAATATTCTGGATCTAACAAGAACCAACTGTCTCTTGTGAGCACTCCTAACTTGACATCAAGCCTGACCATCGATGTGAGGAAGAAGCTGGTCTCTGGTGTGTGCAGGCCTTTATCCATAGACGGGAGTAATTCCAATGGGGTGAGGTTGCTGCCCAGGCTACAGAGCTGTTTCACCTGCTTCAGCATTGTTGCTGCTGTCAGGAGCTGTGACCATCTTACCTCTTGAAATTCAGCCTCTACAGCTTGGCCTCTAATCCACTCCTGTCCATCAAAGCCCAAAGCCAAGGTCAATAAGAGTGTCTAACAATTGTTGCTGGCTTTGTGACAAGGTGGTAGATGACTGGTAGAGTGGTAGACTTGCCTACATGATCCTGGGGAATGGTGAACGACAACTCCCCAACGTGCGGTGCATTAGAAGGCAGCTGGCATAAATCTTTGATGGAACATTCAGCAATGAAATAATTTTGTATGTACAAGGACATAATTGCCCTCCGAGAAGTTATATAGAAAATGTTTGAATTTACCTACCTTAGATTATAACCCAAAGAAGGATTTTATTTAAAATGAAAGCTAAAAGTTTTGACCAAGATAAGAACCTATTAGTTATAACTACTGAAAGGCTTTATTATGTGCTTTGATTTTAGCCTATTAATCACATAGGGGATTAAGCTAAGAGAGGATTTTGCTGAGTCACCCGGAAGCAAAGTGAGACCCCAGGCCAGTGAGCAGGGGATCAGATCAAGGAAGGGGCTGAAGGGCAAGTCAGCCTGCCAGAGCATCTGGATGTGCATGTGTCTTCAGGCTAAATACTGGCTTAAGAATTAGCCAGTCAAGGAGGAATGCTATTATTCATTCTTCTTCTATTATACTGTTATACTATCATATTCTACTAATATGCTATTATGATTCTTCTACCAAATCACCTTTTTAGTATTGAACACATGAAATAACTTCTGTTTTTTCTTCTTTTAGACCACTGCTCTTCCAGACAAGTGAACATGTGGCCAGTAGTCCCGCCCTGGGGGACATCATTCCATTTAGCGTCATTATTCAGTTTTTGTTCACTAGAGCACCTGCTGAGCTGAAATCCCCCTTCCAGGTAATAAAGTGAAGCCACAACCCTCTTAAGAGTCTTCCCTTTTAACTCTGTGAATGCACAGCGCACTCACTGAATGTATTCCTAGCCGCCTTTTTGTCTTATTTCATGGATTTCTGTCTTAGCAGCGTATCATTAAGGAAAGAAAATTCTCACTGCCCTGCCCCTACTTTCTCTGCAGTGTAAGAATTACCCAGTGAATCCAGAATTAGCCTTTTAAGTAATAATGACAAGAATAACTTATATTTATAAAGCTTTCTTGATGGAGACCCCATTTCCTTTGCCGACCCACCTTCCTTTCGTTAGGCGGGTATTTGAGGTAATTTCACCTTGGGAATCTTGGAGAGCGTTTGCTGCCAGTCACAGGAGGAATGCGCATGCGCTCTCTCTTCTCTGTGTTTCAATCCTGCAGAGGGCAGAATGGTCCCACGCACGCTTCTCCCAGTGGCTGGATGACCATCCGTCTGAAAAAGACAGGCTCCTACTCATCAGGTAAAGCCATGTGTTTAGGGACACCTATCTGTTCTAGAACCCCAGGGTGAATTGGGGAACCAGAGGAAGAGGAAGGAGCAGGGCCTGGGGGGATGCGTGCACATGATGGCACCTCCTTGTGGCAGGATCCCGTCATTGCATGCGTGCTAGAGCTCGTCAGAACTGTTGGGCATAACAATTTTCGCTTTCCGTATCCTTTGCTTCTAACTCTTTTGTGCTATCCCATGTCTGATGCAGTCCTAAGAATTATGCACTTTTGGTTTTGAAAACCATCCTCAGCTATAAAAAGACTCCTTGTCTTAGCTCCACATTTTCTGTTTCATTTTCATGTGTTGCAGTTATTGAACTGGTGGAGTACAGATGCAAGTACGCTTGTAAAACAAGATCACCCAGCAGCCATTAATACACATACGCATGTGAGCGTGCGCGCGCACACACACACACACACACACACACACACACACAGATACACACGCCATAGACCCCGGCCATGCCAAGGTTGGGGTGCATTAACTGTCACATATCTCTCTTCTATCGGCATTCTCCTCTGAAATTGCTCTTATCAAAAGCTCCAGAAACCTCTTAGCCACCAAGCATTTCTATTCTTAACCTACACTCTGCAGCATTAGCTAGAGTTGACCATCACTTCCTTCTTGAAATTCCTCATCAACTAATTAAACACATTTTTTACTGATGCTAGATGCTAGGCCCTGAGGACACAAAAGCGAATTGAGACACAGCCCTGCCCTCTTGGAGCTTCTATGACATCATGGTCATCTGTTTCTGTTCTAACCTTTCTGGCCATTTTTCCTCAGTCTCATTTGCTGAGTTGTCTTCTTTTGTCCACTTTTTAAATGTTATCATTTCCCACAGTTTGTTCTTGGCTTATTTTCCTTCACATTCTGTCTGTACTGTGGTCCCTGGGGAGTTCATCTAGACCCATGACTTTAGTGATCTCTTCTATCCCAGTTGCTTCCAGGTCTGTGACTCACTGTGATTGCCCAGATCCTCAGGCCAGCAAACTTACAATCGTATGTCGCCAAAGTTCCACATAAACCTCATCCCCAAAATGATAAAAATAAATCATCTTTCCTGTCAGACCCGCTCATTCTTCTAGACTCCTTGTGTTGGTTGAGGTGTCACCATCACCTATCCAGCCAAGCAAGAAAACTTTTTAAGTCATCATTCAGCTCCACTGTCATCCTCATCCTCTGAATCCAATCAGCCATATCTCTTACAAAGCTCTTGAAAGTGTTCTAAGTTCTCCTAGGGGATCTTAATACTTTTGATCTGGGGATCACAGCACCAAACAAGCCTTTCTTGAGCCTAAATGTGGATGATAAGTTGGATTCCTCAAAGCCAGAGTGGGGCTGATGTGGTGATGTAGTTCTCAACCATGTTTGCACATGAGAATCATCTGCAGGCTTTGAAAAATTGTAGTGTTCAGGCCACTCCCTTGACTGCCTCAGAATCTCTGGGGCTGGGCCCTTGCATCAGGATTTTTAAAGCTGCCCAGGCAGTTCCATAGCATGGCCGAGGCTGAGACCCATTGCCTTAGTTATCAGGCAAGACTCCAACAAGGAGGGACGCCATGAGAGGCCACTGAGAAACATCAGCCCGTCAGCTTCAGGGAGTCCCAGAGACTCAGCTGCTACCCACTGGATAACAGAAGAGGATTTAGGATTCAGTTAAATTAACAGGTTGATTTTTGTCTTCTTCAACTGGAATGAGTTCATCTGTAGCAGTTGTCTTGCTGAGGACACATCAGAAATCTGTTTTCTTTTGCTTTTCTTTAAAAATGTCTCCTGGGTGATTTCATCAGTAGTGTTGTTGCTAAGCTTATATTTGGCAACTGAAAATCATGCTAAGAAATAATGTCATGCTTTTTAAATAAGGCCTATCATTCCACACATGCCTGCTTTGAGAACCTTCATGCTCTAAGCAGCAAATTGAGATTCCGAAACACCGTGCCCCTGCCTCAGTCCAAGCTGTGGGCAAGGAGCAGAGATGCATTTTAGAAAATATCCTCTCTCATCTATTATTGTACAACTGATTTTGTCCCTGCGTACTGAAGCACCACTGGATGAATTTCTTTCCCTTGTAGATAAACCCAGGGTGAGTATTGCTCTTTAAATGTCAGTAAATTTGTTTTAGCTTTTGGGGCAAACCTTGTTATATACTCATCTTTTTCTTCCAGCACAATATGTTAGGTTGTCATAAAGTGGGACAAATTGAGGACAGTGTGACTACTGCTGCTGAATAAATGGCAAATAATGACCTCTCTTCTGCCTTCCTATTTCCTTTGACACCAGATGTTTCTCTAGAGCTTGAGTGGGTACTTGTCAAGTTAATTTTAAAATCAGAGTAATCACTGACTCATGGGCCAAGTGGTGTGAGTGGGGGAAATTGTACGTACTCAGCTCCTACCAGGCAGGTGCTCCAGACGTGTGTGTCCTCGGGTGTGGTGGCTGCCCAACTAGGGGAAGACCTGTGGGTCTATAAGTGTTAACTGTGTTCTCAGTAAAGATGAAGACCGAGTTTTTGATGCAAAGATTTCCCAAGCTTTACAGAGTTGGTGGGATTGGCCTCAAACCCATATATACTCTTGCTATTTACAGTGAAGCAGCAACTCTTTTTTATTGTGACCTTCTCTGTTTGCTTTTCCTTAGTCTAATGGAATACCTTGAATGTCAGAAATGTTTGCAAACTTTATTTGCCTATTAGCATTTTTTATCTATACAATTATCAGACAGTTCTCTGTGCAAGATGTCTCCTTGACCTCTAACCCTCCTGCTGTGATCGGGGCCCACAGGCTGGGAAGCATTCCCTCCATTCCTGTACCTCAGCAGGACTATAGGATCCCTGTTGTAGAGAGTAATGTTTGGTATCTCTTCCTGGTGTCTCTCTGGTACTAGGTACCCACCAGTTCTGGGCACCCAAGAGGAGACCAAAGGGAAGATGGAGCCAGAGAACACTGGGGTTTACCAGCACAGTGAAAGCACATGTAGATATTGAAGTCATTTATACATTTCACTACTAAGTCCACTGATCTTTAATGCCTGACAAAAATCAATTTTCTGTTCCATAAAAGCCTTCACTTGGCTAGTTTATATCACATTGAGCAGTGCTGCTATGTTACCACAGCCATTTCTCTACTAATTGCTTGCACAATTCCTGTACTTTCAACAAGGCTAACTCTAAGAATTGTTTTATTTTGGTTACAAACTAGAGTTGGGACTAATTCTTACATAATTCTAATTCTTACATCTGACTTCCAAGAGAGCTGATATTTTGTTCAAGCAAATGAAGTAATTTAATAATTGCTTGAAAATCTTGCTCTTATTTTATGTGGGAGGGCAGCTTTAATCTGTTTTTCTTCTCATCGTTCTGATAGGTTTTGATGAATACCCCCCAAAAAAACAACTAAACCAAACTTACTTCTGAACTTTCTTCTGTATAGTGTATAGTTCATGTCTTACCTTTTTGAATGCAAATCAAACTAAGTTGATTTTTGTCCATTTATTAGATAAAATTTACTAATCCATTCACTATAGAACAGTTTCTGAGAAATTAAGTGCACTAAGTTTTTAGACTAATATATATACCACTGTCTCAAGGAGAGTTGGGGCCCTTGGACATTTTTCTGCTGTGTATGAATCTACAGGGACTACATTCAAGGGATTGGCGTGATTGCCCAGGATGCCATAGCAACTTGAAAAGTATTATTAAAAGAAGCATCGTCTTTTTTTCCCTTAAATAGTTTCGTTAAGATTCAGCTCTGACATGAACTAAGGTCTCTCACAAAACATCTCTAAGAGCATTAAATTCCATTTTGTATGCCTTTGCGTCTTTTGAGCACTCCAGTAATCATGTTTCTCCTTTACTTTCTTCTGCACTTTTTACATTTACTTTTCAATACATTATTCTTGTATTTCTAATTCATTCTTAAAATTTATTCATCATGGTCAAAGTGTAAACATCTTGCTCAATTACATGGAGAATCTGAGGCCTCCTGAAAATGTGGTTGGGAGAACATTATTCGAGTCTTTATACATATATGTACCTGGAAGAGAGCTAGGTGCTTCAGAGTACAGTCTTTTAATTCTCATAACTATATCATATAGATATTCTTCCCATTTTGCAGATGAGCAGACAGGCTCAGATGTAGCCCATATCACACAGCCGGGTAGTGGGGCAGAGTCTGACATAACAGCTATGCTGCTTAAATAAAGGCCACTAGTCCGCCACAGTGCTGATTTAAAGTAATCATGCCCCGAATAGAGCACAGTGCAGCCTTCAGGGAGCCCCAAATGCTGGGATCCTGCTAAGCCACAGCTGTTGATGCAGAAGTCACAGACCTTTCTACCAATTCATGTGACTCTAAGGTAGTTTCAATTCTTTTGTGCTGCCTGGAATTATGAAAGGCTTTATTGAAAAGAGGGCATTTGAGCTGGGTCCTAAATAAAGAGCTGTACAAGGAAAAAAGCAAGCAAGGGCATTCCAAGAATAAGGAAGATAATGAGAAAGGCCTAAGAGAATGTGTCTCAATAATGATGAGGTATTATTCAGTGTGGTCAGACAGAAAACAGGCCCTTTTGCAGCCCTAGCCTTATTAGGCAGAGACATCTTTATTCAGTCACACACATACCCCAGTGATCTCTCTCTGGGTGGGCACTGGGGTTGGACTAGGAGTCAGACAGGGTGAAGCTGCTGTGCACGTGTGTTGGTAACACAAACAATGGAAACTAATGATTTGAGGATCCTTGCAGGCCACAGCAAACTGTCTAGAACCCAGCAGTAGCAGAGTTGGGGGGGGTGGGTGGATAGAGGTATCAGTGAACAAGGCTGGTGTTCAGTGGGGTTCTGAGTTTAGACATTGTCCTAATGGGGATAGGGCATGACCAGTGATGGACTGCAGGTTATGGCTCCTACTATAGTGTGGCAGGGCTGAGATAGCAGGATGACCGTCACCTACAAGGCTACAGCAGTAATTGGGGCACAGAATGGCAAGATTCAAACTGAAGCAAGGGGAAAGGAGGGACCAGATGTGGAAATACACAAGGCAAATAGGACTTGATAACTGATTAAGAGCAGCATTGAAGATAGAGGTCTTAGGGATGTGATGGTGCCTTTTGTTGAAATAAGGGAAAGTGGGCAGACCACCACCTTAGGGATGTTTTTTCTCTCTAGGTTTCTCCGCCCACCCCCTTTTATTTAGAGCAAGTTTAGGTTCACAGCAAATTTGAGAAGGTAGAATGTTCCCATTTACCCCTGCCCCCACACATGCATAGCCTCTCCAGTTATTATCCCCACTTCACTATCATCCAGAGCCTGTAGAGTTCATTCACTCTTGGTGCTGTACATTCATTCTGTGGGTCTGGATGGCCCTCAGTTTCTGACAGGTGAGCATGAAGGATACTTGGAAGAAATCAGATAAAAATATCCAGGACACAGGTAGAAACAAATCAGGAAGGAGCCCAGGACTAGAAATAAGAGAGTGGAGATTCAGTTAAGTATAGTAGCCAAGACTATGAAAATGGATAGGAGTTGGAGGCACTAGAGCAGTTAGTGATTTGGACAGACTGAGCAAGTACATTCCCTACAATTAAATGAAAATAATGAACAAACCCGACCAAGGATGAGTATGTTCAGTGTTTGGGAGCAAAACAACCAACCGGTGAAGAATTACATTTTAGATGGGACTTGAGGCTGAATATGTGAGCTGAGTAATTGTATTAATTTATATCTGCATAGAAATGTTCTATAAAGCATTTACACATTGCTTTGTGAAACTTTAAAACATTATGACAAAAATTTGTTGTACCAATGATGAAAAATGACGTTTTAGCTGCACTTAAACATGATCTAACACTTAAACTGAACATCAGGGATTGGAAATGTTTTCTATGAAGGGCCAGATACTAAGTATTTTAGTTTCTGCAGGCCATTCAGTCTCTGCCTCAACTATTCAATTCTGCCATTGTAGTGTGAAGGCCTCCACAGCAACACATGGACAAACATGCATATGACTGGTTTTGGCCTGTGGGTGCTTTACTAACCCCCTGATCTAATTCATGAAAACATTATAATCATTAACTGACTGGTATCACATACCCTTGACTAAATTCAGAATGCCTCATTATCACGTCATTTGCCAAAAATTCAAGCCCAAGAGCAATTTCTTCTTCTTATTGGTTCATGTTCTGTCAACAATATAGTGCACCTACTGGCGGTATAGTGTGTAACCAAGGGTTCCAGCCACCACTTTCCTCGGCATGCCTTCCCAGAGCGTGAGCTCTGAATGAGCACCAACTGCATGTGGCTTTTCAGAAGTGTGTTGAACAGGGAACTAGTAAAGAGAAACTGAGAACAACCTCAAAGGCCCGAAAGCCTCTGATTCTATGATTAGACCAGAGTACAATGCAGACAGAAAGATGTTTAGTTTTGCACCTTAACCATAGTAACATTACCAATAAACATTTGAAGGCTGTTGGTCACTTAGCTTATGGAACTGGGCAGAGCAGTTCTAGAAATGGGCTGCTTTTATTTGAAAACCTTTAAGATGTTTTATTTACATAATTTTTTGACATTGTTTTCATTTTGGTTTTCAGGGGAGCCCTGGAAGCTTACGTTCAATCAGTAAGAAGTAGAGAAGGCAAAGAATTTGCACCAGTTTATCCCATAATGGTTCAGCTGCTTCAAAAAGCTATGTCTGCTCTTCAGTAATAATGTGAAATTCTTCATTTCTATTTTGCACTCAGTCATTCAGGGCTGGTAATTAAAATAACACATACTACTCAACAGCTTTTACAACAATCAACTTTTCTGTATTTCCTATTGATCTTTTTCTATTTAGTCTTTCTACCTTAAGTAGCATAAAATATCAAAATCACCCCAGACTCCAAGGACCTGATTTCTCCAGAGACTTCCAATATTTTTCTCTCCTTTCAGGCTTTTCTGTGAGACTAAAACTTCCTTCTCATACTGTTAACTGAGGCCCCGTGTAGGTACACACACATAGTAAGTTCCTACTCCGTCTTAAGAGATATGATCAAGTTGTTATCTATCACACAGTAAGTACCCTGCTTCCTCCACCCAACCTTCTTCCTCACTAGATATAGCCCATGGTTTCCATATCTGGCTGCTCATTGGAGTCCAGTAGAAGCTTTAAAAAAAATTCTGATATTGATTTGTATACCATATTAACATGTATGGGGGTAGGAGGCAGGCATTGTTTAAAAATATCCCCAAGTGTTTCCCTTCTGCAACAAAGTTTGAGAACCACTGGCATACCCCAAAGTGAAGATATAGTGTGAAATGTTCAAATGCCATACTGTATCTGTAATAAAGATAGAGCAAAGCTGTCTTTACATTTTGTGTGTCATTAAGACTTTTGGGGCTGTTTTAACTTTGTAACAGAGATGCCAAGTTAAAAATAAAGTTTTCACTCTATAACGATTCTTATAAATAGCACATAATCTAGATCTTTATTTTTCTATTGCCCTTGTCCTACTAACAGTTTGTAATTTAATACTGAATTTAATGCATCCCCTGAACCTGTTATTCTGATGTCTCATATATGACGCTCAGTCAAGATCAATCAGCAGTCAGAGATAAACAATTTTTTTCATTTTATTTGAAATAATATACAAGAATATAGTGTGCAAAATTTAGGGGCAACATCATGAAGAAGTGTAATGAACTGAAATCAATTTTACAGCTGTGATTTCTAACCAGAAACAAACACCACTTGGTAAGTAACATGAAAAGCCATGATTGTAGCTCAGAGCAAAAGCAGCTGTATTGCCGATGTATTTGCTCTAAATTTTCGACAGCTGGAGGAAAAGTAAAGTGCAAGTGTTGCACTGCAGTAAGTGCAAAGTCTGCCCCCACCATAAAGATATGACAAAATAAGATACTTAAGATATGTGGCTGAGGAGATACAGAACACAAAGTTTAAAAATACAATGGTGTCAACTGTTAATAGCACCGTTACAGTGACTATATCCCAATGCTACTAACTTTACCTTGGCCTAGGTCTCCATTGAAAATAATGGATGGGTGCTGCCATCTGGTGCATAAACTCAGCATGCTCAGGTAACTGCAGCAGGTGGCTCTAATGCTGGGACATTGACAACAGCCACCTACCACGTGTTCTGGTAGCCTCTTGGCACTGGCCAGACTAAGAGCTCCTGTGTTTGGCACAGATGCTGAGCCATGTGATGGTTGCTCACAGAAAGGCCAACTCCCAGCTTGTTTCATTCCATTATGTGTACAATACAGATTAAGCAGTAAGGAGCCAATGTATAAACAGCAGTTTAACATATTTTTAAATTCCCCTTTTGTACAATTTAAAATAAAACATGTATACACTTCTCCTCTTTCTACTGTACTTTAGCACCACAGGATATCAATTTTCAAGCCTATATTACCTGATAGACATATATGAAGTTTGGAAGAAAAATAAGGCAATTTGGTTTACATTGTTGATAGTTTTAGCTTACTTAATGCTCTAATGGAGAAAGCAAATCCTCACGCATATTATTAAATCATTTCAAGACTCAATGCTATCAGTATCTTATGGTCACACGAATTCAGGACAAATGGTGGGACCTGGATCTTAAGTTTTTCCATCAACAGTCAATGTTTATGCAAATGCAGATTTAGCATAAGCGTCCTGGTTTAATGCTGCTGTGAGCCCTGTGGAGATAAAATCAAAACTCAGTTCATGTTTACAAATCAATAGATAGTAGTTCTACAAATGAAAGCTTATATGGATAATATAACGTTTATAAACTTTACCATTAAAAAAATCATAGATTTTAACTTAAAAAGTTTGCTAACATCTGATGGCTCAAACATCCAGAAAATTTATGAAAATGATGAGAAAAGATGGAGTAGGACATGCAGAAAAGGGGATCCAAAGTCCTACATGGAATTCTAAGGTAAAAACCTGAAAAATCCAGTTCAGCTACCGTCTGACCATTATTTCTTTAAAAGACGTTCTTGAAAAATTTAAATGTGAACTGCATGTTACTATAAACAGGCATAAATACACCGAATTTAAGATATCTTTGGCCAGCCCTCCTGCTGCAAACTGATGTCTTCATGTTTAGATACTTAAAATTGAGCTCATTCTGTTCTATCATGTGATATTTTCTTGTAATTAATTTAAAAACACTTAACTTAAAAGATGCTAGTGTAGTAATGGAAAAGTTCCAAGAGACAAGTCTAACCAGATAGCATTAGTATTATGGTAAGAATACCAGTCTTCCTGGGCCTTTCTATTTCTTCTCCTTCCTGAGGGTTATAATTTAGGATTTCTGTACAAATGTCAAAAGTCTCCAAGAAGGTTGGTCAACATACCCCCCCATACCTCTAATTCTATTGCCCCTCACCAATTAAGGGAAAAAAAGGCTTGTTGAAATATACCACCTCTAAATTAGAAAAAATTTCTACTGTGATATTAATGAGTTAACACCCATTTTTCAACCCTCCTAGAAATACTACATTCTAAAATTATCTTTTTCACCTCAACATTTCTGGATATTCAAAAGTATGTCTGAGATGTCTACTTTTCATGCTAAAAAAGTAAATGGTACTGAATGATGAAAAGAAAGGAAGCCTGCCTTTTGTAATGGTAGAAAGACATTACTAGGTCTTGAACTATAAAAAGGCTAACAGCATCAGCACAGCCTTTTAAAAGTTGTAACAACCGCTCCAATATGCCAGTATATTTTTTGGGGTGGGGGGGTCAAAATAATTTTAAGCAACTACTTGTTGAAACATACTGAATTGGTTCTTTTCCTTTTCCAACAGTCAGGATTTAAACGTTTTTGTTCTTCAGCCAAAGCCTTTGCTTCTAATGTATACATCCTTCTCTCTTCATTCTTCATTTTCTTCCACCTGTCACCAAGGATCACACTTATGGCTCTGAAAAATAAATATTTACACAACGCTGAAGGCAAGAATTTTTCATAAAACTCAAGTGAAGTGCTGATACATCATGAAGAAACGTAAAATTAGAAGAAAAAGACAAAAATCTTGTCAAACATGAAGGGAAGAAAAGGTCATGATTATAGTAGTCATTTCCAGTAAAATCTCAAGTCATACAGTCCATTCGTCACAGTCTTGGCAGTTAAAGTCTCCAGAATAGTGCCAATATTTCCAATTGTCAAAGGACATATAAAATGTCTAAAAATGGATGTTCTATAAAACATAGATTTAAAGAATAAAGTTAACTATTTCAAACAAATGATTTAAATTACCATTGGATCTATCTTGGTACATCAGTTTAAGATACTAAGGCACATAATATTCAGTATGAGCAGCATAAAGTATTCAACTATATTAAAAGCTATTCTTTCTTTTGTGCCCATACTTGTCAAATAATTCTAAGTCACTTTTCATTCATGCAAGCATAGTGAAAATGTGGTGGCATTAACCATTCATACCTTATTGCTTGCCTCTTAAAACAACAACAAATAAACTCTTCAGGCAATATTTGTACTGATCACTTGAGAAAATTGGACAAACTCAAATAAGTCAAACTGACAAGACATCATAATAGAAATCTGAAGCTATTTCTTATTTGTATTTGTTAATCTGCCCCCAAACCTACTGAAATAGTCTCATACAGGACACACAGACCTAAACCATTTTCTTCTCTGGAAAACTTTTAACAATTTCATGACAAACAAAACAAAAGGTCCTGGAATAACTGCATGAAATATACAAAAACTATTTTTACAATAACTGATAGGGAAGCTAGAGGTAGGCATCTGAGCTTTAGAAGAACAGTAACCACAGAAGCTCTACTACTTAAAAAGAAATTGTGTAGTAAATATGTTTTTTAATCCCATAAGTCAATGTAATTAAACACTATACTACATCTTCCTTTATTATAATTAAAACCAGTTATTATAGTCTCTGTAGTCAACCACATACTAGTTGACGTATTTACCAGTTAAAACAATAAGAAATATTCATGTACATATCAATTCCCAAATCGGAGATGCATTAGATGTAAGATGCTTCTCTTTTTAAAATCTAAACTTAAAATTAAAAGACTGGTGGTTTCCAGATGTGGGGCAGAGGTGTAAGGGGTGTGGCAAAATAGGTAAAGATGGTCAAAAGGTACAAACGTCCAATCATGGGACATAATGTTACGGCAGGGACACTTATAGTTGATAATGCTGCGTTGTATATTTGAAGGTTCCTAAGAGAGTAGAGATCTCAGAAGTTCTCATCACAAGAAAAAAACTACCTATGTATGGTGATGGATGTTAACTAGACTTACTGTGACCATTTTACTATATATAAATATTGAATCATATATACTTGAAACTAATATGCTATTTGTCAACTATATCTCAAAAATATATACGTAATATACACATATATAAAAAATTAAGCTCATGAGACATTGAACCTGAATTCAAAACTGAATTATTTTATGTGGATAATTATTTGACTTTTCTCATGATATCAAGGGCAGAGAAAATGATAGTTTTGATTGTCAGGAAACTAAGATTAATTTTCATACATGGAGAAATTGGTTGGTTTGAGAACTGAGCAGTAGAGGACTCTAAGAGATGAGGTAAGGGTATAGCAAACAGAATAAAAAAGGACTAGTTAATTTTTATTCCTGGGCTCTACTGAACATGCCACTAGGTTTAGTCTTGACAAATCTGGCAGTTATTACAATTTGCCAATGCCCATGCATTTCACTGTATGACACAGCTGTAAAATAAGTACACTCTTTAGAGCTGACAAAGTTTCTATAAAGTTTTCTCTAAAGATGGAACTGTCAGTTGTTAGAACTATGTCCACTAAAAGGCAAATGACATTTAATATTATTTTAGAAGGCAGATCCTTACACTTAAGTAACCTAATGATCTGTCTAGGTATAAAATAATTATACATAATCATAAAAATTTCACTTAAACTTTTTACTTTACCATCAACCTAAGAAAATAGAACTCAACAATAAAAGCTACTGAAGAATAAGTTTAACTGTCCCAATGCCTGTGAATTGCACTGAAGCATTACTCAATTATAATCAAAATCATCACTTTTATTTTTACCTGTTATCTTTCCCTGGATACATCTGAGTATATTCAACTCTGTATTTTTTGGCAAAAAGCATGAAGGCATTCATTGGTCTTTTGCACTTGTTAGGAGAAGTGGCACTCACAGTCCCTGAGCTGTGGTTTTTGACAGCTTTAGCATACAAAGAACTGGAAGACAGCTGTGATGATCCAGGTGAGCCACAGTTTTTACTAAATCCAGATCTTGCAAAGTCTTGACCTCCAGGTCCTCCACATGACAAAGATGCACGACGCTGACGAGCCATACTACTTAGCACATAGACTGCAGAAGAATCCATAGGCGTGAAGTCATAGCTTAAAAAAAAATTTGTAACATGGTTTTAATTCAATTTAATTATCTGATTTTTAAAAACAGGATTTTAAAAAAACCTTTAATATCTGATTGGAAATTTTAATGTATTTTCTCCTATATAATATTACCAACACTACTTTAACAACTTCACCCTGATAGTTATTTATAAAAGCTTATATATGCACTAAAATTATTTTTGAAAATCTGTGAATACAAAAGTTAAAAAAATAAAGACTTCAAGTACTCCCCCCAACCCCGCCCGAGAATCTTATAATCCACATACTTATTCATAGATCTCCTCCAGATCCCACATACCTATTTATTCTTACTTTAGATTCACTTTTTGACAAATTACATAATCTGATTTCTTGGCCTACAAAAGCCTAAACTAGCCTAAATTAAAATGGCAGGCATATAACAGACATAAAGACTACTACAAATGATAAAGTGTTGGGTAAGGGCAATCAAAAGCAGTTAAATGCAGCTAAAGGAACTTTAAAATGCATAGTAATCTGGGTCACCTGTTTAGATATAGTCATACATATATCGGTCTCCCCCAAAGGCCATATATTATGACAACGCCTAGTAACTTAAAAAATTCCACAATGATCAGGACAAACCATATTTTGTTTGGCATATTTAGTTTACATAGGCATGGAAATTATCTCTTCATATCATCTCTTATCTCCTCAACGAGCTTGCTTGGAGGGTATTATTATCCTCTTTTATATGAAGAAACAGAAAGACACACAGTATTACTTGCTCAAGGCCACACAGCTACTAGATCCAAACCCTGATGTGTCTGTCCACCTCCAAAGCCCCGGGTTTCCTCACCGATACCATGGTGCTCTGCACTGCTATTAGCTAACCTTGAGGTAAACAAATAATCATATTAATTGAAAATATTAACTGAAACTTAAGAGCGAATGTAGGCCACGGTCTAAAGATACACTTGTGAAAAAACTCTTTTGTCTGTTAACTCCTGCTTATGCTTTTTATCTTATCAGAAAATCTTTTATTCATTTTTCATTCTAAACCTAGCTCTTTCCTTAAAACAGAAATTCTAGTAATACATCAAAACAGATTGATAGTAGCTGCAGAAATAGTACCTGCCTAAGGTAAAGCATATGAGATTATGAATTACTCTAAAGATAGATGGAGACAGCTAAATGAAGTCCATGCCATTAACTACACATAACAATGACTTCTACTAATTATCAAACACACAGTGTCTGTTTAAGGGTATCACATGAAATAAATATACGTAAAGTATGACTCCAAAATCATCTAATGAATGCAAAGCAATCGATCTTATGTCAGAGGAATACTATCCTAACTTACTCCCAAATATAATTTAGAAAAACAGCAAACTTAAGCATTATAAATAAATCTGACGCGAAATTACTACTCTCTACTGAAGGCAATTATTTAATTATAATTTGAGATACCAAAAGATTTCAAATAGGTAAGACAACACTGATGGAAATTGAGGACATTATGTTAAGTGAGATAAGTCAGTCAGAGAAGATAAGTACTCTATGATGTCACTAATATGTGGAATCTAAAATACAAACTAATAAAAATGGCAATGGTGGTTACCAGGGGATGGCTGGGGGAGTGGCTGGGGGATAGGACAGATGTTGTTTAGGGTACAAACTTGCAATTAGTAATGCATAAGCCCTAGAGATCTAATGTACAGTATAGTGAACACAGATGATATTATAATCATCAAATTTGCTGAGACTAGAACTTAATTATTCCAACCACTAGAAAGAAATGATAATTATTTAACATGATAGAGGTACTAATTATCCTTACAATGGCAATCATTTATAAGTGTATCATATTAACATGTTGTATACTTCAGTTATACAATGTTATGTCAAATATATTTAAATTGAAAAAAAATTTAAGGCTAAGCTAATTAACTACTGAAATTTGAAAACTCCACCATCTAGTGGCACAAATAAAACCATCACCTATTTCCAGTATGGGTAAAATTTAAAGCAGCTTTAAATATTCAAGCATGCAATTCAGGATTTTGACAGAACTACAACATTAAAGTATTACACAGAATATCCAAAAAATAGCTTAACCTTTTGCCAAACCACCTCAGCATGTTTCTTCATTATCTGCAGTTCCTGATATGTGCCTTGTTTCACACCTCTGCTTTTTGCACACGCCATTCCATAAGCTTAAAATGGTCTTTCCAACCTTTACTAATTATTACAATCACAACAGTCTATCAACCATGTTATATATGTCTACTCATTTAATAGTCCCTTTAGTATTATTCTAATTTCACAGACTTTTTTAAAAGAACCACAGGAAAGTTAATTAACTTATCCCAGCTTTCATAGCAAATCTGTTGCAGGGCCAGGATTTGAACCCAGGCAGTCCAGCTCCAGAGTTCATGTTCCTATCCCGCTACACTGTCCCAATGAGCATGCGCTACACCATGCACATTTACCATCCCATTTCCTTCTCTAGGCTGGAAGCAAAGAGGAAGGCCCATGTCTTAACTGATTTTAAATGCCCAGCACATACTAAACTCTCAAATGTTTGGTGGGTGACTGAGAGGGTAAAATAATAAATTTTGCAAAACATATTAATGCAAAATTTTAATTGGGTTAAAATTCTACTTCTGCCACTTACTAGTAATATGACTTTGGGAAAGTTAAACCATCTCACCTCATTTTACATATCTGTAAAATGAAGATAATACAAGCTATGCAATGTTGCAGAGCTGAAACAACTGCTGAAAGAACAACAGATATAAAAACACCTGGCACATAACAGGTACTCGATTAGGGGTACCCATGATTACTGTATACTCAATCTGGAATCTTTATGAATTATCAGCTTCAATCCTAATTCTAACACTAACTGGCTGTTTTGAGCATGTTCCTTTACCTCTCTCAGCTTTAGTTCTCTCTGTAAAATGAGGATATAATCTACTAACGGAAGTGAAGATTAAGTTAACGTATATACAGTACCTATTTCATAATAGATACTCATTATGCTTGTTAAATTACTTGAACCAAAATATCAATTTCACAAAGTCAGAAGTGACTGTTTTAAACCTACCTGATGCCTAGAAGACTGGCCTTAATTCTCAATGTATTGAATGGGCTTCTTCAAATCATGCTCTTACTTGGAAGCATCCTTTCTACAGGAGACCCAGGATTGTGTTTTAAGAACTCATCATTTTATTGACTTCTTCTGGTCCATAGTGAGCTAGAGTCTACTCAAATATCTTCCCTGTATGGATGACTCAAGGGCTTGCCCTAAGTGAGACCTGCAAATTTATTCCAGGGTCCTGGTTCCTACTTAGACTGTTTCCTCTTTCTGCCTTTCTTTCCCTTCTTGCCCTCCTTGTATCAGGTGGCAACTCCTTAACCACCCCATGTAAGTCATAATCCAATCCACAACAAAAACTTAAGGCAACTTCATGCTTCTCAACTTTTTCATGGTTTCTCCGGGATAAAACTGTTCATTTTCATTGCGTTATGGGGATGCGAAAGGAGGGGTGCTGCTGTCACTCCACAGTAAAATAAGATCAATGCCAAGGTAATTTTAAGAGTGACTGCTACTCAGTAGCACCAAGTGATGAGAACATGCCATCTTGGAAAAACAGGAATTAGGTAGCCACGTATTCCTTTCTAAAAAACAAAACTTGTACACTATGCGATACTTGATATATAAAAAATGTCTACAAAGTATATGAAAAATGTATTTAACATATATATGAAGCATACAAATAAATGAGTGAACTGAAAACCTAAGTTAAGAAATAAGACTATTTCCAACATCACCAAAGTTCCACATTTACCACCCCGCTCCCCGAGATATCTCAACCAGTCTCCTAAATGGTTATTATTCCCTTACTTTTTCAATAATTTAATTATAAAAATGTGTTACTCAGAAACATAATATACAAATACTATATCAGCATTTTGTTTATATCTATAATATATAATGTTTTGTTTTGCATAAAAGAGTAAACATAGCAGGCCTTACCACTATCCTTCCAAAGGTTTTCTTAGAAGGTTGGCCCTTGATTAGTTAGCATCTGGAAACTTAGATTTTGGGAAGGCTCCCATCATTCCCATAGCTGAGAAGAGTGGTTCAATGTGTGTACGAACAACATGGTTTATCCTGAACACCTTTCTTTTTGGAAGTTTGGAATTTTGGTACGTGCCAGCCTGAAGCAGCCCATGTGACCAGATCCCAGTAAAAACCTTGCTATGTCTAAAAAGCTTCCCTGGGAGATAGCATTTCACAGACGTCATGGCTCACTGCTGATGGATATAAGCATGTCCTGTGTGACTCCACTGGGAGAGGACTCCTGGAAGCCCAGCTTCTTCCAGACTTTACCCCATACCTTTTCTTTTCCTGACTGTTTTATATCCTTCCACTGTAAGAAATGAGAGCTAAGAGTATGACTATATGCTGAATCTTTTAAGTTGTCTCACTCAATCATTGAACCTGAGGTGTGTGACCTCCAGCATAACTCTATGATGTATATTAGATATACTATAATTATATATTTATAATTTTATTACACATATTTCCCCCAAAACATGATTCCATTAAAAAATAGAATCAATCATAACGTATATTTCTGAGACTAACTTTTTAACATTTCTAAAATTGATCCATGTTTTAAAATGTATAGCTAAGGATCATTCATTTTCCATTTACATAAAGAATTCCACTGTATGATTACATAACAATTTATATATTTACTCTCCGGTTAATGAGTACTGATACTGTTTCCACAGTTTGTTCTCATGAACAATACAGCTATGAACTCATTTACACATCTACGAGTTTACTTCTCTAGGGTAAACATACAGAGCAATGGAATTGCTGATAGTGTTATAAAATAAGGCCAAATTATTTTCCAAAGTTTTGTTTACACTCTCACCAAAATATGAATTATCATTGATCTACATCCTAAGAATGATTAAAAGAGTACCAGACCTTAAAATTTTGCCTCATTTCCTTTTTCAAAGAACAAAAAATATAGGAGGGATGTAATCAAATGGCATTTAGATTCCAATCTTGTAGTTATTGAGCACATGGCCCGTGTTATTTTTTTTTAAACAAGTAAACAATATGCATTTTATTATGAAATGTTTCCTCTGGAAGGAAAAGGGACCTTTCATTAGGAATCTGAAGGCCTGGATTCCAGTTTCTGCTCTGCTTCTGGGTGAATTTCTCTACCCCCTCATCCCCACCCTTTTCTCTTTTTTTTTTGAAATAACTTTTTATTTTTCTATTAGTTAACATACAATATTATATTAGTTTCAGGTGCACAACAAAGTTATTAGACACTTCTATTAACTTACTAAGTGATCAACCCCAATAAATCTAATACCCATTTGATATCATAGTTATTACAGTATTACTGACTATATTCTTTATGCTATATTTTACATCCCCATGACTATTTTGCAATTACCAATATGTATCTTAATCCTTTTCCATTTTCACCCCCCCAACTCCCCTCCCATCTGGCAACTATCAAAATGTTCTCTGTATCTGAATTTGTGGCTTTTGCGTTTTTAAATAATGGTCTCACTTATTTTTTTGCTATACAAATATATTAATGTATATTTTATTATATAATTTGAATGAAATAAAATTTACAGACCAGCAGGAACTCTTGAGAATTCTCTAGACTTGATAATTATCTTAAAGAAAGAATGAGTCATAAAATCCCAGATATTTACATACAGACTTTCTCGGAGTACCTCCCAGGACTGAGAGGTTTACAAGGTTGTGGGACTTTCAGTGATAGAACCAGAAAAGTTCCATACAAATTGAGACAGTTGGTCAGTCTTCCTGAGTGTTAGGACATGGGTTCTTTGTCCTGCTGTACCACTTAATAGCAGATGATCTCAGGAAAAAAATCACTTCCCTCTTAAGTCTTTACACATGTCAAATTTCTGCTATATTTACTATTTGTTAAACCATGAAACTAACACTCTTGGTCAAAATGAGTATTAAACAAAGGCAGTTAACGAAAGAAAAAAAAGAACTCACCTTTTAACTCAACACATAGAGATGTAAAACTCTCCATGAGCTGTTGTTTTACTTTAATTACCTAATATTTAATCATGTTTACGTGCTTCCTCTAAGTACTACTTTTATAATTCTCAAGTATTTAAAGGTTTAACCTCTTAAATATTTGACTTGGCAATCATTAGGGAGATTAAAGGGTAAATTTTTACGGGGGGGGGGGGAGAAAGAATTAACCCAATATTACCTTTTAAATGTATCAAAAACACCTGAATCATCAAAATTAATGGCATCGGGGTGTCCAGGAGGTAGACATACATCACCAATATGAATTTCACAACATGGAATGCCATGCTGTACCACAGTCAAGCTTGGATAAAATGATGACCAACCTGAAGTTAAATCAAACAATAGTTGCATAAAGGATGGGGACTGACAGAGAGCACACTAATTATTATATGGTAGACGTATTATTTCTGAGTCTTAAAGTCATTATTTAAAATAAGATTTTCTAATACAAGTCATATAGCTTTGCCATAAAACCAAGTACAAATATTTTCTTTCAGCAATGTAAAAGCCCTACAAAAGAGTTGAATTCAGCATTTTATCAAGAGATTCTATTCATTAGCACTTCCACAAATGTACAAGATAAATGATGATGAGTGAGATCATGAAATACTTTCTGAATCATGTTTAACATGGTGGCATTGTAATAAGGCTCTGAAAGGTGAATCAAAAATATAGCGTTTTTGGTAACCATAAACCAAAATGCAATTACAATAATATTCCATTCCCCAAACTATATATCAGGATAACAGAGAACTTATAATATACCACATGAATCTACAAGTTTTTCATACCCACAGGAAGTAGAGCTTGATATGACTACCACTAAGACACAAGTATCATCTGGCATTTACTATGGTAGTTTATTTTGAAATTTTCCCTTCAATTTTTTTTTTTCTTAATCATAAAAGAATTATGTGCCACAAGACATAATTTATAGATTTAAGGTTTCTTTAAAAAGTTACTAGACATTAAAATTGAAGCCCTACCTTTATTTTTAACATAGAATGGGTGGTCCAGTTTACACTCTACAGTTAGTAAACCATCTTCTACTGTACCAGGATCAAAAGTCAACTTTAGTACAGACTCGCCAAATGATACACTTTCTTCATGTGATAACAACTTTAGACCATCAGAACCATAGCCCTGAAAATAAATGCATATAGTGAATGAATTGGCAATGTTCAATTCAACACATAGTAAAGTTTCTATTACATGTAAGACTTTATGGAAAAGGTAAAAATAAACAAAACAGGATCCCTGTCTTTAAAGAGCTTTCAACCCAGTAGTGAAGAAAAGGCACATATATATATCATCACAATATAAGGCAGACTGGAATAAGCATTTTAATTCAAGTGTAAATAATGCTAATGGAGTTTAATAAAGGGAGACTTTAATACCAAAAGAAAGAGATCAGGAAGGCTTTCAATTCCCATTTGAACTAGGATTTAAAAGAGTGAAATTTAGTAAGGTAAAAGAGCAAACACCAGGAATAGTTGTAACTAACAAGTGCTTAGTATTTGCTAATAATACAAGATGAGCTCAGAGTTGGGACAAACAAGACTGAAAGGAGGGGCCAGTTAGTAAAATAAAGGGTCTTAAAGATAGGCAAAGTACAAACTTTCCTTTGAGAGGGTATTGGAAAGTCAATAAAAGTACTTTTAATTAATATGATTATTCATTTTAAGATAATGACAAAAGCTAAAGAAATTATTTAAATTTATTAAATTTAAAGATATAATGAGAGAAACCTATCACAGTCTTGAAGTGACAAGTATAGTGGTCGTAGAACTAAATTTAAATTCAACAAACATTTATTGAGCATTTAGTATATGCCAGATACTAGGCTCTGAAAACACAAGCATTAACAACACATGATCCCTACCCCTGAATTCACAGAAAAACAAAGGAGACGAACATGCCAACAGCTAGCTATAGTACCTATTATTACACTAGTGCATGAACAAAGTAAAGAATAAGGACTAAAAAAATCTTTAAGGAAATTAATAACTAAATATGAAGGGAGAAAAGGGAATACTCAACTTCGTGGTTTTGAATCTGGCAATCAAGAAAGATAACAATACCTTTAAAAGAATAGGGGAATAGCAAGCCGGGAAGGGGGATAAAAAGTGAATCCAATGTTACTTATAATAATAAGTCGAGTTTGAAGAACTGACTGATACTCATCTACAGATGTCTCATGCAGTTAAAAAAATGAATGTGAAGGCTACAGACATATATTTGTAAATAAATGAATTACATTATCTTCTAATTCTTAGAGCTACAAGCCCTTAAAATTAATCCAATCCCATTAATCCAACCCCACAGATCAGGAAACCAATGCCAAGTTGGGTTAACAATCTGCCCGAGGTAATTCACACAAATAGTTGCTGGAAGAGCTAGAAAGCCCAGGTTTCCTAACTCCAACTAGAGTGCTTTCCACAGCCCACAAGGCAGTGCTGACAAAATCAACAGAGGGATTGGTTAAGAAAATGAAGAGGAGCAGAACTCTTGTCTTACATTCAACATTATGGGCAGACAACCCACCAGTCAAAAACACTGAGCTACTAAAAAGACAATCAAGGTACTGCTGTGCTACACAGATCAAGGTAAGACAATGTCAGGAACTCATGCACTGTCAGATGCTGCAGAGACATCTAACTCATGCACTGTCAGATGCTGCAGAGACATCTAAAAGAACAAGCAGAAAGTCTCTCTAGATATCAGAACAAAGCTGTTAACCTTTGAGACAATTTTAGAATGGTACAGGCGAATGTCGGACTATGGCAAACTTAACCATACAGGAGAGAAACAGCAAGAGGGGGAAACTGAAGGCAGCCATGTCAGGACTAATGTTCTCAAGAAACTTAGTAGTAGCAGATAGGAACATCAAACAGGAATTTTAAACAATTTTAAACAATTCACATGCCCAATTTCTCTGCCTACAGTGGCAATGGTGAAATTAAAGAATTCAAAGACAAAGGTGTCAACTGATATTTATCCTACTATTGCCCACTACTACTTTTATCAACTTAAAAAATACCAGTGTTTTATGAAGTTATTTAAAAAGTAACTCAATATAATCAACTCTCGATTATACATTGGGAAGTTAATCACTTTGTAGATTACCTAAGGCTTTGTTTCACTTATTTATCCATTTATTTTTAATGCCAGTTTAGTTTTCTCTAAGAAAGCATAATTATAATTGTAAACCTAAAACCTCTCCATCAGGCTAAGCATCAATAAGTAGTCACAAAACCTCTTTCTAAAATGTATGGTGTCATTTGAACATGAAAGTAAATGGGAGAGTACTCCTGTAGATTAATAATAAACTTCAGGTTTCATTTTGAAAGATTGTTAGAAGTTTCAGGAATTTCAAATCAACCTTGTGAGTGCTCATTTGGAGATCTTCTTCACTGTCACAGCCTTCAGCTCTAGCAAAATCTTCAACATCCTGCCATTCTTTATTGCTTCCCTTATGAAAGCATAGTCGTGTGCCTAAAGTTTAAGTAAAAAACAAACATCAGATATGTGACCAGGTGCTATACAAGTAAGCTGTAAAAAATTTCAAGTATTTTTTTTTTTACCTTTTAAAAAACAGTGCCAAGCAGTTGAAGGCCAAGAATTGCACCATCCCAAATCATCATCATCTGAGAGGGAGGACATGCAGAAAATGCCAGATTCTGACTCACTATTTGCCTGTGGAGAAAAACATAAACTTTTTTACTTTTAAACATATCTTATTAATATCTGTCTTTATCTCAAGCCTTCAGGCTCTTTTAGAATATAATTTAATCACTCTAAACTTAGGAAAAAATACGCTACCTTTAAAAACTATAGTTTTTGAAAGTTTTGGTTAAAATCATGTTCCCATTTGTAACAAACTTTACTAAGTTAATAGAGATGTATTTAAAATCAAATCCAGATCACTAGCAGAACAATGAGACATACTCTTTTCCATCTGTTATGTGCTTCAAAAGACTTTCTTACAGAGGGGAAGTTAATATATTTCAACTGTTGTGCAAACTTTGTAAAAGTTTAAGCTCATGAATAAACTCACCCTTTCATGTCTGACTGGTGTTTCCTCCTTCCAGTGGTGAGGGAAGGCTGGCTCACTCTTAGAAGAAGAGGACACTGGTGGAGGGCGTGCATAGGAATGTAAACTTTTGCTAGTAGCTATGATGTGTACGGGAGATGATCTAAAATAAAGCGGCAGTTTTAACCATAAAGTATATGTCCTTAAGGTAGATCTTTCCTTTTGATGAAAAAAACTTTATATTCAAAATGCCAATGTTATTATATCTAAGACACCTATGGAAATACCAATAAAGACATCAAGATTTCATTTATGATACTCTGGTCCTTAACTCAACCTCTTACCCAAGCCCTTCTCATACATTTTAAAGTTTTTTTCCACATTCAATAATGTATTTTAAATTCCAAATTACTGTTTCATTTATTTTTATATCAACAAGTACATATAAATGCACATATTTTCATTCATGAAGAATGATAACCTTTGTGCAGGGCTCCATATACATTTCTTTCTTGTACTTTGATGCAGTCAGTAAGTCTTAATATGAGTGAATGTATGCCTAATTCAACCAACACTGAACTCTTACCTACCAACCCACCTATTACTGGGCAGATAGAATGAACTACCTTAAGCTAAAATGCTTAAACTTATAGCAGAAAGCAGCATATTTGCAACTTCTTATAACTGGACACTATTTCTTGTTATTGAATATAAACTTGCTGAAAAGCATCTACACAGAAGGGCTATTATTTTGCCCCAGGATCCCTTAAAAAAATTTACCCTTTCCCCAGTTTTCCCCTCAAAAGTCTCTTTTACAAGCAGTGCTCTCTTTAGAGTATGCAGGCTTCTGAGAACATACTAAGATTCTTACCCCACCAAGAGATCAGCTATTCACAGTTAAGGGTGACGATAAGAAGCAAGCCTATCAAAAATGACCAGTAATGTGTACTGACATGGGATTTGGAAAGCAGTAGAGAGGAAGACTGCAAGGTCTAAGGGGTAGATGGGTCTGAAGACCCCAAATCAGGACAATTCTCTGAGATGCCAAATAGGGATTTGGTCCTTAACAGAAAAAAGTTTATGCATTTCTGTACTAACCTTTTTTTTTTAAAAAAGGACATCTTACTTTACAATTCTTCCCTTATTAAGAAATTTTATTAGCCTTTAAATTTTATCGTCATTTTTTATTTTATAACTTTGCAGAAAGTATTTTTAAATGAAGATCCAGGAAACTCTACTTTGCTTTCATGTTCTATCGCTTCTTAAATAAAAACTATACAATCAATTTTGGATTTCAAAATACAAATACTGAATGTTTCACCTTTAACCAACTTCTTCCTTTTATTATACATTTAGAACTTTATGACATATTAAAGAATGGCCAAACTGCTAAAAATTCCTTAAGCTCATCTCTGCCTTTATCATCAAAAGAATGTTTTATCAGTTCTTCTGTTTAACCATTTGAAAGAGAAGTAACAATACCATCTTCTAAAACATACAATGGCCTAAATGGTCTGTAAAAATTAACATATGAAACATATCTAAAACACTAATACTATTGGTTTCTTCTTCCCTCTATCCATGCAGGGATAATATAAATTTTACCTGTCCTCAACCCTTCGGAACTGTACAGTTACAACTTCAGACATCCAAAGCTTAATAACTAACATAGTTTAACACTCTACAAGAAGTTGCATGAACAGCCACTGATGAGTGTTAGAAGGCAGGCTAGATAGCAGAGCGTGACTCTTGGTCTTGTTCCCTATGAAGAAGGGAATCATAGAAAATACTGCAGAGAATAAATTTACATCTTTATGGAGATACTCCTTTACTTATGTTTCTATTATATTAATTTTCTTCTGAGAGGTGTACTCAACTTTCCATGAACCATATTATTAATCCTCATGAGTTTGCTGTGAAAAATGAAAAGTATTATCTCTAAACTAGAAATGGGGAAAAAGGGAAGTCTCAGTAAAATCAAGGGTTTTTTTTAATATAAAAGAAATTTTAGTTTTTTAACTATTAAGATTCTAATGAAAACTGGAACTACAAAAGGAGTAATACTCTGAAAGGCAAATTTTCTTTCCTGTGGAAATTTTCATAGAATTAAACTAAAATGAATTTGCTCTAATCAAGACCAATATCCTGCTGAAGAGAAGAACAGCAGCATAATTTGATGAGCTCCAAGAAAACCAGGCTTCACACCTAAAAAGTTTATTCTTTATCAAAAAATTATACGTAAGAGCACTATCAAGATTCAGTTATTCCTACATCACCTACTATGAACTATGTGGTCTATTCACCCACATGAGTACGAATCTGGGCATTTCTTCTCTCTACAAACTATTGTATTTATCTTTTACATAGATAATTTAATGATTTTAAGGGTAATTAATAAAATATTATTTACTTAGGTCTCCCTAGGAATATTGCTTGAAAGCCTTCATATTTCACTGCACGACAACTCATTTTCTTAAACCCTGGTCTGGGTATATAAAACAGTGGTTTTTGTCAATGAGGTCCACTTTTTTAAGTTCCAGATTCAAAGATTAGGATATTTCAGTAAAATAACATAAGGCCACATACACTGGAAGAAAATGAACCTAGACAAAAAACATTCATTAAATTGTTAACAGCATTACTTTCAAAACTGGAAAAAAATAATTCATAGCTTTTGTGATGACAGCTTTTCAATAAAAATATAGCCAGTGTTCCTACCTGTTATAAAATGAGCACTGCATAAGTGGACTTTGTGGACTGGTGGCAATATTTGCTAATTCCGTTAGCCAATCCACCTCATTTTCACGGTAAGTATTTTCTGATATGTCTGAGGTATTTTGGTTCCAAGATGGTCTTGGATATTCTTGATGTGAAACATCTGAACTTAGCTGGTATATGGCAGACTGGGTATGATCACTTTGAACAGCCTGAAGTTCAGGAAGGTCATCTGCAAATAAGCACACTCAAAATTATAAAAAGGAAATTACTAATATAGAGTAATACTATAATTACAGTTGGAAAAGGAGTCCTCAAATTTAGCTAAATTTGTGAGAAGAATACTATAAATTCGAAGTATTTTCTTAAATGAAACAAGTTTCAATTTTAAAAAATGACATCTAGTTCGTTTAGGGTCAACAGAGCCTAGTAGAAAAGTAAATGTAATGATTGTAAACATAATAACTTCACTATCTAAACCACATAATTACTACAACTGTTCACAGACTGGAAAAGCAAGTCTGATATTTTCCCGTTTTTTTAAATAGTTCACCCAGGAGTTATCCATATACCACTGAAACATTTTTACGTGAACACGTCAAGGAGGAAAAAGGCATTTTTTTGTGTGCATATATTTATTTACTCTGTTCATATGCTTTATTATTAACCTGTTATTACTACAATAATGAAAACAACAATTTTTAAAAGCTATAGATCATATTATAAATTTTTAGGTACTATTTATTCAACTTTACACATGCCAAATTAGTTTTTTACTGAGAAATTCTGAATTCAGTAATATTTATTGTAGTTCACAATAGACTTTTCTCCCCAAAAGAGACTAGAAATATTACCCAAGTACCACTCATGTACACACTGAGACTATGAACACTCTAAAGAATTCTAAGAAATTATATTCTAAAATACTGAGTTAAAAAAAAAGAAATATAAAGGAGGAAAATGCATCCTGAAGGCCTTAAAAAAAACTCTCTATATGAAATACAGACCTACACTACAGATCCACTGGGTCCCTTCAATATGTAAGTGAAGAAACTGTTTCTTCTAGTCTTGGGAGTTCTCCTACACTGTCACTATAAAGGTACATATACACAATTCCTATTCAGGAAAATATCCCAGAATAGCTTACTAAAACTGAAATGACTGACTTAGAAGTACTGATTCAGGATATCTATTTATAAAACTGAGTAAAAGGTATTCCCCTTTTCATAGAGCAAACATCGTAACAATTTGAGATAACTCCACCCTATAATCCTCATGTTGGTGTAGCTACTTCTCTTCCTTCATTGCCAACATTTTTCTTTGACCATCACTTCTTCATTTATCAAAGAGTTCATTTATGTCTTTCAAACTCAGGACTACCTGATTAAAATCGTGTCCTTGGCTCAACATTAATTACTACTCAATGAGTATTAGGGCCCAGCAAACCCTTGGCATTCAAACAGGTTTATGTCCCAAGACCTTCAGGACCTCCGAGTTCCCAAATAGCACTCCAGCAAATAATCTCCTCTGTTTCATCTTTTGTAAAATGATGATAATCACATCTTATCAGGTTTTTTGTGAACATTTAGGACAACAAAACCAACCTGAAAAACTGGGTAGCAAGCCAAGGTCACTCAGTAAGCTATTTACTCTTCAATACCTCAAAGCAATACAATTCAAAATCATACCTCAATAAAGCTACACATTTCTATAGGTCACCTATCTTTGGAGTAGCTTAGCAGTAGTGATAACCACAAATGTCAGATCCTCAAGTTTCAAGGGTCAACTGTAATTTCCCCTGCAGCCTAACAAACCAGCCATGAGAGCAGCTGATCATAATTATAATTACTGAGTTCACTAGGATGTTTCAAAAGCAATCCCTTTTGAAAAGCCACATGTCAAGTTTTTCCTAAGTTGTTTAATAGCCTGATCTCTACCCACAATGTAAGGCAATTTAGTTTATTAATTCGTAAATGAGTCTCTATGATAACATAAAGAGTCTCAGACTTATGTTGGTTTTGAGTAATATTTTAAAAGCAATAACAAAACATTTCAAATTCCTACTAATGTACAAAACTTTACATACTTTTTAGCAGTTCAAAGCAGGCTAAACATGAAAACTAATCTGAATCTCAGTGAGAGTCCTAAATACTTTTGTTTATTTACCAAGCTCCATGTGCTCATCACAGGAGTTATAACCAGGTGAGGATGGCAAATTTTCATTACACTGCAGCAGCTCCAGTGAGTCATTCATTCCTGAAGCTCTCTTGTCCATTACCAGCAGGAGTTTCTGTACTGCATTAGGCATCTGATTTGTCTTCACTTCCCACACCATGTTATGGTGCTCTGACTTAAAATAATTTAAGAAAAAAGTCAAATCATGTGATCTGGAGATTATATAAGTATAAAATCAATCAGAAACTTCACAATGGCGTTATCTTTAACTTAATCATACACTGCTATTTGTACCCCATCAAATCTTTTAGATCAGGATGACACCCTGATATCTTGGCCTACAACCATGCAGTAGCATTAAATTACACCCAAATCCCAAAAGATTAATATCCTGAACTTATAAAAGTTTTTTCCTCTAAACAGCAGCACATTTATCCATACACTTTTATGTTTTTAAGCTATTATCTCTTTCAGACCCAAATATTGAGACCAACAAAACCTTTTAACTTGTATCTTTAAATTTAAAAATTAACAAACTTTCCTAATTAAAAAAGACTAAAACAACAATCTATTTTTTTCATTTTGAAGATTCTATTTTCTCTCCCAAATGTTACTGTTTCTTCATATTCTTAAACAAGTTTAACACACTTAAAATTATATTCTCTAAATAACATTTGAGAATAAACTTCTAAAATGGCCATATATTATACATCTCACAAAGATAAATGTTATGTTTTCTTAATGAAAACTTAGGGTCTAGCCATAATAAAAAGATACCTGTCCTTCTGAATAGGCTCGTATTTCCCAAAAAATGAATACTAATCATGGGAGATTTAGCTAAATAAAAAGTAAATCCATCTTCGTTTCATGTCTATAAAAAGGCATCATGAAAAAGAAAACAGTATAGGTTAACATATCTAAAGAATTTCTCAGGAAGTCCACAAACTAAATGTTAAGAGAGTAAAAATCTGGTAATTCCTTTCACAGTCTTGCCTTTGGACATGATCAAATTGGTTATTTAACATGGGTGACAGCAGCAGGAAGATTTCCTGATTTCTCAGGGTCTATTCCAAATCTGATTTTTAAAAAAGTTCTAATGAGCTAATTTAAAACACAAAGAAAATTCTGAAAACATACAATATTTTCTTCAAAATGCACTGCTGTTAAAAGTCACCAAAAGTCAAATACCCCAGGCCCAGCTGATCAAAAAATGTAGTGAAAAGATCTTAAATGCTTAATATTTATATTAGAGCTTTCTAAGTCATGATCACCAAAAAACCCACTGGCAATACTGACGAATTTTTTCTACAAATGCTTTTTTATAATCTTTTAATTTTTTTTTTAAAATTTAATTATTTTTTATGGTGGCAATAGTTATTAACTAAACCATTAAGTTTCAGCTGTACACTTTAACAGTAAGGCATATAAATATATACACATACATACATACATACTCACATTGTGTTCACCTCCCATAGTTATATTTCTTTCTGTCATCACATATTTGACCCCTTTTACCCTGTCTACCTCCCTACCCTCACCCCCTACCCTCTGGTAACCACTAGTCTATAGTCCATGTCCATGAGTCTCTGTTTGTTTGTCCTCTTCATCTGTTGCTTTTCACGATCTTTTTTTAAATTATGTTTCTAACTATAAAATACGCACTTTGGTTAAAATTTAAAAAACATTTTAAAAAAACAATGACTTTTAATCCCACTAACCAGATTTATATATTAATATTTTGATGTATCATCTTACATCTCTTTCATGCAGACACCCATATTTTTCTTTATACTTCATATATATAATTGATAACTTTTCCTTAACAGAAGTTCATAAGCATCTTCCTGTGTTATTAATTTTTTTTCAAATATCTATCTTAAGATTCTTGACCCACCTGGCCAAACTGCATATTGCCTTACTTTATTTTCTAATATTCTATTTTGGATGCTGACTGCCTACATGCCTCAAAAATGACCCATATTCTGGGCATTGCTTTAGAGCCTTATTCAATATTGACTGTAAGATATACTATGCAGTGATGGGTTAGATGTAACGAAACATGGTTCTGATTCCAAATGTTCACTTACTAAATGTATGACCTAGTGATTCAACTTCTATTTCAGTATCTTCACCTGTAAAACAGGGTAAATGATACCTGCCCAACTTCTCTCTGAGAGTAGTTATAAGGATGAACTGAAACAAAATGAGTGAAAGAAATGTAAAATGTAAAAAAAAATAATTTTTTTTTTACTTGAGTGACTTATGGTAATATTTTTCATACTTTGGGTACTTACTGTCCTAAACAGAACAGTTATTGAGAATAGTGCACAACAGGGGGTCAGACAGCTATCTATTCAGCTTCAGCAATTTCCTCTCTGAGAAATATTTAACAATTTATCAACACGTCTCAATAAAAATCATGTGTCATGCCACTACATTGGGCAAATAATAGCTTAACTAGCTAAAAGATATTTGAGGCATTCAGAAGAAATTAACATTTTTCTACTTTAGTATAATCAATTATGTAATGATTAATCAGTCTTATTATATACAATGGTTACAACAAACCTCCTGGGATCTAATAAATAATCTCCCACAAAATTGGTGGCTACCAGAAATATGCTTACTAACACAAATTGATTTAAAATTGGCCAAATCATTATTCTAAGCCTCCACCTTCTCACTGCAAAAATCAAGCAAACTTATCTTGACTGGTGATTCTCAACCCTCATGATACACAGAACATGTATACTTCCAGTAAAATGATGCCCAGGCCCCACCTCCAGAGAATCTGATTTATTTAGTTTGGGGTATAGTCCTGTGCACTGGTTTTTATTTGTTTGCTTTTAAAAAGAACCCCAGATGTAGTGTGAGAACAAGGTGGCTAAAAATAATTGCCAAATTCCCTTTTATTTTTAAAAATACACATATTCATTTAACATACACTGTGTTCAAAACACTATACTAGTTTCAATGCTAGCACTCAGTAATGAATCATGAATCTTAATGACTATAAAGTTCTATAAAGGAGGGCTTGGCTATGAATAAGTAAAAAGGAAATGAGAGACTTCTCCTAACAAGAGAAACCTCAAATGACCAAACTTACAATTAGCAAAGTACTGGATGAGATCAGACTAACAGAATCCAGTATTAACTACCAGAAGGTAGGATGGTTGTGTATATACTGTTGTCATGGATACTAAAGCTGGAAGGGTAGACTGGGATCAGAATCTCCAACCCTAGTTTAAGAAAATTATTTTTTGTAGACAAGAAAGAATAAGGACTCTGACATCAAATTTGCTACTTACTAGCTATGTTCCCTGAACAATTTATTTATATGCTTTGTTTGCAAAATGGAAGTATTAAAAGCATCTACCTCACAGATTGTCGTAAAAACTCACTGAGCTAGTAAATGTAAAAAGCTTAGAATAGGGCCCAACACAGAGTAAACCCTCAAAGTAGAGCAGCTAGTATTATGAGCTATTGTCATACAATGGGTGAATTGCTGAAGATTTTTGAGCAGAGGTCTGACATGCTCGGACTGTACTTTAAACATTGTTTGCATCTATAGAATATCATGTTGAAATACTATATGAGTATGCAGGAATACTTATAACAAATATTTAAGGGAGAGTGTATTAACCTTCCCAATTTCTATCCATATAAGCCACCTGCTCCCAGCTTCCTTTGCAAGAGTTCTCATAAAAGAAGTTATTTAGTTAATGCCTAAGACATGAGAGGAACTAGTCATTCTATATGAGTTCTCTGAATGGCTAATATTAAGTCAGTTTAAAGAACAGACTCTTTTTCTAGAAATCTGATGCCTTAAACATATAGAACACAATTTAACCTATCCTGATGACTCAAACTCTTTATGAATATCTACTGTGCTATGCTTTAGATACAGATGTGATCTGTGTAAGTCAACCCCAACTTTAATCTTAAATTTGAAAATTTTCTTTTCACCTTTATAATGAAATTTATAAATTTCCCTCCTATACATATATATCTCCTCAGAGCTATCCTTAAGTGTATGAAACAGTGGTTCTTGGGGGCCACAAAAGCAGCGTAGCAGTCTGTCTTCTCGCCTCCGCAGAGCTTTTTTTTTCTCCCCAGCTAAATTTTCTCTTCTCTGTCAACAGGTCCTGCAGTGTCTACCACTTACCATTTACAATACACTAACCTCTCCTTGCACTTCCATCATTTCTCCAGGAACTAGCTTAGTTAACTAACATCCCATCTCAATACTCCTTAAATGAGGTTGGAAAAAAATTTTAATTTCAGAACAGAGCTACCCACAAACAACAAAAGGGACCAAATAAATATTTGTTGAGTTTCATGTGTTTGCACCTCTCATTGTTCATGGCTTTCAAAAGTTATCTTGAGAAAAATGCAAGTTTTGCTACTGTAAAACTCCTGTACCGCAAATGGGAGCCTAGACTTAAGCAACAGACTTGAGTTTCACTCTTGTAGACCATGTAACCTAACTAAGCAAGTCACTTAACCTCAGCCTAACAGTACCTCTACTTATCTCACAGGGCTAGTGTGAGAATGAAATACACGAAAGCAAAATTCAAACCCATATACTAGTTTTTGACTTTCATTTTTTTCTGTCAGACTATTTGGGGGAAGCAAGGCCTCTGATACAGTAAAGAAATACCAGAAGTGTCCATACTCAAAAATACTCCCCCACATAATTATAGCAATTATAGACATTCATTTTAATAAACAAGCTCCTCTTTCAAACATTTCCTGGTAGAGCTAACCCTATTGTTCATTCATGCTTTGGTATTACAGGATTCACATGTCATCTCTTCACTAGATTAGTGATTCTCAAAGGAGAAGAGTAAAATTCTCCAGCAGCTGCATTGTGAAATGTCATGTTCAGTATTGAAAATTTTTATTAGGTGGAGTTGGGAAGTCTCTAATGTTTTTGGTTTGCAAACTTTCAGAAGTATATATCTACAAAATCTTAGATAAGAGGAGAGGAGGAGAACTAGGCACAGCTAAATCAATGAATGAAAAAGGAATAGGTTTTCCTAATGCCTGCCTACTATGTGCAGAGTATTTCCACGTATAGCCTCAAAACAGCTGTGAACAAAGTATTAATATAGATGAAAAAAACAAGACTCTGATTACTGAATGGGACCATTTTCTTTTTGAAAAGAAATGAGAAAAAAAAAGATAAAAGGTATAATCAAAATAAATTAGACTTCTACTTTCAAGTGCCTATTTTTCCCTGATCCTTACCTTGCCATCCTTACTATGGATTGCCCAGAAAGGATCTCCTATATGCCCTTCCCTAATCCTGAAGGACTTCTATACCAAACTCAAAATGGTGGCAGGGGTGAAGAGAAGGTAATTTGCAATGAATTTATATCTCTAATATGAGGAATTGAAGTATTTAAAATGGATTACGTAATTTCAGGCTAAAATGAGCTTCCATTACAAACTATATTAAATGCAACTTTCTACACCAAGAGCAGTTGGGGGCCTTAATGACGTTCTTCTAGAATATTTTCAATTAATCTTTAAACAAAAGAAACTTTAAACAAGTTTCTACAACTTGTTTGCCATTGTGCTAAGGAAAAAGCAGCAAATAAACCACACCTCAACAGTGGGTGATATTCTTTTATTAAAATATACTACCATAGGATATCACTTACCACCTATATGATTCTGAAGAATTTAATCTCTATGCCTCAGTTTTCTTATTTGTAAATGGGATCAGTACTTGTCTACCAATCAGTATAAAAGATACTGCATCATACATGCTTACCTGGCTCCAAAGCACTCTTCTATCTCATCAGTCACTGCTGCCCAGACAAGACTCCTTGCCTTTGTGGGACAGTGCCAAATCACTTCTATACAAATTATTAATTTTGAGCTGATCTGACATAAAATACCGACACTGATGAAGATAACAGAAAACCCATAATACACCACTGTAAGAAGCCATGCGCAAACCTGTTTAAAAGAGGACTGTCAATTCAAATAGTATTCAAGATAAATCACTGTATGAAAAAACTTGAAATCACTGTTTTCCTAAACTTGATTGTAATCCTAAAAAATTTTACATTACTTACAGCAACATGTTAAAAAAAATAAGCTTTTCTAAGCTATCAATACCTTTAAAAATTTAATTAGAAATTTTCTCTATAGAAAATGATAGTATAAATTATGACATGAAGCACCAAAATAAGTGCACATCAAAATATGAAATATGAATATTAATGATCAATCAGTTAACAATATCATTTTTCCTGAATTTTGTGATATATAAGGCATCTGTCAGCTTTAAATTTTAAAAAATTTGTTGACTTATTTTTTCATTCAAATATTCATTTTCTATTTAAAATACATGCAAAATACCTGGCACTATTTGATTAATATTGTAGTAACTTCTTATGGTAATTTATGACAGAAAAAAAAGTACTGATATCTTCATTTCAAACAGAAATGATGACACAAGTATGCAATTCTCCCTAAAGGAAAACTTCAGGGCTTAGCAATTTGTTCTTTCAGCCCAGGTCATGTACTTCCTCCACTGAGCACCTGGATAGTGACAAAGAGTCCACAGAAATTCAGTAAAGGAGACAATTCTTAAAAGTTATGGTACCATGCTTGAAGTCTAAGGGGTAGACTCTGTAAAGCATGAAAGACTGGGGAGATAGGTGTGCAGGGAAATTCTGGGAGAAGGTAACTTTTTAACTAATGTATGTACAAGTTGGAGAAGTGAATAAAGAGGAAGAGTTTTCCGGGTAAATGAAAAGGTAATTGAGTGTCAACCTAAATAAAATGGAAACTAGAAAGTGAAATCAAATTTTCATTCTATAAATAATATATTAGTCAAGTTAGAATAAAAAGCAGTATTTTGCTATAAAGTGATTAAAGGGCTTCCTCAAAAAGATAAAGTAGTTAAAAAACATAAGGAGTGGATTTTTTTCTTTTGAATTTATATTCCTTAAAATTTGCCAAATATTGCCAAGCCAACAAGAATTGAGTAGTGTGAGCAAGGAAACTAAAAAGACCCTACCACTCTTGTTAGTAACCTAAAGCAAGAGACAATAGCCCCCTCAAAAAAAGAAAGAAAAAAAAAAGCAAAGCCCGAAAGTTCTAAGAAGAGATTGCAAATGTAGATCAGCAATAATTAAAACAACAGAAAAGTACTGACAAATGTTAAAATTATTCTAACTCTCAAAGGGTTTAATTTCAAAACCGCTCTTCGGAGTCATCTGTTACAGCAACTTAGATGGAAATAAATCTAAAGCGCTTTGTCAGAATTGTTGGTAGGACTCCAACACTTCCTAGTATACACAATTCCCTTTTACCCTCCTCGCGTTTTATAGCATCTGTGGCTAAAATCTCATAGAGTATTGCTCTTGTCAATGCTCCTTTTAAAAACTATTCTTGCTGAAAACTCCCTAAGAATGAATCCCACATATTATAGAATGCACAAAGGCGAACGAAATCTTCTACACAGCATACAGCTTTTTAAAGAAGCTACAAAAACCTGGCCCCTGCGGTCAATTTCGCCTGAATTCTTTTCTGTATTGTTTTAATCTGCCTGGGGCAGCGGCATAGGTTGGAAGGCGGAGACTGAAATCCCCTGCCAAGCCTCGGCTCTTGGTCACAGAGGCAGCGCCCGCAGGTTCAAGCCAAGTCCATCCCCCACCCTCTTTCGCCATTCATCGCGTTCCCCTCCCCTCCCCCCATCATGTGACCGCAGCCTGGACTCCAGGGTTGTTTTTCCCTTCGACTCAGCCCCACTGCGCAGGCGCCACGGAGCCCATTCATTCGAACTGCGTAACAATGAGCCCCGGGGCCCAGTGGCTCCGCGAGCTTCCCAGCTCGGTCCGAACCCTTTTCGGCCCCGAAGGAGGCGGCGCCTCACTAGGGTACCCCACGCCCGGCTGGATCCCCACAGCTGGCCAAGCTCCGACCCTCCGCCCACACACGGGTAGTTAAAGTCAAACTTTCCTGGGCAGCCCAGGCGCGGCGTCGGCCCCTTCCCCCGCCCAAGCCCGACCCAACTCCGCACCAGGCCCGGCCACCCACCACGCAACCGGCCCGAGTTGCGGTCCTTGCCGACTCCTCCCAGCCCCCACCCGCGAGACCCCCGTGGGCCGCGCTGCTCCAAAACTCAGGTGAGCATGCGGAGGCGCTGGTCCAGTGGGTTCGCAGCGGGCAGTTACTGAACAGTTAAGTGCCCCCACTGTGAAGACAGCCTTTCGAGGACGAGGAACACCGACCCAATCTCGCCTGGCCGCCTGTTCCCCTCGGGATCCTGCCCCTCCCTTCCCCACCCCCACCCCTTCCCGAACTGAAAGAAAACAAACCCGCCGCAGAGTGCGGGCAGCCCCAATACGGGCGGCCCTGGCCGCGACAACAACACCAGCAGCTCGTGTCCCCAATCTCCAACTGACGCTGGCCTCCCCGGCGCTCGTTACTGCTCCTGCTGCCGCTCTTACACCTCAACCGAAACTTTCCTACTTACCAAACCCGTCGCCATTACAAAGTCTTTCAAGCTTCGTCTTCCCCCTCCCCTCAACCCCCTGGGGGTTGAGCCGCCTACCAGGTTTTTCGTCCTCTTATTGGTCTGCAGAACTGTCATTCGATTCTTCCTCTTTCCCATTGGGTGATATTGTGGCCCGTCTCGGGGGCGGGCTTGTATTGACTTTTGTGTTGTGTTTACTGGAGAAGATGGCGTGTCAATCACTAGAGTGAGCGCTTCTGATTGGATTGCTGCCGAGACTCCGGGGCCCCAAGCCAAACTTTGCTCCCGAAGTGGATTGTGGGTTCGTAGTCTCAATTTTGCTTGGTACCTCAGGGAAACGGCAGGCGGGAGAAACCGGTTGGACTACATATCCCAGAGGTGAATGCACAGTCCACTCTTGATAGTAAACAAGAGTCATAGGGACACGTGTATCAGCTCGTTTGTTTTGGTGTCTGGGACAAAAGGGAGGAGGCGGAGGAAGGGAGTGTTTTAAAGCTTTGGCCTCTTTTCTTCCTCTGGACCTGTCCTAACACTCAGGAGCAGCCCCAGCCTCTCGCAGCACCGGTTCCCCACCATAAACAGCCAAAGTCTCTTGCTGTTCAAAGTTTGGCAGCAGGCCAAGGTATTGTTTTAGTGCTGGGGGAAGGAGATGACTACACAAGCGGAAGCAGTGCAGCTTCGCGAGGGACCCAGTCACCCACAAATCACGGTATAAAGCATGATGGGGGTAATAAAGGTGGCTCTGGGCTCCAGTGGGAAGAACTAGGTTTCCTTTATCCTGAGCTTTGCCTCGCCACCCCCAAGACAGTAACTTAAGATTTCTTTGCCAACTCTGTTCAGTTCACCCAAGATTTGCTGAATGCCGGCTTCGTGCCAGGAACTGAGAGGCTTTGGGATAGGTAGTGAGAGAGAGACTCAGGATCTGGAGAATTTACAAAGCTGTAAGGGGGTGGCCGATTACTGTTGGCTTTGAAACTGAGGAAAGTCAAGCATGTTTTCCATATTGTGTTCAGCTTGCTTGTTGGTTACGGTAATACAGAGGGGTATAAAGGGATTTAAACTGATTTAATTTGTGAGTCGTTATCTAAGTTTCTCTGATGTTTTGTTAACCATTTCCTCTCTCCAGTTGTCTTCCCATTGATGAAAGAATGTCTTTCTACTTGTTTCCACTAGGAGTTCCTCCTTAAATGCTCTGACTCATCAGAGGATGGCTTCTCTGCTTTATAGTTCCCTTCACTTTAAATATGGCTGTCCATCACAGCCAATCAAGACTATAATTGATGTGTTTACCATTCACATTACAAAGACATTATTAAGCCTTTTCCCTTTGAACCTTTAGTGTTTAATCATTTAAGCTATGCTTTAGGTTGTATATCTTTGGTTCATTATATGTATGCTTAAAGTTTAAGAGACGGAAAACTTAACATTAGTAAGAAATCAGTGAAGTCAAACTTTTGAAAAGAGCCTAAAATCATAGCTAATTATTTCTTTAAATTCTCTACATTTTGTGAACTTTTAAATCTACCCGAAAAGCCATATAACAAATCCAGAAATACAAAATTGCCTTCATATGTTGAAACAAATTTTTAAATTCTTTTAGAGATTCCCTGTTTGAATCCTTGAAGTGGTATTATCTATAAAATAGCCTTCTCTACCATGTGATCAAAGATTAACTTTCTGTATTCACGAATAGTAATCAAAAATATTTTTTTTCTGAAAATAGTTCAGAAAGCCAACAAAATGCCGATTTTTTTCCCTAAGGAAAAAGGACAGGATTTGAATTTATCATCTTTCAGAGATTAATAGAGTGATCCAAAAAAGAACTTGACTGTGTTCCTGCAATATCCTTTTCTTCTGCCTTTATTTTTTTGGTGGCAGTTCATCATGCCCCAGAATTGAAAATATAAACTCCAATGTTTAATTTCTCGACAAAATCGTTTGAAATATTTTTGTTTAACTCCCTCTAGGAAACTAATAAGCTTTCCCTCCAAAAATGAGCTCTTAAGAGCTTGAGCTACTTCCTTTCCCCTCTTCATGGCATAAATTGTGAGATCTGCTTTTGGCTAAACCTTACATTATTTTAAAAGTTATTCTATTTTAAAGTTTTTACGGAAAGCCTTAGTGGAGATTTTTTTTGGTGGAAACTGTGATGGGCAGAAGAACTTCAACCTCTGATTAAGATATTGTACATTATTATAAGCAATAATTTATTTTTTAATGGCACTTTTTTCATTTATTCAAAAACATTTATTTATTGACCACTGTGCTAATTGATAAGGATACAAAGATGTAAAATATTTTCACATACTTTCATTTTTGTCTGAATATAAGAGTAAAATTGTGATAGTTCAGTCACAACTGATTAAATATCAGTATTAGAATTGTCTACATCTTTAAGTGGACAATTAGTCCTGTCTTCTGGCAAGCTAAATGACATTAGCACTATATATATTTAATAGAAACATCATCAATTTGTGGGTGACCATTACCTTATGTATACTTAGTACCTTATGTATACTTATACATTATATATATTTAACACTTTATGTAAACTTCTATACTTTATGTATATTTAGTACTTTATGTATACTTACACATTAGTTCCTCATGAATATTTAACAGGAACATCATCATTAATTCTTGGGTGACCATTATGAAACCAGACACCTGATAAGCTAGAAGAAAGATCAAAGTACTACAAAACTAGTAAGATTCCTTGGAAATCTTTACATGTATAAATTCTATACATTCACTAAAACAGATATAATTTTTATGTGGTCTTCAGATGTTTCCATGATAAAACTGACATTAGAAAATGTTTTGTTAAATAACACCTACTCTTGGTTAACAGACACAATATATTTACACACATATTACACATAAATTATGCTAAACTATGTCAAGAAGTTGTCATCTAAAGATGTCTTTCCAATGGTTTGTAAAATTATTTTTGTTATTTAAAAAAAATCAAGTTTAAGTTCTAATTTAAAGAGTAAAAGTTAGGTAAATTCTATTAAGGGTAAAATTAAATAGTATAGTTCCCTGGATTTCACTCCATGTGGTACACCAGTGACTACTTTGCTAGACTAAGAAAGACATTTAAAAAAATAGCATTGCTTGAATATTGAGAATATTACTGTTCAAATTGACAAAAGGCAAGCAATCATTCATTTAAATCAAGTACTAAAATTGGGAAGTGGAGCTCATAATGGGCTAAAAAATAAGTGCTGAAACTTTTCAGATAAGTATCTGTCTTGGTGGATTATTTAAACTCTTACAAAAATCTCTTGGGATTGTAATTATTGATGCAACTAAAAGTTAAGATTTGGCTCCAGAGACCATAAAGCAAGACCTTGTTCAGTGGTCCATATGTGAGTGTCTCAACACTATGACTGGTAGGAGGAAGAATCAAGGGAAAAGGGTGGAATTAAGAATGACTGTTGCATTTCTAGCCTGAGTAGGGTTGCTGGCTTGGGTAACTGTGGTATGTTGATGCTAGAAAATGTTGGAGAAAACAGATTTGGTGACCGAGAGATGGAGAAAAAGATGGTTTCAGCTTTAGATCATGACCTTGTTATGCAGGCAAGAAATTGGTATACAGAAATTGGAAGAAGCTGAACGTATTTGGAGTTTAAGAAATTCAAGTCTAGAGACATGAACTTGTGTGTCGTCGGGACATAGAGGGGGACTACCCTTTGCGGTTTCATTTGCCCTCAAAAGTTTCGTAAATTGTCTAACTTGGTATAAAGGAAAATATGAATATTTAGAGAAGGTGACACATAATTCCATTTAATCCTTCTAATTTATAAAATCAAGAAACAGCAACATGAGGGTTTTCATCTGCTCAAATGACTTCACAAGGCTTTCATTGCGAATTTTCTAGACTAGGTAACTTCACTCTGAACTGTTTAACACAAATTCCCACGTTTTATACTTGTCTATTTGGTATTCCAGGCCCTTCTCTATGTATTTTTAGTTGCCAAATGTACCTCATTTTGGAAATAATTGAGTCTGATAAAAAGCAGTTAAAATCATAGGAATAATATGTACATAAGACTTAGACAGTGCTATTCTTGATATTTTTGCTGACATTTGCTTTCCCAACATTTACATGATCTCCCCCTTCCCTATCAGTCACCATCTCTTATGTATCTTTTTGTCAAACCAATCAATAGATACTTGCTGAAAAATGAATGAAAAGTTGGAGGAAAGAAGTAGCATGAATTTTCTTATTATATAATGTTTGTTATGCTGTATGTCATATGCCTTTTTCAACATTAACTCTTAAATAGCTTTCATGGGCTTTAAGTGTCACCTGTCCTATATATTCATCAGTTATTCGATAACAGGTCTCATCTTCTAGCTACATTGTATAATTTGTACTGTTCCCATTCATTTAGTCTCCTCATCGTGCCAGTCACACAAAGGCAAACATTTGTTTAAGTAACACACTTCAGCCCTTTAAGTTACATAGCGTATCATGATATGCTATAGTAATAAAAGTGCTGAGGATATTTAAGTTCAGCTTTAAGGAGCAGTTATGTGAAAGAGATTTGCCAAAGATGTCTTTATAGTGAACACTTTTCCTAAAATAATTATTATTTGGCTTTAAAAAGTATCGTTCATTTACATTTCAATAATAGTCATTATGTAAAGGGAAGTACAATTATATTAAATGTCAGCCTTAGCAGGACTCAGGTAGGTTTTTAACAACACATTTCATGCATATTCATTTTGCAGTAGCATTTTTTAATATTTGGGAAAATGGCAAGACTCGGGCCATGGTTAAATCAAAATCTGATAGGTGGCATTTCATTTTTATGGGGTAGACAATTACTTCCATATCATACATCACATGCTTCAAGATTTCCTAGCCAATTTTAGATTTACAAACTTAGAGCATAAAAAGGGACAGAATGATCTAGATCTATTGGTCAAATAATAAAGCTTTCCTCTCAAAATAATGTCTGCATGGAAACTTTCTGTAAATTTCTCTATATATCAGGCTCAATAACATCATTATTAGGACAATATATGAAGCCAAGAATTGCATGAGGAATCAAGAGATCTCAATTGCCCACAAGTTCTGCCATGGACTCACAAAGTTCATGGTTTTGGTGAAGTCACTGATTCTCTTCCATTATGTAACTGATTTAAGCTCTCATAATCGTTGTTGGGCACACAAGTCCTCTGGAAATACCTAGTGTACTTTATTGCTTGTATTTCCATATTTATACTTTTAAGTTTTTTTAGTACCTGTGATGACTAATAGCTATATAGTTTCAGTTGCTCAACCAGTTTTGCTGCCTTTAAAAGTATCCTGGAACAAGGTAAGGCGTCTCAACTCTTATTCCAGTTTCTTTTTGTCAAAATTCTAATATTCAATGTCAGGTTATACCTCACACTACTTTTAATTTTAGAAGCCAGCGTTCACTATCATTCTGTTTCACCATTATGTATTCTATTTCTCCCTTAGGTATTAACATAATTAGATATTAGAATCCTTCAGTTATTTAACAAAGCCTTGACTTGAACAGATGTGTTACCCCTGTAGGCTCACAATTTTCTTTAAAAATGCCAAAGGTCATCTAATCCTTATCATAAACATATAACATTTCATGACAAAAATAGGAAAAATTATATCATTATTTTAAAGATGCTTTAGAAAGCAAAAGGACTCAGTATTTAATCTTACATATTTCAATAAAATCCAGAGTTCCTTATTTCATGCCATATGTTTCACTTGCATTTTTTGAGCATTGTAAATGGTGTGCTAGCATAGTTTATAACAGTAAACCAAATACATTCACTTGATTTGTGTCACAGGTAGTATTACTGTTAAAATACATGCACCAAGCCCTAGTTCATACAGCTATACACATATACACTTTATTAAAACAAATAAGCAAAAGCACCTTTGTGTTAAAAGAATATTCTCCAAGAATTCTTAGCCAACACAAAACACATCCTTGAATGAAGTTTCAACAGAAAATTTCTAAATATTACTGAGGATTCTTAGTGATTACATAATAACATCCACAAATCAAATGAGGTGTTTTAGATGCTTTAAGACATAAATTCCTTAGCCAGATTTCATTATTCTAAATGGCTAAATTAGTCTGCAATATGCCAAAGTTATATCACATGACTAATGAATTTTAAAAATCTGTTGCCTTTCACAGCCATACTTTCCATATTATGCCCAGAGGGTTTAAAAAATATTTTTTTCAATTATAGTTGATATTCAATATTATTATAATTTCAGGTATACAGCATAGTGGTTAGACACATATAATTTAGGACATGATTCTCCAGATAGTCTAGTACTTACCTGGCACTATATACATAGTTATTATAGTATTGACTATATTCCCTATGCTGTACTTTACATCCCCATAACTATTTTGTAACTACCAATTTGTAATTTTTAATCCCTTCCCCCTTTCGCCCAGTCCCCTAAGCCCTCTCTCATCTGGCAACCATCAGTTTGTTCTCTGCTTCTCTATGGGTGTTTTCTTTTTTATATTGTTCTTTAGATTCTGCATATAAGTGAGATCCTATTGTATTTGTGTTTCTGCCAGAATACCCTCTAGGTCCATCCTTGTTGCAGATGGTAAGATTTCTTTTTTAGGCTGAATAATATTCCATTGTATGTATATATGTGTATGCATGTATATATACACATACATACATACATACATACATACATACATACATACATAAACATCTTTATCCAGTCATCTATTGATGGGCACTTAGGTCGCTTCCATATTGGCTATTATAAATAGCGCTGCAGTAAACATAAGGATGCATATATTTTTTCGAATTAGTGTTTTGGATTTCTCCCATAAATACCCAAAAGTGTAATTGCTGGGTCATAAGGTAGTTCTGTTTTAATTTGAGGAACCTCCAAACTGTTTTCCATAGTGGCTGCACCAATTTGCAATCCCATGAACAGTGCATGAGAGTTCCCTTTTCTCTACATCCTCACCAATACTTGTTTGATATATTGATGATAGCCATTCTGACAGGTGTGAGGTGATAGCTCATTGTGGTTTTACAGGGGGGTTTTCACATATGTCATATCTCTATTGTGCTTTTCACATAGTGCAGTTTGTACTATAGAAGTCATCTTAAAGAAACAAGCCCCCCCCCCAACAACAATTAACAGTTTATTATAAAAGTGTGCTTTATTATAAGGAAAATTTAAATATAACCAACAATACTGAAAATAATGTAACCGGCATTTACAGCCTTGGTCAGAGTTCCTTATTAAACAGGCATTTTTTGCTATTCCATGAAATAGTCAACAATCAGCTTATGCAACAAAACAGGTAACTTTAAAAAGTGAATAAAGAACACAGAATGATGAGCCAGAAATCTGGAGTTCCATGTGTTTTTTCCTGTTTAACAGACATGGCTTTTAAAATTTAAAAAAAAAAAAAAAAAAAGTCGTCTTCATGTAGTAAGCTCTCTTCCTACAAGAAAGTTTACAAAATTGTTAAACTGTTTTAAAATGTGGCTGAAGTTATATTTTACAGACTTTAACTTCTTATATATACATTATCTAATTAACACATTTTAACATTTTCATTATATAAGACCATAAACATCCTCTAATGAGACCATAGTAGCAACAGAATAATTTTACCCATGTATATATTTCTTTAAAACATGTTTCCCAAAATGGAATTGCTCATTTAAAAGTGAACAGCTGGTCAGAATTAATTTCTCTAGACATCGGGATCATGTAGGCTAGAAATCATGTCAAACTATATTGCTTTGGTTAAATAAAATTCATGTTATGTGCCGAATAATAAGCATATCTGTTATCAATGAAAACCTATAAAGGTTGAGTTCATTCTGCACTTTTAACTGTGAGTGTACATGAAAGCAAATGGCAATGCCTGAATGGTATATTTGGAGTAGGCAGAAATTCCTTTTATCTTTGTATATGGTTTTGCTGATAAAAATTTATTTCTATTACCTTGGAGGAACCCCATGATTCAGATGTCTGAAAGTACTGTATTATGGACACCTAGTGAAGAACAAAGAAATATCTTGTGGGCCTGAAATATCCTGATAAGACCCTCAAATTATTTTTGGTATAGAAGGGGTTTTTTTGTTGTATTTTTTGTTTGTTTTTGTAGTGTATATAAGATTTTAGGCTTTTAGATGACAAGTAAATTTAAGTAGCTTTTTTTTAAAAAAAAAATTTGTGGCATTAAATGTTAAACTCAAAATTTTAAAGATAAAGAGAATTGCACATGAAAAAGGGAGCAGAGATATATGCTTTATGAAGAAAAAGTGTTAATGATCTCTCATCTCAAAAAGACTCTTCTTTATTACAATGACTAAATTGCCTGCCCTTAAAACCACTGATCTATGTAGGTTACTGACATTATGCCAAAGAAGTCAAAATGTACTTTATTGCAAAAAATATAAAAGGTTTTAAAATTGCATATGATGTTTTATACCATTTCATCAATAGGCCAAGGTCAGCACATAACTTATCAAGCCAGAAAAACTTTAAAACAAAAATAATTAAAATTGTACTTACTATATATATGAGTTGTAAAAAGAATGTGATGCCATGCTGTTTAGCATGATTCATTGCCAAGTTCCCTCTTACATGGGCATAGTCACTAACATATCAATCTGAGTAAGTCAGAACAAATACGTATCGCCTATGATAACATCCTTATCTTCTTAAACACAGATACTTTCAGTATATTACAATTACTTGAATAAACCTCTCAATTTTGTGGAGTAGAAAATCATTTTATCAGTATGTCAATATTTTTATGATCTACTCTTTAGAAACTGATGTTAAAGCTTATTGTCTGTTAAATCACTACTGTGTACTGATACAATGTAAATGTAAAAAAAAGGAAAAAACCTGAAATCACAGAAAATGCTTGGCATCTACACAAACACATTCTCAGTGGACTAACCACTACTGTGTAATTTTGTCACTACAGGTCTTCTTGCTCCAAACTTTTGCTTCATGCAGTGGGTTCAACAATATCCATGTTTGTTCCAAACAGGGCAACTAATTGTTCTTCATAGGTGGTGATGTTCCTTTTCATAATTTCCATACAAGGTCCCAAAAGCCTTTCAAATGCTTGCACATCCATGGCTAAGAAAAGGGGAGAATAAAAAATAAATAAATAACATTCTTTGAAACTCTGCAAAATTTCTGAGACACTTATGACATCATTCTGCACATGTCAATAATACAATGGTATTTTTAGATTTAAAAAAAGGCATAAAGATAAAAATGTTCCACTTTTCAAAAGGAAGTAGCAGGGGTCTCTTGACAATATGATGTGCAATGCAAGGTTGGTGGGAGGTTCCTGATCTAGGTTGAGAAAAGAATGAGAGATTGTCACGGGCAAGACTTTGGAACTTAAAATAATTAGTTTTGATGTCGTCACCTGAGTAATACAAACTCTTCAAAGATGGCAACAGAGTGTTTTCTATCCTATTTTTCCTCCTCAGGGTTTACAGTGCTACGTTGTAAAGACCAAATGTCACCTTTTATAATTTTAACTACTGTCTAGTCACTTCAAAATTGCAGCCCACATAATACTTTTGTCTACTTCTATAAGTATATATTATATGTCACGTTGCTGGCCTGTCTCATGCAATATTTTAAACAATTTATAATATGCACATGGAAAATATCATACTACCATATAAATACAAATTAAAATACGTTGTTTTTTGCCTTTCAAATTTGCAAAGGTAAAAAAGGCAATGGTTATAATAAAGTGAATGGATGTTCTTGCACTGATGGTAACATAAATTGGTACAAATAAAAGTTATCTGCCATATATATAACTATAAAAAGAAAATCCACTTCTGAAACCATTTCTAAGGAAAAATCCTATATATGGAAAAGTAGTCTATACACACACCTCAAAAAAGAAAACCTTTCCCCCCACAAATGGAGCCAGAACTCTCAAAATATTTACCAGTGGGGGATTATTAAATAATTTATAATGTGTATATTTCTCTAAGAGGATGTTACACTTTGCTGTTAAAAAAAAAAACGCGGAAATGCCTAAGCTATAATGAATTTAGAAAAGTTTACAAAATAGTTTAAAAACAGAAAACTCGAGCAAATAAGAAATAATAGGTTGTGGCAGTCATTAAGTGGTGGTGATATGGGTGCCTCTTAGTTTTTCTTTTCTGTATTTCTCAAATTTTCTTTAATGTGAATATAATTTATTATAGAAAAAAATAATGGGGTGTCACATCACCTTTACTATTACTATCTAATATCTCTACTCAGGGATATAACCTGTCAGTTTCTAACTGTCTTCTCTTTCATCAAGTATAGCACTTGATTAATATTATACTTTAAAACCTTTTAAAAAGTGACTTCTCTAAGAAGTTAATTCTGAGGATAATAGCAAATTTTAAGAACACTGAAGCTAAGCTTATTCTACTAAACTAGGGGAAGAGAATAGTGGCTAATTACTGTTGAATCATTTTTTAAAAGAAAATGTTACCTATATTGACACCACCTGAATTATATTTTTCATTATTAAAGTAAGTTATTTCTTATATATAAAACCTCACATATAGATATTTTCCAGCTGAAGATGGCATTTCTGCCAAGCTACTATATGGTATAAGATGGTAATTAAACAGGTGAACAATAATGAAAATTTTATTGCACTTTGACAAACCTGAACCTTTGTTTCCCAGTACTAGGATAAGTATTACCACAGACATTCCAACTTTCCATACAGAGCTTAATGCACTTTATAAAAATATTGTTTTGACCTTTTTTGAGGAACACAACATAGTGCATGTTATTTATTTGAAAGATCAGATATAAACCTCAGTACTCAGTGTTCTTATTTTAATAACCAAAATAGGATGTTGTTTCATGTTTCTGAAAAACAACACAATGCGTATGTATGTGAAAATTTTAAAGGAAAAAATGGCTTCCACAAACTGATTTTATACTGCAATGAATCCTAACTTTGTTATATATTGTGGAGACCATAAAAACCATGAGACCAATAAGATAATCCATTACAACATGAATATGTAAAATGCAGACATAACAATTTCAACCAGGAGAAGCATGCCCACTATTGTGAGTCCTACCTAAACATTTGACGGTCCCAATGGCGTGTGCAGACGCTGCTCGAGGTTTGTTAGTTACCAGAGCGAGTTCTCCGAAGTACTGTCCCCGAGAACACCGAGCGATTTCTACTGCACCGTTCTCTTCCACTTCTGATTTACCCTGACAAGGTAATCAAAAGCATTAACTTTTACTCAGCTTGTTAGAAATAAAAGTTAACCTTGGTCTAAACATCAAATAGAAAATTTATTATGTTCCTTGCTAATATCTGTGGGTTTTCAGAATTTACACTCACCTTCCTTTTCATAGTAATTTTCACTTCTCCAGATTCTACAATGAAAAAGGAATCAGCCAAATCTCCCTATGAAAATAAAAACAGAGGGTGAAATTGCAAATTTAGTTGACAACAATCCTCTTGCCTATCATATCCCTGAAGTTAATCCAACCCCAATGCACAGATGATTTGCTTGACAAGTGAAATCCCACAGGAACCGGCTACCTCTCACTATGGAAAATGAGAGGTTACAACTGACAATTATAAAGTAATGATTTCATCTGTAAAATTATTTGAAACAGTATATTCTCTACCACAGCATTTCTGCTAAAACTATCCAAGAAAACATGGCAAATAACACTGGGGTAAGAATTTCAATAAACTTCAGCCTGGATAACAGCAGAAGATGTTAGAAAAGGCAGCACCGTTCCCAGCAGCACCTCTTCAGTCAGCAGAAATATGTCAGCTGATGCTGTGCGCCCTGTGTTGTTCAAATATAACAAGCATTAGCATGGTGGCCCAAGATAAGCTACTGACTCCCGAAGAGGGCACTGCCCAGACTTATTTGGAAACAGTAGATGTGGGTCCTGATGTTTTGATTGCAGTTAGCTAGGGGACCAAACTCTGAGATGCCAGTTTACTGACAATCCACCTCAAGGCCTTGAAAAGACTTCTAAAAAGTGTTGCCATTTCTGACTACATACTCTTTTTCTTGGTGGAATAAACTGCCATGATTTCCAATGATGCCTTCTGAATTAAATAGTATAATCAGAAGATAACAGGTACTGACTTTTTGAGCCTCTCAAAGTGATTGTGAAGAAACTTAGGTATTTCAAAAGTCTAATACAATTCAAGAAATAAAGTATCAGATTACCTCACACAAATGTAGTCTAGATTTATGTAATATAGTGTAGACATGTATGTTTATAAATGCTTAAAAGATAACTAATATCTCAAAATATCTCTAATAAACTCTAGTATATATATCACCTTTCATAAAAGCTTCATGTTAAATTTTCAAGTGTTTTGAATCATAATAGGGCTAAAGACTACTCTGTAATTTTGTTCTCAAAACATGCTCTAAGTGCATGTAAAACTGGTGAAATCTAAATAAAGTCTGTGGATTAGGCCAATGTCAGTTTTCTAGTTTTGATATTGCACTGTAGTGATGCAAGATGCACTGGAGAAACTAGGCGAAGAGTGCATGGGCCGTCTTTGTATTATTTTTGCAACTCCCTTTGAAGCTATGTAATTTCAAAATAAAAAGCTAAAAGAAGGTGTTCTATATTTTGTTACTTATCAATTTATATAGTAGAACCTTAGCTTTGTTCTTTGATTTGACTCCACTTCTTTCCAATCCTTCACTGCTACAAACCCTATGTGTATGTACAGAGATTGATTTACTTGTTTATTTCCCTTCTAAAATAATTCTTTCCTCAGTCTCACAGTCCTTGAATCTTGTTTCACATACATCAAAAGACAATATTTTAATAGAGTATAATACAGTATAATATTGATAAAAATTATAGAATCTATTAAAAATCTGTTTAAATCATTTGCTTAATTCTTCAAAAATGTAACTAGGACATAATGTTGCATGCTTGTGGGTCCCAGGACTGGCTGGTCCCAGGTCTGGCTGTGATCCAGGCTCGTGGCTAGGAATAGGACCCTGGATTTAGAATGTTACATTAGTGAGCAGGGTGCCTGTGCCTAAAATATGTAAACATAATTCAGCTTATTGTATCACACGTGTGGCTAAATGCCATTACTGTACTTCACTATAGCCATGTGGTCCCCTGGAGAACAGAAGGGGAGCACAAGAAAGGGGAGCAGAAGAGCATAAGCAGAAGCCCACTTCCTGCAATAGACTGCACTTCCCCCAATAGAACTGCACTCCCCACAATAAAGTTGGTGCGGGCCATTTCATTTTCATGTCGGCCTCTTGTGCATTCTTCCAACTGGGCATCTCACCACCGAAACCTTCCCTTCTTGACCAGCTTGGCACTGATAATGCTGTATTTGTGAACTTCAACTGTCTTCCTAAATTTTACTTCTTGGTAGCCCTATTCTAACCAAAGGTATATATTACTACTGGTTTCAACTGGGATCTTAGAAAAAAACATTACAAGTTAAATAATATGTTGGCCCCCATTTAGCGCCTGGAAGCCAATACAGTATATGGTACAGTGTGTTCCCTTCCTGGTTAATTTTATCAGAGAGCAGTCACAGGCAGTTTCAACATGAACTTACATACAAAATGCTATAATATCTTCCAATGGACCTTCCGGGTCCTTACTAATCTCACAGAATGCTCCCCTGTTTTTCCTCTTAAAAATGACATCTTATTCTTTATATACATGTGAATTTTGTGTCATGTGCAAATATCCATTTGATGATTTAATGCATATTCATTAAAATTATATAAATGAAAATATTCAAATAGCCTAATGGCTATAAATTAAACCATTTTTAGTAAATTAAACCAGATCATTTGGTAGAAGTAATATTCATTTAATCCATTACTATATGCTAATTATAGACACATGAAAAATTTACCAAGATTTACAATGTAGAAGAACCTTTTGGAATATAACCCTAAACTGAATTACATAAAAAGTATTATACCTGAGCAATGATTTGTTCTCCATCGTTGTATACTTTGGTACCTATCACATCTACCACTTTCAGGCGTTCAGAAACCTGCAAAGGGGAAAAAAAGACAACGTTAAACAGATTATTGGGTAATCTTACTTATTTCAGAGATGTAAAAATTGGTAGCCCACAGGCCAAATACACTGAGCAGTGTGTGGTTTTATGTGTTGTAGTAATTAACAGCCAGCATTTTTAAATAAATTTCTCATAAAAATTTGAATTCCCAGCTTCTCTTGAAAAATCAGGAGATTCAGCAACACTCAGCCCATATTTGCACATAGCAACAGTAAGCTATGGTGGAATAGCAGTTGTTTCTTTAGATAAAGCACATGTTCTCTAGTTTACCAAAGCCCCTACTGGCTTGGTTTTCTTCCTTATGTTACTTGCCTAGTAATTTCCGACCCTCTGATCTATTTTTATTTAAAGAGATATGCTGCTAGAGAAGATGAGCTGCCTAATATGCATTCTATAATATGGCCAAAATTTCTGCCAGGCATATACTGACAGTACAATAAAGAGATATTTCAGTAGATGAGTCAGTACTAACCCCAAGGTTTTTGGCTGAGATGCCAGAAGGACTAAGATGGGGAAGAAAAGGGAGGAGAAAATTTCAGATGTGTTAGGTCTGAGGTGTCTATTAGGTGTTTGAGAGGAAATGTTAAATATGCAGTTGGTAAATGAGTCTGGCATACAAGGAAGGGTTCTTGCCAAGTGATGTCAATTTTAAAACACTGCAACATACAGGATTTAAAGCCAGGGGATATGACAAGTTCATCAAGTGAATAAGAGTAGCTTAAAAAAAGAAAACACCCTGGAATGCCAATTTTAAAAGGAAAGGAGAAGAGGCCAGTGAGGATACTGGGTATTTAGATAACCTCTCCCTGAAAAGGTACTCTAATGGCTATTGCTGACACTTACATGACTTTTTTAAGTCTGCTTTTAGATAAAGACCGCATGTAACTCTGCTATAGATGCTCACAGGAATCTATTACTTGTAAACAACAAAACAAATGCAATTATATGTAGTAAAAGAAATACTGAGTTATACAAACACTAAAATTTTTTAAATGAAAATATGGATAGATTTTTATTAAAAGAAACTTTTGTGTAGAGGTAAACATTCCTAACAAAACAAAAGCTTTTAAAGCAAAATAAAATAAAAACATGAATATATACTTACTTCCAAAGATTTAAGGAATGGCAGTGACTCAATAAAGCTTTCATACATTTTTCTTTTTTTGGCATTATTTTTTACAATTATTCTTCTGAAGGTTACCCTGTCCTAAAAGGCAGAATATCAAATACAAAGACAATTAAAAGGGAGATTTTATGAGGGAAAAAAGTTTAGAGATAGTTTCATTTTATTTCCTATAAGGAACAAACAACTGAAGATTCTGAAACAAAAGAATAACAATATTATACTATTAATTAAACTAGTTTCAGATTTTTACTTCTTCAAGCATAAAATATAAAATCATATAAAATATTGTTTTCATTTTTTTAAAGAAAGCATCAGTTTTATTCAGGACAGAGCTCTGAACACCACGTAATTAGGCTAAACCCACGAGGTGGCGCTGTCACACCATTTTAAAAACTAGATACTATTAACCGTATTTCCCCCTCAGCTTTATTGAGATATAATTGACCTATAATGTTATGTAAGCTTAAGGTATACAATGTGTAGATTTGATATATATTGTGAAATGACTACCACAGCAGGGTTAGCTAACACCTCTATCACCTGACATAATTACCATTTATTCTTTGTGGTGAGAACATTTAAGATTTATTCTCTTAGCAACTTTCAGATGTGTAATACAATATTAATTATAATCTCTATGTTGTACATTCACTCCCCATATAATTTAGTCATCTTATAACTGGAAGTTTGTACCCTTTGACCAATAACTTCCCATTCCCCCCACCCCTCAGCCGCTAGCAACCATTTTACTCTGTTTCTATGAGTTCGAACTAGCACCCAGTTCTTTTACTGTGGATGACAGCCCTAAACTGTTATAAAATTGACTCTCTAAGACATGACCAGCATTTTTTTTTGAGGTACAGACATATTAGTTTCGGGTGTACAATATAATGATTTGTTATTTGTATATATTGTGAAATGATCACCACATTAAGTCTAGTTAACGTCTGTCACCTACATAGTTACAAAACTTTTATTTTTCTGGTAAGAACTTTTAAAATCTACTCTCTTAGCAAGTTTCAAATGTACAATACAATAACACTACAGACACCATGCTGTGCATTATATCCCCAGGACTTTTTATTTCATAACTGGACGTTTGTACCTTTTGACTCCCATCACCCAAGACCAGCATTTTTATAAAAAATAAAATAGAACAGAAAATAGCATGTGTCCCTTTTAGTAAAGTGATTTTTAGTGATATATTTACACACAAACACATACAAACATATGCACTGGTTGTGATGTTTCCTAATGTGTTTCTTAATGTGGGCTGTAGTAAAAAAATAAAAAAATACATGGAAAACACTGTTAGAAATTTTTTTTTAAATCATAAAGCAATTATAACGTAAGAGTTCTTGGAAAACTTTTTTGGTCACATCTACATTATGTCAGTTCTCTGTTTTTAAAATGTGCATAAAGAAACTACAACTTCTTGAGTAAAGTCTAATTCCAGTGTTTATTTCATGCTCGTTTTAAACTGTTCCTATGTTTATACTACTTAACCTCAAAAATACAGAGCTCAATTAAGGGACTAAAGAAATTTTAAAGATAACAGCTCAAAAAATGTTTTTTCTATAAGTTTTATTTTGCAAATATTCCTACAAAACATTATTTTAGTTCTTAGTAAAGAGCCCCCAGAATTATGTTAGTTTGACGTACACTGATAATGATACCATTTTAATATAAAATATAAAAACTGGGATATGTTCATTAATTAATTACTATGCCGACGTATTAAGGCTGAATTGAAATGAACTGGAGAAGGATGGAGAAAAATGCCAGTGTGGATGTATCTGGGAGATGAAACATCCTGTTCTCCAATTTAGTATATTACAACTTTATAAGGGCTGTAATTTGTATTTGTGCTTTTTTTTTTAAGAAAGTTTTACAAGGTAATTAGCAAAAATAGTTTTCCAATTTCCAAGCTTGGCTCTGCATCAGAATCAGCTGTACTGTTAAAAAAAAAAAAAAAAATTTTCCTGAGATTCCAGACTTTAATGACTCAAAGTCTCTGCATGTAGGGCTCAATAACAGATCAGAGCTCCACCACAGAAGTACAGGTGTAAAGCAAATCCTAAGAGAAAACTCCTTTATAGACAAGTTTAACTTTGCAAATAATAATACTCAGTGACAATTAACCTTAGAGAATTAACTGATCTACATGACCATGCTGATGATTCAGAGGCGATTACTAAAATGACTAGGATAAAAACATTTGAAATGGGACCTTCTGAATTACATTTACATGTCACAATGGATGTGAAGAGGTGGGCCACTAATAGAAAAATTTTCCTGACACATATAGCTCATTGTGGTTATTTTTTAAATTGCTAAACTATTTCTAGTCTTCTCTGTTTTGTAATAAACTCCACCCATAAAATGTTGTTGCAGCTGGTTCCCAAACCTGATTCTGTATCAGAATCACTTGAGGAGCTTTTATGAAATATAGGTTATTGAGGCCTTAAACAAAAAATTTCTACTTCCCTGAAAAGAGGCTAGTTAGGCGAATTGCTCTTAAAAAGCAGGACTTCAATATTGATTGATTATATTATTCTAATTATTTAAAAGAGCTATTGCACTAACGCAAATACCCCAAGGTGATCATCACAAACTGTCTACTTTTATAAAGTTTAATAGCATACAGATTAGTAAAAATCTCTGAAAAATGCCTGATCCTTCTTGAAAGCTTAAGTATCATGCACTCTGGGAAACGGTGGGCCTTTATACCTGCTTTACAGCTTCTACCAGGGCTTAAAACTATTAATACTCAAAGGGGTCGACCAGATGCCTATGTGATCTCGACCCTAGAATTTGCAAGCAGGAAGTTTCCTTACCATGAGATAACCTGACCCTGGCTGGCAACCCCATTCAGAGGGTTAATTTTTTAAATGCTACTCCTTAATGAAACAAGTCATGGCTGACTCTAGCTTTACCTGCTGCTCTGATGACAGGCAAATACTACCTATGGACCAAGTCTACAATAGTTTAGAGTTTTTGCTGGCTTTGGATATTCAAATCTTTGATAGTTCTTCAGATGATGAGTTTCCCTCCACCTGAAACAATTCCAATTTTTCTTCTACAACTTAAAAATTAACTCATCACATTTTAAATAAGTAAACAGTAATGGCCTGGTTCTAATTGGAAGAAATGTACGCTATGTCTTATTTCTATGATCAAGCGATATTCTTATCAGCTGAATCCCCTTCAGAATCAAATGCTGAGTTGTGACTGAATAATGTATAACATCTATAAAGCTACAGTCCTCGGAAATGAGATTGTTAACATGCTTAATATTATTTCAATCTCTCCTCCTTCCACAAAGGATTTCAGAGAAATAACTGGATAAATGCATGTCAAAACTGTAGGGTGGGTTGTTTTTAACAATTTTAAAATAAAATACAAGTATTGTAAACATTCCCTTAAATCAGTGTTGCTGAGTATTCTGGACACCAGCAGCATTGGTGTCTTATGGGAGCTTATGAAAAATGCAGAGTCACAGGCCTTGTCCCAGATCCACTGAATCAGAATCTGTATTTTAACTAGATTCCCAGGTGATCTGTAATCTGAGAATCACAAGCTTCCAGAATCAGCTTTACTAGTGCCTGCTACTCTGCTTCCTGATTATCATCTATGAAAGGACTCTCTCCCCCTACCTCACTCAAACATCTCTAAACCAACTTTTAAGTCTCATAAAAATACCACCTAAGTCCTAGAGCATCTGATTAAAATTTGTCTGTAGTAAAGCCTTGGCAAGAGGATTTTTTTAAAACACTCCCCCCACCCCCAAGTAATTCTGATATGCATCCAAATGAGAGGCACAGGCATCAATTTTTTTTTTTTTTTGCAAAGCAGCTTTTCAATGCAAAGTTTTACCAATCAATTTATACCACACCAAGAGAATCAGTTTATAGTGGTTACTCAAACTCTATCATGCATCAGAATCACTTGGTGGACTTGCTCAAATATGGATTGCTAGGATCCAACTCCGGAGTTTCTCATTTAGTGGGACAAAATCAATAAGTGGAATCCCAGAATTTGTATATCTTGCAAGTTTCCAGGTGATACAGATGCTACTGGTCAGGAGACCACACTTTGGGAACCACAGATTATATAATACTAAACACAGAAAGCTCTCTGAGAAAATAGCACTGAAGGCTTTGGTTGTTTGTGAGGCTAGCTAGTTAAGAGTGGGTAAAAGATGACCATTTTGGAGCTGAGTGTCTTTCCAGGGCCAGTACATTGGGCGCCTGACTTCACTGGGGAAACAGAACAGGGAGAGTTCAACTTAGCACAGTTGTAGTGCACAGTTCAGCATCCAGTAGTTGCTTCATAAAATCCCCAGTGCCTGGTGATGACCCCAAATAAATCTACCTATTAGAACTAAAATACTGGTTTTTGTCACAATGCTTTATAACATTCAGGTCAAAAAAATATTTCACTCACCAAACCCCACAGAGCACCTGGAGAGGTAGCAGTGATTGTGGCTGCTCTGGGTGTATTGTACATTAAGGCCAGTTCACCAAAACTCCCACGATTGTCGTAGTTACCAACACATCTTCCAACACCATCACATTTTACATAAATATCATATGTTCCTCTGTTGGACACAGGAAAAAGAAGTAAAAGTAGTTCAAGTAAAATTTCAGTACAAAAAAACCTGGTTTCAGAGGAGAGCCCATGCAATAAAATCTCATTCCCAGCCTCTGTTTCCCCTGTGATGACAATAAGCAATAAAAGGGCATCAATGTGTCAGAGACACCATCTGTTACAGAAGAATATGAAGAGACCACCCATCAACTAGACCAGAGTAAGGACCGTACATGTACCTACTGGGGAATATGAGGCAAAACCATAAAAATTCAAGACAAATGATAAAAATATAAGAGAGCAACCAAATAATATATGCATAGGCAACCATCTGAAAGAATGTATATGAAAATGTGTAAGAATAGTGAAGGATTCCAGGGACATTAACTATATAAAGAGTTTCTGTTTCTAAAATAAACAAGTACTACTTTTGAGACTAGAAGAAAATAACTTTTTAAAAAATATATAGCTCTAACAATTTGGTCAGCCATTATTGTATAGTATTTGGGAGGGTCCTTTATGATCTAAAGGAGGGGCTGGCAAGCTGTGGCCCATATACCCAACCGCCTGCATTTGTAAAGTTTTATTTAAACACAAACAAACTGGTTTATGCGTTATCTATAGCGGATTTGTGCTAAAACATCAGAGTTTAGTAGCTGCAAGAGAGCACATGGTCCACAAAGCCTAAAAAATTTACACATTTATATCATCTGACCCTTTATTTTCAATCAAACCCCTATCTAATTATAAAAGTAAAAAGTGACAGAAATTCAGAGTTAATATCTGAACCTGTTTTTTTTTTTAAATAGTTTCTCTGTGTTTATCTTTTAATTGGAGTTCTTTTTCTAAGCAAATAAGCCTCAGTGTGCATGCCTCTGCACTAGATATGTCCAGACAGTACATTTATATGAACTACATCCTTCTTGTAGAGGACTGTCTTTCCATATACTGCATTTAATCAGAGAACATGGTTTCAAGGCTTGCTGAAGAACCTGTGAGGGCAAAGAGGAGAAACTCCAGTTTTATCCTGTTAGCTAAACCCTCACAAAGACGAAAAGGAAGTATTTTTGTTAAAAATGGATTATGAATGGTAAAAATATAATAAAAGCAAAAACAAGATAATAGGTAAAGGTAGTATTGAATAAGGAAGAGAATAATTGGTTTTGAATAAAATTCATGGGTTGAACGGCTATTTCAGGGATACTGTCTAGAATTTGTTTCATGAATAATTATTTTTCAAATATAGATTAATTCTTCTATCTATGCTATTTACACTTTTGCATCAAAACTGTTCTCTACATTTTCTACCTTAAATAAGGTAAAATATACAACAAATGTGCTGATGAGAAGTAAAATGAACTACTGTCCAGTTAAAATCAAATGAATCAAAAATCTAATAAAATACTGTGTGCTGCTTTTCTATGTAGATTCCTTCTCTGATAATGTGAGGCCTCAGGCAGTGCAGAGTTGTGGAAAGAACACAAACTGGCCAAGAGACCTGGCTGTGGAATTTGCTATACAATGATCATCTGGGTGAACTAAACCCCACTCAGATCCCTTCTCTATGCCTGAGTTTTCATCCATCAAATGGACGATTAGGATCTACCTGAAAAAGATGTACTATATACAAATGTTAGACAGTTTTTATAGTTCAAAATACCTACTAAAAGAAGATTAATCCTGTGTTGTATCTGGGGTTCTCATAGACTCCCACAATTGATATAATTAAATAGTTGAATGACTTTCTGAAGTGTTTCACTTGATGAAAGCTGTTAATGATATCAAAACCATGACTTTAATTTACATATGAGACAACCCGTTCTGTTCTATTCTAAAATCACAGAGTCCACCCCTGCCCTGGCTAGTGCCTTGGCAAAAGCTCTCTAAGTCACCATGGCATTCACGATGAGGGAATGGGGGAATCAGTGAAAACCCTTGATTCAGAGAGCATGCATTACTCTCTGAAGAGCCTAGATCAAGAAATGAGGACTAAGCAGACAGATGGGGAGTAGTTTTCCCACAAGGCTTCTGAGTTGAACACAACTCTACACAGAGAAGCAAATGGAATCCAATAAATCAGGCTGGGAGAGTATCTGAATTCCATACAAAAGAAGAGGGGCTAGGGATACCAACTGTCTCATAAACACTTCACTATCACATTACAAAAGTGAAGAAATACTCAGTTCAGAGTGATCCCCTATTACATTTTAGGACACTTAATTATTGCTTAAAGCATACTTAAAGCATAAAGCTTTGAAGTAGAACACAACTTAAGTTTTCTGAAATTAGATTTTCAATGTAAATGCATGCCTTCTCATTTAAATAAAATTTCTCTACAGAATTTTAAAAAGACAAATATAACAACAAATATAATAACAAGAAATATAGAATTTGTAAAAGACAAAGCATAAAGAATTTCTGGAAGGACACACAAACTACTCACTCTACTTACTGGCTGGATGATGCTGAAGCAGTAGGAAGAGAAATTGACTTTTTACCATATGCCCCTTTGATTTTTTTAAACCATGAGCATGTTTTGCTTTATAGTTAATAAAAAAAGAACCTCTTAAAAAACATAACGGATTGAGTTATACTGGGATTTAACATCCCAGGTGCCGTATTATGCTTCTAATTCGCACTGTAACAGGCATCTATTACATACTACCTCTCAAATAGAAGTTAACAAATGAAGAGGCTCACAGTGTCAGAGCTGTACAGATGGAACTAACCAAAAATCAACAGTTCTTCTATAAATCATGCCTCTTTTCACGATCTAGTCTGGTTTTACTGCATGCATTCACAGCAGGTTTACATGCCTATTATGTACTAATAAGAGTAAAGAGGCAACAGCAACTGTTATCTATTAACTTGTCAGTCATCATAATAACCACTGAGATTAAACACAAAAGGTTTGTTACATTTCTGTAGCAAAGTTATGCAAAACTTACCTATCAATTACATAAAAGTTGTCACCATCATCACCTTGATCGATTACATGTTCCCCTTCTTTGACCAATTTTTCGAACATGGCATCTAATACTTGAGACATCTGCTCCTATTTTTTTTAAACAAAAGATACAATCTTTGTTTATCTACAACATCTTTTCTTACGTAATGATAATTCACTTTGTATTCTGTGAATAAGTGCAAAGAAGTGAAAATACCATCATTGCTATTAAGTCTTGTCAAAAAATACACAGTACAGTCTTTCTAACCACATACAAATGAGATAATTATATATTTATCTTATATTCAGTATCTAAATGAACATAATTATAATTAGGCTATTTCAAAATATTTGTAATTATTACCACTTTAATATGAAAAATTAGCCACCAAACCGTCATATACCTTGTGAAATATAATATTAGCAACTAAAATGACCAGGTTAGTAAAGAACTACTGCAAATGTCTTTTAAAAATATGTTTTTACAATTACTCTATATTAGTCATCACTAGAATTTATATAAAGATTACCTAAATAGTTAGTAAATTCAAATCCTGACTCCAATCATTTTTGGTTTAGCACCAAAAACAAAACAAAAATAAAAGCAAAACAAATAATGGTAAATATTCTATCATTATTCTTTGTTACTAAGGTTCTCTTCAAGAAGAAACCATATAATTCCCTAGGGCAGATTTATTAAAACTGAAGCCAGAAACATCAAATCCATTATCCAAAAGCTATGTAAAATATATAAAAATTTGATTCTGCTAAAATGTGGTTGATGAGGCTTGACTGAGAATAAACTTCAGCTAGTAAGAATAAACGAGGAGGTTAAAGAAATCCTTCCTCAGAACAAACACAGAAAGAAACAATTCAAAGGTCTTAGAACAAATGGATATGGAGAAACAGTGTGGTGTATTGTAATAGAAAAATAAAAAGCCTTAAAAGGGTTATTTTCTTTACCACTTATTAGCTCTGAACATTTGATCAAGTCACTCACTCTCTGTGAGTATAAAAAGGGTACAGCACTAACTGCCCAGAACAAAATCAATTATTATAAGGAGCTGAAGATAGATTGGGGTTGGGGAGGAGATACAAGTGGAAAATGCATGGTGAAGAAACAAGATGTTTTGGTTCAAAACCATGAATCAACCACATGTGATTCTCTTCTTTTTGAGACCCTGTTAACATTTCATAGAGAATATGACGGTATGAATCCACAACAATATACAGTGTGGGAAAGGGAAACTGATGGAGAGATTTCTGGAGCAAAGGTGAGATAAATGGGGGAGAGAGAAAGGGTGCAGCGCAAAGTAGGACAGATGGGGTCAGCCACCTTTCAGAGCACCAGCAGGCTAGGAAACATCTGGTTTAGTCAAGATGGTTCTGAGACACAGCTGAAAACAAGTGGACTGATTCAGAGTCATAATCACTTGATACCTTCTGGATGCCACCACTCTGAACAAAGAATGCCTAGCAACCAAATACTGACCCCAACTCTTTCCAGACAAAAGATTAGAGTCGGGTTTTTGGCAGAAACTAAACAAATTAGAGAAAACTAGAACAGCTACTGTGAATACTGCCCTAGAACAAGGACCTTCACTTGCTGTCATTTAGGGGTAACAGCTGACATGTAACAGTTGACTCTCTGGTCACTCTACCTGAACAGTTAGTACATTGGTTGAGAGGCCTGCCTTACTTGGAGCTCCAAGTCAGCTTTGTGTTGCCTTTCTGGTATGCTACACAACTAAGATAAACAGCAAAACAACACTAGATGAGTTAGACAATTCAGGAACAGTAAGAGAGCTTTTAGTAAATTCTACTCTGTATACCCAGAGATATTCAGTATGGTATCATATCCATGAGATGAAAAAGTACATCAGAGAAAAAGAAGTAAGTTGGAAATTAAAAACATGATTGCCAAGATTTTTTCTTCCTTTTAAATTTTTTTTTTAAAGCAATGTTAGGTTCACAACAAAACTAAACAAAAAGTATAGAGTTCTCTCTCATATATTCTCCACCCCATCCTCAAGCCTCTTCCTACTATTATCATCCCCCACCAGAGGGTACATTTGTTACAACGGATAAACCTACATCGACACTCATTCTCACTCTAAGTCCACAGTTTACATTAGAGTTCACTCTTGGTGCTGTACACTCTTGAGTTTTGGCAAATGTATAATGACATGCACCCATGGTTACAAAATATTTTTAAAAGTAAATAAACAGGTAAGAAAACCAAAAACCTCAAAGAAAGTTGATAAAACATGAAAAGACAAGAGTTCCAGAGAAAGTAAAAATAGAGAAAATAAAGGGAAGAAAATAATCAAGGAAATATGGGATGAATTTTCTAGAACCAAAGGACATAAGTTCTCAGACTGAAAGGGCACATTCAAGTGCCCAGAACTATCAATGACCAAAAACTCTACCCTAACCTGACAATGTGGCTTTAGAATACCAAAGACAAAAAGATTTGCAAAGCTTCCAGCAAACAGAGGGAAGAAGCTCTTAAAAATACAAAAAGATGTTCAACTTCTTTGAGAATAAAGAGAAACGCAAATTAAAACTGAAATGAGATACCACTTTTCATCTGTCAGATTCAAAAAGATAAAAATGTTAGAATAACATACTGTATTGGAAATGGTGTGGGAAAGAGGTATTCTCATACAGACTGCTGATGGGGAGGTAAAATGGAACAAACTACACAGGGCAATCTGTCAATTTTTGATAAAATTTCAAATATGCACACCCTTCACCTCATTTTTTGGGGGGGTACGTTATTCTATAGATATTTGTGAAAAGACGTGCACAGGCATTTTTCATTGCAGCAAAACACGGCAAAAACCTGGGGAAAAAATGAATGTTTACCTACAGGGCACTGGATAAATAAGTTTGGTACATCCATGCATTCGAAAGCTATGCAGCTATAAAAAAGAATGTGAAGATTCTAAGACATTTATCTTTCATTGGAGTCACTGAGAACACTCAAGGGTAATCAGGAAATCTGAAAACCTGCCACTAGGGGAACAGTTCAGGGAACTGGGGACATTTAGGTGAGAGAAAAGTAGGCCTGCTTGTGAACACATCTGCTATCTTCTGTTACCCTGATGATGTTGGTGATTCTAGAGGCCACAACTGGAACTGCTGAGTGGACATTTCTTGGAGATTTCCGCACAAATGTTAAACACCTGCCCAAGAAAGGACTGTCTAGAGTGGCACAGGCTGCCCTGCAGAGAGACTCAAGCTTCTTGTAGCTTGAGGGCAGTATCCAAGGCAGACTTTCCATCTTCCACATGCTGTCGAAAGGGCTCAGTGTTTTTCAAACTGTGTTTTGTGGAACCCTGGGACTTTGTGAAGGTGTTCCAGTGATTCTTTAAACAGCTAATTTAATTGCATTCTTAAAGTGTGTTCAACCATTAAATATTAAAACTAATGGAAATCAAAATGCTCAAATTACATATATAATTTTTTTAGATAAAATTTCACATAACATAAAATTAAACATTTTAAAGTGAACAATTAAGTGGCGTCAAAGTTGTACAACCATCACCTACCTCTATCTAGTTCCAAAAAACTTTCATTGCCCCAAAGGAAACCCTGTACCCATTAGTCACTTGCCATTCTCCCCTCCTATCGGCCCCTGGCAACACCAATCTGTGTTCTGTCTCTATGGACTTACTTATTCTGGATATTTCATATAATACATGATCTTTTCTGTCTTGCTTATTTCACTCAGCATAAGGTTTTTGAGATTTGTCCCTGTTGTAGCATGTATCATACTTAATTCCTTTTTATGGATGATTTATACACACACACACCACAAACTGTTGATTATGCCATCACACTTGGGTTCACTGTGCATAATGTGGTTATTGGCTATTGTGAATAATGTAGCTATAAACATCTGTATATAAATATTTGTTTGAATGTCTGTTTTGAATATTTTAGGTCTATATCTAGGGGTGGAATTGCTGAGTCATATGATAATTTCATGTTTAACTTTTGAGAAACTAACCAAGTTGTTTTCCACAATGCCTCATTCATTTTACTTTCCCACCAGCAATGTACTAGGGTTCCGATTTCTCCAAGCCCTAACACTTATTTTCCTTTTTTAAAAAAATTATACCCATCATATTGGGGGTGAAGTGTTATTTCACTGTAGTTTTGATTTGCATTTGCTTAATGACTGACTAGGTTGTGAATCTTTTCATGTGCTTATTAGTCATTTATATATCTTCTTTGTAGAAATGTCTATTCCAATACTTTGCCCACTTTAAGCTGGGTCGTTTGTCTTTTTGTTGAGTTTTAAGAGTTATTAATATATTCTAGATATTAGGCCCTTACAATACATATGATTTGCAAACATTTTCTCCCATTCCATAGGTTGGCTTTTCACTTTTTTTTTATAATGTCCTTGCTTCACAAAATTTTTTATTTTTTACAAAGTCCAATTTATCTTTTTTCTTTCCTTTTTTTTGTGGGTTTGGAAAAGAATTTATTTTTATTTCTTAATTATATTTTATGGTGACAGTTAACAAAATCTGGTAAGTTTTAGCTGTACATTTTAACAGTAAGGCATACATATGTTTGCATTGTGTTCACCTCCCCTAGTTAGATTTCTTTCTCTCATCACATATTTGACCTCCCCCTCTTCCCCCTCTAGTAACCACTGGTCTATTCTCCACGTCCATGAGTCTCTGTTCACTGGAAAAGAATTTTTAAAATATTTTTTTATTTTTCAATTACAGATGGCATACAATATTATATTAGTTTTAAGTATACACAATGGTGATTAGACATAACTTATGAAGTGATCATTCTGATAACTCTAGTACCCATCTAACACCATACACAGTTATTACAATATTACTGACTATATTCCTTATGCTGTACTTTACATTCCCATGACTATTTTGTAACTACTAATTTGCACCTCTTAATCCCTTCTCCTTTTTTATCCACCTCTAACCCTTTTCCCATCTAGCAAACATCAAAATGTTCTCTATGAGTTTGTTTCTGTTTTATTTTGTTCTTCAGTTTCCACCTGTAAGTGAAATTATATGGCATTTGTCTTTCTCTGTCTGACTTACTCCACTCAGCACAATACCCTCTAGGACCATTCATGTTGTTGCAGATGCAAGATTTCATTCTTTTCTTTTTTTTATAGCTGAGTAATGTTCCATTGTATTTATGTATCCCCTTTATCTATTCAGCCACTGATGGACACCCAAGTTGTCTCCATATATGGCTACTGTATAATAATGCTACAATGAACATATGGATCCACATGTCCTTCTGAAACAGAGTTTTGGATTTCTTTGAAAAAAAAAAATCAAAGTGGTATTACTAGTTCCTTCTTTGTCTCTTATTAGAGCCTTTAATGTCTATTCTATCTGGTATAAGTATCGCTTTTTTTTGTCTGTTTCCATTTTCATGGAAATATCTTTTTCCATCCCTTTATTTTCAATCTGTGTGTCTTTTGATCTGAAGTGAGTCTCTTGTAGGCAGTACATAAAAGGGTCTTGCTTTCTTATCCATTCAGCCACCCTATGTCTTTTAATTCAAGCATTTAATCCATTTACATTTAAAATAATTATTGATAGGCATGTAGTTACTGCCATTTTATTATTTATATTTCTTCTTCCTCCTCCTTCTCCTTCTCCTTCAAGAAGTCTAACATTTTTTAATACTGGTTTGGTGTTGATGAACTCCTTTAGCTTTTTCTTGTCTGAGAAGCTCTTTATCTGTCCTTCGAGTCTAAATGATAGCTTCACTGAGCAGAGTAATAATCTTGGTTGTAGGGCCTGGCTTTTCATTACTTGGAATGTTTTGTGCCGGCACCTTCTGGCCTGCATAGTTTCTGTTGAAAAGTCAACTGAAAGTCCTATGGCACTCCCACGTAGATAACTAATGGCATTTATCTTGCTGCTTTTAAGATTCTTTGTCTTTAATCTTTAGCATTTTAATTATGATGCGTCTTGGTGGAGGCCTCTTTGGGTACATCATACAAGTACTTCCTGGGTTCGTATGTCTATTTCCTTTTCACTAGATTAGGAAAGTTTTCCATCACTATTTCTTCATATAGGTTTTAAATGATTTGCTCTCTCTTCTCCTTCTGGTACCGCTATGATGCAAATATCGGAACCCTTGATGTTGTGCCAGAGGCCCCTCAAACTACCCTCATTTTCTGGGATTCATTTTTCTTGGTGCTATTGTGACTGGGTGTTTTCTGCTACCTTGTCTTCTTAATCAATGATTTGATCTTCTGCTTCATTTAATCTACTGTTGATTCCCTCTAAGGTATTCTTCATTTTGTGTATTGTATTCTTCATTTTTGATTGGTTCTTTATGTTTTCCAACTCTATTTTTATGTTTCTTATCTCTTTGTTAAAGTTCTCACTGAGTTCATCTACTCTTTCCCTAAGTTCACTGAGCATCCTTATAATTAGTGTTTTGAACTCTGCATCTGGTAGGTTGCTTGTCTCCATTTTGTTTAGTTCTTTTTCTGGAGCTTTGTTCTGTTCTTTCATTTGGGACATGTTTCTCTATCTCTCCATCAAACACCCTGTGTTTATTTCTATGTAATAGGTAGAGCTGCTATGTCTCCCGGTCTTAGCAGAGTGGCCTTATGTAGGAAGTGACTTGCGGGGTCCAGTAGTACAGTCTCCCTGGTCACCTAAGTCGGGTGCTCCAGGTGTGTCCCTTGTGTGGGTTGTGTGTGTGCCCTCCTGTTGTAGCTGAATCTTAGTTGCAGTTTGCACATGATTGGTTGTGAGGACTGGCTGCTGAGGGGCTGACCCTATGGAGAATGATTCGCTTTAGCAGGGCTCTGGTGCCTGTCCAATCTGCCCTTTGGGTATGTTGTCCCTGGATGTGACCCTGGCTGGTGCTCCAGCTGGGTCAAAGCCAGCCGCTGGGCATGCTGGACCCAGGGCCTCCTGGGAAGGGCTCCACCACAGGCCAAATTCAGCCACAGCTGGTGCCCTGCCTGGAGCCACCTGGCATGAGCCACCGAGCAATCCACAGATGGATTGCTAGCCACCCTCACTGGGCTTGGAAGTCCCTCAAAAGGCCAAACAGCGAACCAACGCTGCTGCCGCTAGTGCCAAGCTTTGGGTTGCTCAGCACGAGATAGCACGCCGAGGCCGGATGCTACTTGTTTGGGGTTCATGAACCTTTGAGAGATTTTAGGAAAGTCAGTAGCATGAGCCAAGACAGGCTGTTTGTATGTAATAACCACTGGAAATGGCTTGGGCGGGCCCAAAAGTTGGATGGGTGAGATCTGAGGGAGTTACCAGGGTAAGGCGAGTGGTATTAGCTCTGGTTGATAACGACTCAGATATGGTGCCTGCCTTCATCTGCACGCTTGGTTGAGGGAGGGCTCAACAAAGAAACAAGGGTTTCTGCCAGCACTTCTGTTTAGGAAAAAGCTGCTCTTCCTGCTCTTGCTTTGAAGGCAGACAATTCAGTTCCTCCCATATGTCCCTGGTATCTTTTGAGCTGCTGCCTCAGTGCTGGAGCTCAGAGCGAGTGAGTCCATCTACAACTGAGTCTGTGCATGGGCCCTTTAAGAGAATATCTGGGTCTACTGCAGCCTTCTGTCTCACTCAGCCACAACCTCCACTGGCTTTCACAGCCAGAATTTGGGGATTTCTCTTCTCAGCACTGAAACCCTGGGCTAGGGAGCCTAGTGTGGGGCTGGGATGGCTCACTCCTCCAGGGGGACCTCCACAGCTAAGATATCCTTTCTGATTTTTAACTGCACATGCAGGTGTGGGACCAGCCAGTTCCTCATCTTTGCCCCTCCTACCAGCCTCAAGGTGGCTTCTTTAGTATGTCCTTAGCAGCAGGACTTCTATTTAGTCGGACTTCAGGCAATTCTCAAATGATGGTTGTTTTATAGTTCAGCTGTAATTGTGATGTGGTTGTGGGAGGAAGCAAAGACAGTTTTTACCTACTCCATCATCTTGACTGGAAATACTTTCTTTTTTCTTTTCTTCTATTTTTGGCATCTAAGAATTCATTGCTAAATCCAAGGTCATGAAGGATAATCCTGTATTTATAGTTTTGTATACAGTATGAAGTAGGAGTTCAACTTTTTCTTTTGTGTGTGGATATTTAGTTGTCCCAGCACCATTTGTGAAGACATAATTCTTTTCCCATTGAACAGTCTTGGCATTTTTGTCAAAATCAAATGGCCACAGACACAGGTTTGTTTCTGACTCTCAAGTCTATTCACTGTTCTATATGTCTTCCCTATGCCAGTAACACTTTGTTTTGATTACTGTAGCTTTGTAGTAAAAGCTGTGAAGCTGGCAAGTGTGAGTCATCCAACTTGTTCTTCTTCAATATTATTTTGACCATTGGGACCCCCTCCTTGTTATATATACAGTTTTAACACATAAGACAATAGCAAAATGTTAATGTTTTCCTGCTTTAGCTAGCTTTATAATACATAACTGTAACCCATTTACACTTTTAAAATAAATTAGTATTGATAAAAATAATTTTAAAAAGTATGGAATCTATGAATATAGACATATTGTTAAGTAAAAATAAGAACTGAGCAGAATACTGGGTAGAATTTACTGCCACCAACATTTAAAAAGAATATACTTGTATATACATAGCACTACACTGTAAAAAGACACAGGCAAAAAGAATTAGGCTCCTGAGAAACTAGGTTGCTGGGAGACAGAAATGGAAGGGAGATTTCTGTTTACTGACTACTCTTTGTTCTTTTAGAATTTCACTCTTTTATTCCTTTTGAATTTTTATAAATTGCATATGTATACTGATTTAAGATTTTTAGTTAACTAAAAAAATCAAACTCTCCATTTAAACAGAGAACATATTTGCATCTTCATGTGAGCTGAGAAAAACTTTTGGGAGCATAATGGTGATGAGTTTATAGGAAGTGGTTTTCGTCCCTGCCCTTAGTCCCTGTGTGAGCTCTGGCACTGATCTTTGAAACAGCAGCCAGGGCTGAAGATGATGGCAATGTGGCACTAAGACAGTGCTTTCTAGATGTGGTGCTAATTGACCCCACAGGGACCATTTTACTCAAATGAGTTCATGAAGCAGGCAACAGATGGTCACCTATCAAAATCATGAAATTTGATTAAGTGGTTTACTAATTTTTTTTGCTACTGTTTATATTTCAACTCTTTTAGGGCACAGAGACAGGGAATATTAGCTTTATTGATTCGCTCTGGCTGCAAACGTCAAATGGAGAAAAAGATAAAAAACACTGCTATCGTTAATTTTTTTATCTTGGAATTAGCTGCATTTTAAAACATAATAAAGCTTAAGAATTCATACATGGATATATGAAAAAGTAATTCCTGATAAAATACAGAACAATTATTTCTTTTAGAACTTCTCTATGCGACAGGTATCTGTTCTAGTCAATCAAAATGTAATTTCCCCATAATTATGCACAGAATAAAAAGAACTCAGGAAACAGTTAATATGCAGAGGCTTATCACGATGACTGACAACTACTGTAGGAAATCCACATCTTATTTTCCTATAGAATGCAAATTTGAGACTGAGCTCAGTAAAAGGGCTCTGATTCACTTTAAAAAATACCAATTTACTCTCCATTAATGAAAGAGCCTATCACATAGCTTAGGAAAATTATTTCATTTTGCCTCATATTAAAAATATTTCAAAAGAAAAATGGCCTACAGAGTCAAGCATTAAAATATTCATGAAAAGATTATCTTCAAAGAGGTTAATAATTATAAATGCTATGCTCAATGTATGAATATACAGCACTCTAAGGAAAAATGTTCTGAGGCCTAGAATGTACAAGATTTTTAAGCTAAACAAGTCAGGAAATTTAAATGAGACAGACACAAAGTCAAGATCGTTCTTCTTGCTAGTTTGTAATTACTGCTTCATTTTCCTCCTTCAAGTTTTCTCATTTCAGGAAAAAGTACCACTTTCACAGTCATTCCAACTAGATATGGGAATCATTCTAGACTCTTTCTGTCAAGTCACCAAGTACCAAGTTCTGCTAATCCTGACTATTTTGAGAAACCGTCCCATTTCCCACTTCCATAGTTGGGCCCATTTCTTTTCTCAGTATCATGGCATAGTTTCTTCACTGAGCTCCATTCCTTTGTTCTTGTCACTCTCCCATCTTTAACTCAACCCTCTGCCACTACAGTGACTTAGGCACATCTGACTGTTACGTTCTCTACTTAAAATGCTCCAATTGCGCCTGCCCACTGTGTACAGTATGTATCAAATGGTCCTTCAGGACACAGCACACATGTTTTAGCGCCAACAACTGGATGTCTCCCCGTTTAGACTCTAGTGATAACACTGTACTTTTCTTCAACTGGCATTTCCTACTCACTTTCTGAGACGCAGCTCAGGTGGCCTCTCCAGCCTTATGAATCCTTAGGTAAAGCTAAGAGACCCTCATCCTTTCTAGTGCCCTGACCATATTATAACATTTATCATGTTTTACCACATTGCTTTGCATGCATATTTAAATTGCTCATTAAATTTTAAGTTCCAAGAGGACAAGAACCATGTCTAAGTATTTTTGTGGCCTCCAGCACCTTAGACAGGCCTAGGAACATAGTGAGTAGTCAAGGAATTGAACTGAAAGGATATACTGTATAATAAGCAGATTATATGAGTTGAACATATAATTCAATTTAAATTGCATATGGATTATTGTAAAAAGTATACATCATGAAAAAAAGCTACTTGAAGTAAGAACTTAACCTAAAATCTTCAATCTGCCATATCTGGAGATAAATTTCTTATTCAAGGTGGTGATTTGCTGAGAAAAACTGATTTTTACATATTTATATTCTGCATTTTTCCTAGAAGGATTTGAGATAGTGAGGAAATAAGCCAAGGTGGTTTGACCTCAAACTCAATATAAGATCTTTTGGAAACAGCTATGTAAATACATTTGTTTTTTCTCTATAAAACATTCAATAACAGTAATTCATGAAGCTGATAATTTCATGAACTGGCTTTTTCACTTTTAAGAAAACATATATTGAAGACTATATATACATAAAACCTTCAAAAGAGCAGTAAAAGAAGTCTAAAAAATTCCTATGTTTATAAAATAATCACTTTAATTAAGCAAAGATGCTCCTTGTGAGAGTATATTAGCAAGTTTTTAAATTGTTTTAAATGCAACCAAAATTTTCACAATGTTTTAAAAGAGTTAAAGTTGAAATGGCAAGAAAAATCCATTTAATCTAGAGGATAGAACAGAACAAGCAGCATCTCAGAAAAGTATAAATGGCAGCTATTTCACTCATGCCTGTTTGTCACTTAGTGTATAAACACCAGAATATCCCGGTTTAGTCATTGATGAAGCATTAAAATACTGGTTCAATTGAATAGGGAAATATGCAAACAAAATTATATGGTAGTATCAAAATACTGAACTAGAGCATTTTCACATCTGGCTCTACTTTTTGCTACTAAAAGTATGGTTGTGGAGCAGAAGCATCAACATCACAGGGGGGCTTGTGAGAAATGCAGAGACTCTCAGGCTCCACTACAGACCTACAGAACCAGAGTATGCATTTTTAACAATATCCTTTGATGAAATGGAGGCGTATTTGAGAATCAATGGTTTTGGTGACCTATGAAATTCTCCCATGTAAAGTTCTAATAAAAAAATAGAGAATCTTCTTAGTTAAAGCCTACACGTAAGAGTAAAACTAAGGATTAATTTTACAGCTCTCTTCTCTGTGAATCTGGAACAGGCGTTAAATTCTAATTCAGTTTAATTCCAACACCATAATTATTATCTTATACAAACGTACACACAAACACAAAGTTCTATCTTTCCAATAATTATTTGGACTCATACTGGTGGGAGAGCATGAGAGATCACATAGTTTAGTGTCCTTTATTTCACAGATCATAACCATTGTAGATAATGAGATTTAGAAGCCCATCGAAAATTCACAAACTCCTTTTAGTCACTTATTCCACTATTTAATTCTACAAAGAAAATTTTCTACTCGTAAACTAAATTTTTAAGTTTTCTATATTAATTCCATTTCTTACACTTCCATTATTAGAGAGAACAATCAGCAATCTGATTATTTATAGCTCCTAGTTTTGCAAACTCAGGGATAATTCTGGAGGACCTGGATCAAACTGGACAAAATTTATAATGTATGGTCCTAAAACAAGATCCCCAAAGTCACAAAATGTAATCCCTGTTCCTAGAGGACATGATATAAACATAAATGGTACTAGAAACACAACAGCTTTTAAAAACATCTCAGTGTATGATAAGACACTGAAATATTTTTAAATATTTGTAGAAGTATAGAAGACTTAGTATAATGCAGTATACCGCCCTCTTTATAAAAATGGCCTTTTAAAGAAAACCTCATTTTAAAAAGAATGGGTCTATGATTTAATGTTTTTTTTCTCAATTTGAAAACTATAAAAAGTTGAATTTGACCAAAAAAAAGTTGAGGTAAATTACAAAAGTTGACTTAGTTTTCACATTTGGAACATGGCAGCTGGGGTTCCTTCCCAAATGACCACACAGCAGTGGATAAGCATAATCTGTGATGACAGAAGCAGAACATTTAGGTCAGGGCAAAACTGCAGGGCAAAACCTGAACAGCAAGTTCAAATGAAGAGAGGGTGTTCTAGAAATATACCCAAAACCAAAGGCTAGAGATTTTCAAAATCCTTACAACAAACTAAAAATTCCTCCACTTTGAAAGCCAAGTAAAATGTTACTTTAAAAATATGTATAATGTTAGTTATATATTTGATATAGTTACTATTACTGGCTGGTGAGAAAGGCAATCCACCCTGGGCCCTGTACCTCCCTGCATATTCCAACTGGAAGTTCAAAGAATGCAAGGTCCTAACTTCTCTTCACCTGGGCCATTTCCTAGGGTTATGTTTATAGCTAGTAACCTTAAGGGATGAGATAATGTCTTCCCCCAGACAAATGGCAGGCCTACTTACACCTTATTCTAATAGCAGTACAAACATATTCTTCCCCTATAACACAGTCCATTATGCATGCAGGAATCCATGACGGGGTGACATTAGCTTGTGGAGAGGTTAAATCCAAGACCCTGTACTGTTCTTCACACTGACACTAAAAAACCATTTCTATTGAGTTTTATCTCACCGGATCCAGGTTCTTAAACAGCAGGATGTCTTTGCAAGCCTCTTGTAATCGGTTCCTTTGATCATCAGTTTTTGGATGTATAATCTAAAAGGACACCAAATTAACAATTAGTCTACTCTTCTTACTCATAAGAGATAAAATTTCCTAGTAGGATGTCAGAAGGAAGAACTTTGAGTGCTGAGGTTCACTTTAGGTGACTAGACACTTATCAGCCCACTAAATAGGGGAAAGTAACACAATTTGTCCCAGGGAGGGAGTGCACATTGTTCAATACAGAACTTAAGTGTTTTTTCAAAGGAGTATTAGCAAGTTCACTTTGTAAAGGTCTGTGATTGGCCAATAACTAAAGATGCTCAAACTCTCATCCAGTGGGGACATACAAAAGGACAACAGGTGACAACAGCTATGTTGAAAATTTAGAAGGTCTTTATTCTATTTAATATTCTTTATAATATTCTCACTCTTTACCACTGAGTTTAATACTCTTTCAGGATGTATCTCTTTCCTTTAGTCTTGATAAAGTCTCTAGAAGACAGTTTATTCTTACATGTATAGTGCATTAGATGTTAAATACATTTTAATGCATAATGTATGTAACTACCTCCACAGGGAGTGACTTTCCAAAGTGGGGAAACAATCATAGCCTGACACACCAAGAGTCTAGACCTGAGGAAAAATGAATAGTCCTAGTGTGCTTAGTTTAGCTCAAAGAAAACCAGTAACCTATGTTCTTATGAAATTTTCATTCCAAGAGGATGCAGACCAACAGAATGCTTTCTGTAACTGTGGCCTGCCAACTCCCCGTAGTCCCTTTTGACTAGCAGAAGGCTCAACTGACTTGGATCAAACGGTCTACTCTTTCATGAACATCAGCAGTTTATAACTATAAAATAAGTTGGACAGGCAAGAAACAGTCATAAAGGCAGCAGGCATCGAGTTGATCTCCTAGAGACATATATACCACCTATTCCTATTCTAATGTTCACTCAAAGAGTGACCATGGGAGATGATGAGCAGGCACCTCACCTCTTCAATCAGCCAGCCCCACCACCAAAGCAACCAGAATCAGGGAGTGGTGAGTTTCGTGCCCATGAATATATCAACTCACAATGGGAAATGAAAATTAGCATTTCAAACCCATCTCTGATGTCTAACAATTAATGAGAATCAGAGGCTCAAGAAGAATTTTAGAGTGTATGTGTACTATTTACGTGTGTACTATTTATGGACTACACAAAAGTCTATTAGCCAATTTGAAAGAAAGTCACTGCAATTTTTCTATAAGGGTAAGGTAAATGCAAACTTTTTTCACTATCTAATCAATATTCATCTCAAAATAGATTCTAAGATGACACATGAACAGAAAAAAAATAGATTCTAGTGCCTACAAATTCATTGTAGACAAGAAACTTAGTATTTGGGTATTAACTAAAACATGCGCCAAAATTCACTTCTCCCTACCTCAAGTAAGGAAGGCTAACATAATAAAACAAAACAAAAAGTTATTTTTTACTTCATGAAACTCATCTAGGGCTTCAAGCAAAAACAATCATGAGTGTTTGCCTGCTGAGAAGCTCTATCCTCAGAGAGAAAAGGTTTGGAACATCATTTCACCATTGTTGAAATAACTTTCTTGGCTCAAGATGGAGCTGCTGTGGTGCCAGAAAAGCATACCAAAATTTAGGTAACTCTTGTGTACCTATAAATGATCTGCTTCATTAGAAATGCAGTATATCCAGTCAGCCAATCCCCAGAAGCTAAGCCAACTCTGGGCTCTACAGTAATTTTCTTATTCCTTATTTATTTTTCTCCTTAACCTTGGTGCTGGGCATCTCCATGGTATGAGAGTGAAATGGGAGTTCCTTGAAGATCTTCTGGTCATATAAAGAAAGGCTGCTAATCTTGCTATTATTGAATTTTACATATATCTCAGGGACCTTAATGATGTAATGATTTAGGGATGCAGTATCTGCTTTTCCATATAAAAGTCAATCTTACTAAAGTATTTTTCATAGCTACAGAAATAGATTTTTGTTTATATTTTTAAGGCCAATAGAAAAAGGGGAACTTTGCAAAGTATGTACTCAAAAAAAAAATGGGTAAATTATTACTTCCATTTCCAGGCACAGTAATCTCTAGTTTACTTTTTACTAAATAAATAATAGAAGAACAGAGCTAAAGGACACAGCTTACAAACTGCTTCAAAACAAACTGAACACATTTTTACAAAAATATTAGGACCTCGAAAAAATCAGTTTCTGAGCAAAGTATTAAGACTCAAAGATTTTAAAAAGTAACTGCTGTAATGACACTTTAAATGTAATTTTACTATGATTTTTGTTTGTTTGTTTCACAGTAAGCATCTGCTTTTATAAATTAGTAGGAGCAGAAGGCTCTTCCAATATTTTTCTTTACTAGAAATACTAAGAAAAATAAATTATCACTATGAAAAACATGGCTAAAAACATTTTTCATCACCAGGCTGTATTTCACAAAAGAAATAAAACCACAACCGCAGTGAGTTTTTATGTTCATCTTTCCTTTTAGCCAAAGAGAGAGACTCTTTGGTTAAAGTAATTCTATAGAACTTGAAACAGAAGCTATCAGAGATAAGACTAAGGAAAGAAATGGTCAAAATAATTCCATATCTCCTGTTAACCTATATGCCTGTTAACATCCTTTCAGTTATTATTTTCCTTATTCAATACCGGATAATTTAAAATTAACTTATTCAGTAAATTATATACCCTGGACTCTGCATCATCTTCTTCTTCATCAGGATTATAAGCTTCTGCACATACTGTAAAAATAAAAATGGACATTTTAAAGACTCTTTCATCAAGAAACATACTATAATAAATATATCTTTAAAAATGAATAAACAAAAAGAGTATCATGGCCAAAAAAAAATATTAATTCACCTTATCCACGGCAAGCAACTACCCCCAAAGTTGGTTTCTTATTCCAATATATATAGAATTTACTAAAATACAGGACTGCACTTTTAGACATTGATAATTGCTTTTTGCTTTCTCTCATTCAGAGAAACACAGCTTAACCTCTTTCACCTTCACTTCCAAGCCACAGAAATGCATAAGATCTAAAAATTCCCTAAAAGAACAGACACCGAAAAAGTCTTAAGTCTGCTATAAAATGATCAATTTAATCATATAGTTAGGAGTAACTTTCATAAATTATCTATAACCCAATCTTCCAGGAGCAAATACTGCCATTAACATTTTGCATATTCTTTTCCAGTCTTTATTCTGAATTGAATTCATACTGCATATGCAATTTTAAAACCTGCTTTTTTCATTTAACACTGTAAGAATTTCACATGCCATTTGAAACTTTTTATAAATATTATTTTAAGGAGTGCTGATTATTTAGCATAAGCTATAGTTAACTACTTCTCTAATGTTAGACACTTAGCTGGTTTCTATTTACAACAACTCTGTAATAAACATCTTCATGCAGAAATATGCTGTAAGAATTATTCCCAAATGTTATTTTGGGGGGTTAAAGTATAGGATAATTTTTAAGACATACTTATCACCAAATTTCTTTCCAGAGAGACTGTACCCATCCACTGCTACAAAGAAGACTCCTCTAAACTGCACAACAGAGTTGGATTTTATTGTTTAAAATCTTTGCCAATTTAGATGGGAAAAGTATTTCAATTTTTAAAAATTATTATTGAATTGGAATAATTTTCAAGCATTTATAAGCTGATTAAATTTCCTTCTTTGTCCTCATGTATGAGGACAAGAATTTATTGATTTGGTTTCTTTTTGAATTATATCAGTTTCTTAACACCCCTCTGTCATATTTTACACATTTTATTCGGTTTGCTTTTAAACTATAAAGTTTTTACAGATTATGTATGTTTATTTTTAACATAGTGACATCAAGGAAGAAAACGCCCCAATATGATTTAAACTCAAATGTTAAACATCACTAAAATACCACTGAGTTTTGAGCTTTAAAATTCCTTCTTTATTTGAAAATCTAAAGATGCGTTACTTCTCTTTTCTTTCACTTTTGTAAAAGTAGATCTTAAATTTACCCTTTATCCCATATGGACTTTATTCTACCATACATGTAGAAAGTTAAAGAAGAGAGGATGGTTGAAGGGTTGGAAAATGTCTAAGAGCCTTAGGATGGAATCGAGAATATTATCATCATTAGTATTACTATCACCATTATTTTTATAAAACCTGACATTAGCTTTCTTTTCTCCAGGCATTTTTCTATGTACCTAAGTCAGTGAGTGATTCTTAACCAGGGCCAAATCTGCTCCCTAGAAGACATCTGGCAATCTCTGGAGACATTTTGATGATCACAACTACCAGGACTTAGAGAGAAGCTTCTGGGAGAGGCCAAAGATGCTACTAAATATCCTACGATGCTCCCCCACCCAACAAAGAATCAGTACCTGGCATGAGGACATCTATTTCTAAATAGTGCTGAGGCTGAGAAACCTTGACCTAGAGGATATTTTCTCATGTGCTCTCACAACAACCCTAAGATAGGTGTTATATCACCATCTGACATAGAGAGTGAATTCACCAGCATGATGTCTGGACTTCAGCTTTCTGTCTCAGAAATCTAACAGAAGGGGACCTGTGTCTCAGGGGTAGACTCCCATTAAAAAACCTCACTGATGCATATCGCTAGGATGCCAACTTAGTAACTAACTTTCTGAATCAAGTGGGGAATCAGCAAGACCAGTCAGCTTTCTCCCTGCAGGAAGACCACAGAAAAAGCCAAATCACAATTTAAAGGTTGCTTGGTGAGTAGGAGATGGAAGGAAGAGTTTGTTAAATAAAATGAATGTTTAATGGCATCAGTCTGGGACAGCCTGAAGCATCCACATACACAATACAGATGGTCCTGCTAATGTGGTCCAGACACTTTGTGTTGGCTGCAACTCTCTTAAAGCATTGACATCTACTTCTAAAGCTGGGCTCTGTAACTTTCTGTTTCTGTGAATGACTAATCTCACAGGACTGCTACAAAATTTGCAAGGCCCAGTGCAAAATGAAAACACAGGCTCCATTTTCAAAAGTTAAGAATTTCAAGGGGGCAACGGCAGAACATTAAACCAAACTCAGGGCCCTTGTGAGTATGGGGCCCATGAAGTCAGCCCTACTTATAAGATCAATACCTTCAATGAGGTAATATAGTAGGTAAGATATTTAGTTTTTTAAGGCAGGGGTCACCAACCCCCAGGTCACAGACCCTACTGGTCTGTTGTCTGTTAGGAACAAGGCTACACAGAAGAAGGCAAGGTAGCAAAGCTTCATCTGTATTTGCAGCACTCCCCAGCACTAGCATCACCACCTCAGCTCCACCTGAGATCATCAGGCATTAATTTTTCATAGAAGCACCAGTCCCTGGTGACAAAAAGGTTGGAGACTGCTGCTTTAAGGTAACTTGTTATATATATATCCTCTGACCTAGGAGCATTGACCTTAAATTTTAATTCACAGAGGAAAATCTTAACCCTATAAGATCTAAGTCCCTGAACTCTGACTAAAAATCATAAGGAGTAAGAGTCTATTATTTTTTTAAATAACTTACCAATTATCCCAGTATGATTTATTATTCAATACTCTCTTGATCTGTGAAAACTACTTTATCACATATTTGTTTTTTGGTTCTGGACTATCAATTTCATTCAACGATTTATTCAAAGGATTTAGTTTTTAGCATTTATGAACAACTGTTTTACTATGTTAAAATTCACTTACCACCTTCTATAGCCAAATCAAAAAACTTGCACTGAGTACCCTGCCATGGTGCCTCAGACCTCCTTATCTTCACTTACACTGTTTCCTCTGATTGAAACTTCCTCCACTTCCTCCTTTTCCAGCCATCCCTTTTCTCCAATCCCAACTAAAAAGTCAGACCAAGAGTCACATGTTGAAACACTCACCTACACAGAGCCAATTTAGGAAACCCCACTCCTGTGTTCCCTACTGTCCCAATACTGTGGGCTGAGATCATTATCATTACCATGCTTTACCAGAGACATTACAATCTTTTTACTCCTCCAGGCTTTGACTTCAAGGACTTGAAGCCCTTCAAGGACTGACTCTGTGCTCTTGTTCACCTCTGTTATTTCCCTAGCACTGACCTGGCATGTTGCCTAGCTCAACACACCTTTTTCTGAATGAATGAATGACTGATAAACAAGCTTCCAAGGGCTTTGAAGGCAGAGCTGATATCTTTTTTTAAATACCTCCCAACAGTCTACCTGTATTATAGAATCTCAAACACAAGCAGGATGATGAATGAATAAAAAGTTGTTCTTTGTTAAAATGTCCTACACTGTCTGCCCAAGAAACTGGGACAGAGAGGATAGTGAAAATAAGGACTTTTTGTCTTGTTTACCAAGGGGCCTGGCATAGACATTAGGAGCTCAATAAATATATGTACAATGAATGAATGGATGAAAGGCTCTATGGTTGTATGAACCCTCAAATTAAAGTCTCCAGATAATGAGCTGCCTCATACTATTTCTGAAATGTATTTGCCCCATCCCTCCTGGGCAATCTGAAATCAAGCTTGAAACCCTATACTCCATTCTTTGCTTGGCAATTACACAGTAGTGAAGGACAGAGCCTTATTGTTTAAGTGAACCCTATATTGAGGTTTTGTTATGTTGTGCATATATGTATTTGGATAATACATTAGTCATTTAGAATGGTCCAAGAATTTAAGTAGATTCTCACAGTGCAAACAGTGTAATGTACACTGGTATATCCAGACAAATGTCACAGTTTGTAGGACAGAACAGGAAAGTGAAATCAATACTGTCTTTGCATCTTCTGGGGTTTGCCCTCAATTTTTTCTTGTAATTCTATAGATAGATAGATAGATAGATAGATAGATAGATAGATAGATAGATAGATAAGATAGACAGACAGACAGACAGACAGAGTGACCAACTGACATGGGGTAATAAAGGTTCTTTTTTTCCTCCTGACATTGAATAGGTGTTATTTTTTCCAACACCACTTCTTCAACTCTCTGACATCAACTAGGTGTCCAACAATTCAATTCAATTCTGATACCACCCACCCAAAATTAGCTAGGACCCAAAGTTAAAGGACTCAGTCCCACAAGACTGTCCTGCTTCAGAAGACAATCACAATTTCCAGGCTAACCATAGTCTAACCATCCAGCGATAAATTGGAGGTTCCAACTATCCCCTTCTTAGATTTGATAATTCACTAGAGTAACTCACAGAACTCAGGAAAGTGTTTTCCTTACTCTTATTGGTTTATTATAAAGGATACAACTCAAGAACAGCTAAAAGGAAGGGAAGCATAGATATGGGAAAGCAGAGAGCCTCTATGCCCTCTCTGGTTTGCCACCCTCCAAAACCTTGATGTGTTTACCAATTTAGAAGCTCTTTTAACCCTGTCACTTAGGGCAGGGGTACACAACCCCCGGGCCACAAACCAATACTGGTCCGTGGCCTGTTAGGTACCGGGCTGCACAGCAGGAGGTGAGCAGTGGGCCAGTGAGCAAAGCTTCATCTGTATTTGCAGCCACTCCCCAGCGCTGGCATCACCACCTCAGCTCCACCTCAGATCATCAGGCATTAGATTCTCATAGGAGCACCAGTCCCTGGAGCTAAAAAGGCTGGGGACCTTTTAGAGGATTTTATGGAGGTTTCATTACACAGGCACGACTGATTAAATAATTGGCCATTTGAGATTAACTCAATCTCTAGCCCATCTCCCCTTCTCCAAGGTTGGGCCAAAAGTTCCCAGCTTCTAATCAAAGTTTGGTCTTTCTGGCAACCAGCCCCTATTCTGCAGCTATCTAGAAGCTCCTTGCCAAGCACAACCTTGTTAGCATGCCAAAGAAACTTTATCACTCATGAGATTCCAAGGATTTTAGGAGCTCTGTGCCAGCCACCCAAGACAAAGACCAAGTATCCTTCTTATATCACACAAGGGGTTACACCAACTCCCAGGGTCTTTCACAAAGTGCCCACTATACTTTGTTGGTAATGTATAAAAATCAGTATAGTCAAAACAACTCTGCACTGGATAAGTTTACATAACCCAAGTTAGCTTTAACAAAGCTAACAAAATATAAAGGAACCAGACTGAACTCCACGAGCCACGAGGCCTCAGCACCTGGCACAGAGTACACCCTCAATAAATATTTGTCAAAATAGAATGAAAAGCAAAATGTGGCCTGTACAGAGAACACTGCATGGTTTAAAGCCCATTAGACAAGAAAAAAAGTGACTTCTATAAACTATATAAAATTTACTTTTCCAATGTTCTCACTATACTAAGATTTTAGCATACTTAAATTATAACCAGCTTAAAATAAAGGTATTATAAAAGCACAGATATATTAGATAATAGAGTTCTGATTTAATATGGTTAAACAGCTTATTGAAGTGGAAATGCCTTCCTACAAAGGGAAAAAATTTACCTTTTACAAATATTTAAAATGTGAGAAATGATAAAGAGTAAAGAATGTTGCAGAGCATAATTTTATCATTACATATTGTAAATACTGTCAAACTTTTTTGTCTATATATTTTATATTACTTTAAATATTATATATAACTACATACTGTATATGAACCATTTGTTTTCTATGCAATCACAGCCTAGAAAGCAAGGTAGAAATAGATTAATCAGCAATAATATTAGTGCCATGATGAAAGTATGTACAAAGTACTGTAGGAGCACAGAACAGAAAGGAGTGATCAGCTTAGAGGACAGAAGGATCCACAGGACAAAAGAACTCCCTAAATAATTAATGAAAAACAGGATGAGGTTTACTGAGACAATAGGATATTGTTTTGTTTACTGCTGTATTCTTAACACTTAAAACAGTGTCATAGAGCAAATGTTAACAAAAATGTTTGAAGAAATGAATAGTTGTTAGGTGGGGAGAAAAGTATTATCTTTTGATCTTTAGACTTATGGATAATGCATCTGTCAGGATAGGCTGGCTTAAACTATAGTAGCAAGCATCCCCAATCTTAGTGACTTAAAAAACAGAAGTTTACTTCTTGTTCACACTATGTCCATCTCAGGACAGGTGGTGCTCTGCTCTGTGTGGTCTTTACAAACGCTGCAGGCTAATGGAGCTGCCAACTAGTCCCCAAGACTGTGGCAAACTGCCCACTAGCTCCTCAAAGGGTTAAGACATGGCACCCCAAAACATGGCACGTTGGCATACTGACTATCTTAAGCGAAGGAGTCTGGGAAACCTGCAGAAGCAGGAAGATCACTCTGACCTCCCCCTACCTTGAGAGCAGGAGATCAATCTCCCATACCAGGAGGGAGGGAGACATCCTTATCACTAGAGACTGAGCTGAGAAGGTTCCATAACCAAACCTTATTACTTTCATTATTGACTTTTTTTTTCCTTCCTCCCTCCCTCCCTCCCTCCCTCCTTCCTTTCCTCCTTCCTTTCCCTTTCTTTCTCTCTTTCTTTTTCTCTCTTTCCCTCCCTCCCTCCCTCTCTCCCTCTGTCTGTATCTGTCTGTCTGTCTGTCTCTCTCTGTCTAAAAAGTTTAAAAGCTTCCTGCTTTGATCACTTCTTTAGGTCTTCATTTTCTTGTGAAGGCTCCTGAAGACACATAAAAATTCAATAAAATGTGTATGCTTTTCTCCTGTATCTTTTTCTTTTTTCCCCAGCTTTACTAAAATATAATAGACAGTTGCATGTATTTACATTGTACAATTCAATTTTTTTCAATTATAGTTGATATACAATAATATATTAGTCTCAGTTGTACAACATAGTGATTAGAGATCTATAGAACTCACAAAGTGATCACCCTACTAAATCTAGTACACCTCTCCCCCTTACATATTACATTAACTATTTTCCTTATGCTATGCTTTGTATCTCCATGTCTATTTTGTAACTATCCATTTGTACTTCTTAATCCCTTTGCTCCTTTTCACCGTTCCCTCAACCCCCCTCCTACTTAGTAGCCCGTAAAATATTCTCTGTATCTATGAGTTTATTTCTTATTGTTGTTATTTTGTTCTTTAGATTCCACATGTACATGAAATCATATGGTATTTGTCTTTCTCTATCCAACGTGTTTCATTCAGTGCAATACCCTCTAGGTCAATCAAGGCAATAACTTTTTCTATCTCCTTCCTTTTAGTCTGTGTCTTTTAATCTGAAGTGAGTCTCTTATAGGCAGCATATGTAGGGGTCTTGTTTCCTTATCCATTCAGCCAGTCTGTCTTTTGGTTGAAGCACTTAATTCTTTTCCATTTGAGGTAATCGTTGATAGAAATGTAGTTGTTACCATTCTTTATTCCTGTTTTTGATACGTTTTTTTCTTCTTCAAGAAGTCCCTCTAACACTTCCTGTAATACTGGCTTGGCGGTGATAATTTCCTTTAGATTATTTTTGTCTGGGAAACTCTTTATCTGTCCTTCAACTATAAATGACAACTTGGCTGGATAAAGTATTCTTAGTTGTATATCCTGGGTTTTCATCATGTTGAATATCTTGTGCCAAGCCCTTCTGTCCTGCATAGTTTCTTTTGAGAAATCCGCTGCCAGTCTTATGGGTGCTCCCTTGTAGGCAACTAACTGCTTTTCTCTTGCTGCTTTTAAGATTATTTCTTTGTCTTTAACCTTTGGCATTTTAATTATGATGTGTCTTGATGTGGGCCTCTTTGGGTTCCTATTTCTTGGGACTCTATGAGCTTCCTGGGGTTTTATGTCTATTTCCTTCACCAGGTAAGGGAGTTTTCCAACATTGTTTCTTCAAATAGCTCTTCAACATCTTGTTTTCCTTCAAGTACCCCTATGACATGGATAATTTACCTTTAATAGTGTCTCATATGCTCCTTAAATTATTATTATAGTCTTGGCTTCTTTTTTCTTGCCATTTTGATTGAGTGTCTTTGGCTTCTCCATCCTCCTTATCAGTGCTTTGATCCTCTTCTTTATTTGCTCTGTTTAGTCCCTCTAATGTATTCTTCATTTCAGATAATGTGTTTTTTATTTCTGATTGGGTCCCTTTTATTATTTCTATTTCTATTTTTATGTTTTTTATCTTTTTGTTAAAGTTCTTATAAATTCATCTACACTTCCTCTAAGTTCACTGAGCATCATTATAAGCAGTGTTTTGAACTCTGCCTCTGGTAGACTGCTTGACTCCATTATTCCTAGATCTCTGTTCTGTTCTCTCATATGGTTTCTGCTTCTTTGTCTTCCCATTTTGGCAGCCTTTTAGTGCCTGTTTCTAAGCAAAGCTCCTAGGTCTCCCAGTCTTATTAATATGGCTTTGTGTAGTAGGTGTCTGATGGCACAGTCCTGAGAGGAGTTCAACTGCAGTTCAACGTTAGCCCAATCCTGTGCCCCTCTGGGGCCACCAGTTAAGATCCAGCAAGCAAGCCACAGATGCCGAACTTGTAATTGCCTCAAAAAACCACATCAGAAATTGAGGCCAACTGCCACTAGCTTGGCACTGCTCAGCAAGGAGTACCTGACTCACCAAGGACACACCTAGATGTGGCCTGGGTGGGGCTATGAATTGGAGGAGATGGAGTTTAAGAGAATCCTCTAGGAAGAGTGACCTCTGTCATCCAGTTTGATGATGTCTCAGTTGCGTCTGTGCACTGGGAGTGGGGAGGGCTCAACAGAGGAACAATAGATACTGCCCAGCATTTCCGCCCAAGAGAGAACCTCACCTCTGGCCCTTGCTCCAACTCAGTGTCGCCCTGTAAGTCTCTGGTGCCCCCTGAGTAGCCAACCTGGAGCTGATGCTCAGAGTAAGCAGGTATGTCTGCGAAAGTCTGCTCGTGGACATGGGCCCCTGTAAGAGGCATCTGCAGTTGCCAACTGTTGCTGCCTGTAGCCTCTGTCCCACTCAGCTGCTTGGGACCGGGCAGCCTTGTGTCTTCACCCCTGCCTACCTTCTACCATTGCAGGATGATTAATTATTTTTCTCCCTAGTTGTAGTGCTTCTGTTCATCTAAATCCCAGGTGTCTTTCCTTGCTATTTGCTCCTTGTTTCTATCACAACTTTGATTTGGTCGCAAGAGAGATGAATAGAGCCTCTATCATCTATGCCATTCTTTCCTGTTTCGCCTCTTACTCTTATGTCAGTTTAATACTTAGGCCCAGCCAGAGACCCAAAGAGGGCACAGGAGAATTTTTCCTCCCCTAAACACCTAAAGCTTCTGCCTACAAGTGATAGTTGTCACTTCTCCCCAAAAGGAATACATATATCACATTTCATAGAACAAGTTACACAACCATTCCTAACTTCAAGGAGATGGAGAAGTGTAATCTCACCATATGCGCAGAGGAGAAAAAACCACTGAAGAGCCCCAATGACCAAAGAAACCACCTGACCGCCCTAAACCCAAGGTTTCCTCTCTCTCATTCTTTCCATCAGGGACTTAGAAGGAGAATTTAAATCAACCTCACAGCTTACTTAAAAACAGGGGATGGGGGGGCAGTTAACTTAAAAATCTACAGAGGAAGGCTCATAAACTCTAAGCAGGATTATTACAATTTCCTTAAAGCTACCTTTTTAATATTAATTCACTATTTTGCTATTTAATATGCAACTTAATTTACTATTCCCTGCATCAAACTATTAAATTATAATGTACCCATGTTACTGCCTATATTTCAGCTACAAAAAAAGAACAATATAAAGACATCCTGTACCTATGTTGCAGAAATGTTGGCTGCCTTCATTAAACAGTACTTAAGTGAATATTTAGTTCCCAGATCAGCTATATTCATGACAGCAGAATTTTACTAAAAAGATTTTAGCCAAGACTATATAATCTTTTGTCTGGTGAAATGACAGAAACACATTTGCCACTTAATCCCCAAGGTTATCAATGGGGCTTTAAGAATCAGCCCTTAATAATAACTACTTCTAGTTCTCTATAAAACTGTTTTAAATCTTCATTCACGTAGGTTCTTAAATCATCTCGGACATAAAATTACCAATCCTGAAAAATTTCTATAAAAATTTTTCTTGCTACTTCTACTATAAAACATTCTATTGTCTCATAAGTATTTCAGATATACTGTATTAAACATTTCACTAACTGCCTTAATTACAAAAGCATTATTTTTGTTGTACTTTAACGAGAGGTATTTCAAATAAGAATACATAATTTACAAGTTCCTTTCTCTGCTATTATGTTACTAAAAATAATTTTCTTCCACCTATATACTACTCATCTTTAAATGACTGTATAATCAATTATCATTCATACCTCACTAATAAACTCATGTTCAGGGGACTACTGGATCATTGTCACTGAGATACATAAACAAACAGCAACAGAAAGCTTCAGACAAATGGGAATTTGCTCATCACTTGATATTTTCCTATTATTAAAGCTACAGAAAACAAAACATTATTTAATCTGTTTCCATAAATGTATACATTTTCCTTCAAAAACTCCAAAGGAAAAACAAAGCCTTAACTATGTCAGAATCCATGTGTATATGTTAAGTCTTTATTCTACATTTGGGTTCCAAAGTATTTTAAATTTTTAGTTATAAAGTATGTGAAAGCAATCACTGTGTCTATCCTGAATCCATTTTTTTCTATTACAGTTGACATTCAATATTATTTTATATTAGTTCCCACTTCTTTCCCTTTCTACTACATGATCTACACATGTGCAGCCTATAAAACATCTACCACGTCTTTTAATAATTAACTCTTTATAAGAAATATGGCACAATATTCAATAGGTTTGTAAAAAGAATTATGTCAATATGGAATGTATCTGTAAGGAAGAATCTAAAATCCAGTAGGCTCAAATACTCTACATAATTCCATTGTTCATACTGTGGGATTCAGAGAACAGAGGATACACCAGGAGCCCTTACCCCCCTCACATGGAACAATGTCCCCTGTAGCTATTAATACGTACTTCATCAGTAAGGGTATACAAAAATTAACGATGTGTAAGATCCAAGCATGTAAGGCAAGTGCATGTAATCTAAGGACCTAATTTCTGGGTATTTTTCAAATAATCTATTCCAAGTAAATTTTCTTTAAGAGAAAGTATAACAATTTACAAATGCCTATGAATAGGGTCAGTAGACACAAAACAAAGAGCCTGAAGAATAATTCTGAGAATTATTTTGATAACTATTAATATTAATATTTTAAACCCCAAATATGTGTTTGTTACTAATCACTACAATTCCTCAATGATATTTTCTAGAACTATTAAATAACAGATGGCTAAGTGGATCTATCTGTACTAGAAGACAGTACTGTAATAGAAATTATTTTGTGCTTGACCAAAATAAAATGAGAATTTCTGAGCATTAAATTTGATGACTATTACAGGTTTTTAGAAATTAATAGCCAAAGAGAAATCAAAAAAGAATTCTGATCCTTCAGTTAAAAAGCCAACAGCTTCCCCAGAGTTTGTGCAAATGTTCTAATAGTTGAGATAATTTGATCATCTCATGGAATTTTATTTTGGCCTGAGACCTTGACCTACATTAAAGTAATATAAATATAAGTACTAGTTGCTAATGAATGATATACCCACATTTATCAAAATACCCTTTTGCCCTTCAGATGTAATAGAGCTAGACCTACTTAAAGCTTCTGAATAATTTTGTTTACTATTTTTGAGACTAATGCTGCCTAACGTGTACCTATAAGAGAATAATAGGGATAAAATTACCATAGAGATTCTTCTAAGTTGTTAATAAAGTTTTCACAATTAGTATTATTTGACAGATGGTTCTAGGATGTTACATTTGGACAAATATAGCCAGAATTATAGGAAAATAGTTTAGTCAATACTTGGCTTCTAGATTTAATAATAAAACTACCAAATGTGAGCATTTGGAGATCATCTTTCAATCAAGCCTTTTTATGTGATTATCAGAAGTCTATTAAGAATTTCAATGCTCTTTTAGAAAAGTATGTGACAGAACAAGGTGTATCAATATCCAAAGACTTAAAAAATACAATATATATTTATAAGTAAATGCAATTCAGTCAAGCTTTCTCATTACTTAAATTCGAAAGGTATAAATTCTTATAAGTAGCCTAATAGGATTTTCTTCGAGAAAATTTTCATTTCTATTTTTTGAAGCAAAACTTTTTTAAAAAGTCAAGATTTGTGAGGTGATAAATGACAATGAATTTAAATGAATTTTTAATTAAAAAGAAAAACAATAAGATAGGAGATATGGAAATAAGATAAAACAGCAATTAAACACTTTAATAAATTAGCAAAGTTACTTGTTTTTAAATACAATCCAGTTTTAGAGAATGTGCATAGATTAGAGTGAACTTTTTTATACACTGCTAGTGAAACACTAAACTGGGAGTGGGGGTGGAGACGGAAGAATTGGTCAGAAAATATTAAAGCCTTGAAAATGTTCATGCCCAATTCAGCAAGTGGTCTTCAAGTGATTTGATTTGAAGAGATAATGAGTTGAAAATAGAAGAAACGTCAATTCCCAACAGTAAACAAATAATAAATTATAATAAATATCTGTACATACTACTGATATGCTATGCAGCCATTTAAAAATTATGTTTTATAAGAATATCTAATGAAATAGGAAAATGTTCACCAAATCTTACTAGTTTTTTGTTTTTAAGCAGGTTTAAAGACAGGTACATGGTTTGGGCTCACATAAAGTATGCATGAAGTCTGGTAAGGTAAACACCAAAGTTTATATGGTAGTTGTTTCTTGGTAGGTTGACTCTGATGATTCCAATTTTCCTATTTGTGCTTTCCTGGGTTTTCCTCATTTTCAACGGAGAATGTTTGTAATCAGAAATAAATATTTTTTTTAAAGAGATGACTGTAAAGCTCCCCAAAACATTCATATCTGAAACACAAAAAAGGCTTAATAGTAACAGCTATATTGTTACTATTTTTAGTAATAGTAATAATCAGTCTTTCTTTTATATGCATCTAATTCTTTTACAAAATTACTTTTATAATTTAATACTTCCTAAAAACACACAGCTTCTACAACTGGCAGAATTAAGGCACTAAAACTTCTTAGAAAGAACTTATGAAAAATAATCTCAATAATAATACTATTGTAAAACTGAAATTTTTCTTTCTAATAAAAATTTCACATAAAAATACCGACTTAATGTCTATCTCAATATTATAATGCAATGGCTTCCTCTATAACTCGAATACTTAAAAACCATCTTCAGAGGTGCAGTACAGCAGAGTGAGGAGTATGGCAAATCCTCATCCCAAAAGCAATGATAAAACAAAACAAAGTTTTTTCACAAAAAAAAACATTTTAGGATTCTGGAATTCAATTAAAGACATACAACAAATTGAGAAGCATTGATTCATAGAAAACTAATGAACTTCAAGTTAGAATAGGGAGGTGCATAGGTTTATTCCCACACTGGCCAATTTTCCAAGACCAGCTGGGTGTCCTGTAATTCAATCCAATTATGACACTATCTGCCTGGATCTACCTGGACACTATCTGTCAGATCTGAAAAGGTAAGGGCTGAGCCCCAAAAGACTGCTCCCCACTTCCAATGCCAATGGTAAGTGGTAGGTATCCAGGTTACCCACACCCTGTCTGACATGGCTACAAACTGGAGGTTAACATCACCCCCTCCTCAGAGTCTATTACTTGCTAGACCAGCTCACAGAAATCAGGGAAACACATTTACCAGTTTATTATATGATAAAGTATATGATAAAAGATATAGATGAATAGTCAAATGAAGAGATACATAGGGCAAGGTTTGGAAGGGCCTTGAGGGTAGGAGCTTCTGTCCCAGTGGAGTTAGGGTATGCTACCCTTCCATCATGTCAGTGTGCTCACTGAACCATGTACTTTTGAGATTCTTATGGAGGCTTCATCACATAGGCATGAATGACCATTAACTCAATCTCCAGCCACTCTCGTCTTCCCAGAAGAATGGGTGTGGATAGAGCTGAAAGTTCTAAGCTTCTAATTATGGCTTAGTCTTTTTGATGATCAGTCCCCATCTTGAAACTATCCAGGAGCTCACCAAGAGTTGTCTCTCTAGAGCAAAAGACACTCCTATCACTCCGGAAATTCCAAAGGATTTAGAAGTTCTACATCAGGAACCAGGGTCAAAGACCAAATATTAGAAGAGAAGAGATGGTCCTAGTGATATTATCACTTAGGAAATTATAAGAACTTTAGGAGCTCTGTACCAAGAACTGGGGACAAAAAAAGATAAGTATATTTCAAGTTATTTCATGAGTCTACGGCATTCCTGCCTGGGACTGCTATCCAGATCCCCCATCTCAAGCAGGGTTGTTCTACCAGCTCTGCTGCTGGAAGAGACTAACTTGTATGAGAGTAGAGCATAAAAGAAAAACAACCCATCTCTAGTAGCACAGTTAGTAATGGTGACCTCGTGTCAGACAAGCAAGAAGGCAAGCAGCTTGCCTAACTTGAGGTTGTGGTCCTGGTTACAGAAACATTAGACCAACAAATTAACCAGAAATTAAACCAAAAAATGAGACAGCACAGAGTAGCTTCATAAGCTCACTAAACATCCATGGCTGACTGGAAGGCTGTATGGGTATGCTGGAGAAACTGGACAGGACCCAGCCATCCATACTGGCTGTCCATAAAACATTCAGAAATGATAAAGGTGACAGTTAGAAGTTGGGGCACACTTTAAAACTATCTGAAATATGAATATGCTCCTCAAATCACACACATATTCATCAGCTCAAGGTGTGTGAGTATAACTTCTAACCAATCACTGGCTGATGACTAAGCCATGCACTAACAGGGGTTAACTTTGGAAAGCGAAGGTTAAATTTTTTTTTAATTAAAAAAAAAGTTAAAAAAAAGAGACATTAACAGTCACATACCATGGCGGAGTCAGAGTCCATAGATTTAGCCTAAGAAAATTACTAAACAAAAAATAGCAACGACAATGCTAAGATGGAGGAAATCAGAATTCAGTATTGCTACAAAATATAATCTAAAATGCCAGTTCTCAACAAACTTATAAGAAACAGGAAAGAACAGCAGAGAAATAGGAAAGTGTGATCCATACTCAGGAAAAATGCAGTTAATAGATATTATTTCTGAATGGGCCCAGCTACTAGACTTAGTAAAGACTTCGAAGCAGCTATTTGTTCAAAGAAATAAAGGAAATCATGTTTAAAGGATTAAAATATAATGACAATAACTCAACAAATACCTTTACCTTGATAATGAGGTAGAAATTATGAAAAAGAACCAAATAAAATTCTAGTGTTGGAAAAACACAATAACAAAATGAAAAATTCACTAGAAGAGCTCATTACATTTGAACTGTTAAAAGTCAAAAACAAAGAAAATCATCAAAATGAAATCATCCTTGTATACAAGGGAACAATAAAACAATTAATGGTTACCTTCTCATTAGAAACAACGATCAGAAGGCATTAATGGCGTATTCAAATCTCTGAAAGAAAAAAACTGTCTCACAAGAATTCTACATCCAGCAAAACTATCCTTTAAAAATGAAGGCGAAATTAATTCATTCTCAGATAAAGACTGAGAAAATTTGTGACAAGCAGATGTGTCCTATAAAAAATACTAAAGGCAGTCTTTCAGGCCTAAAGGAAATGATACCAGATGCTAACTCAAACTGGCAGGAAGAAATGAAGATTAACGGAAAAGGTAAATATGTGAGTAAATACAAAAGACTGTATAAATACATATTTTTGCTCTTTTTCTCTTAATCTTTAAAAGACAAGACTGCATAAAGCAAGAGTTATATCACTAAACTGTTGGGGTTATAATATATATAATACATATGTTAATAACAGCACAATGGGCTGACAGTCTAATTCTACCTCCCTCACTCAATTCCTCCTCGCTCGTACACCGTAGTAAAGTAGTTTTCTGGTTACGTGTCTATGCCCAGGAAGAGATTAACTTTTCTCAGTTTGTTCCTGAGTTATTGATAATCAAAGTAAAAGGGGCGTGGATAATATGGATCTATTTTTAAACCTCTGGATTCCATCCAGAGATTCCTAAACATGGTACATCTCTGACCAAAACTTTTTAATGCTTCCCACAATACAGAAGACAAAATCCAAACTCTTGCCATTACTTTTAAGGGTCTTCCATGACCTAAATCAAACCTATTTTTTGAAATTTCCTTCTACTATACTATAATGAAGCCCACAAATTTCTAACTTTATTATACTATTCACTATTCTCTCAACACAATATTATTTCATGTGATTTGCTCAATGGGAAATTTAGCCCTTCCACTCTCCATTCCCACCTATTGAAATCTTACCCTTTTCTCAAAGATCTGCACAAATGTCACATCCTCCCTGAAACTTTCCCCAAGCACAAAAGTTAGGATTAAAAGTTTCCTTTTGTGTAGGAACATAAACATACCTTATCTGTATCTTTATTTCAGTGTAATCACATTATATGGGGGCTGATTTCAAAATACAATATATGAGGCAAAAATCTCCAATAGCAAATGTTATTTTTGAAAATCCCATGTGAACCTATTGCTGAACACAGCCATATTGCCCTACAATAAGTCCACAACAATGGATTTTCCTTCCAGCATTAAAACTAATTGCTTTTTCTTCTGTTGAGTACTAGAAGTTGTTGCTGGCTTACATTTAGAAGCCACACATGTGGAAAATGTATGCCTTTAAAACCCCAGAAATGCCCAGACTCTGAGAGGCATGCAGGAACCAAGAGGCCAGCAGGAAGGGTAGATTCCCATTCCTCCTCACCTACTAAAGGCACAAACTCACTTTGTAGAATGTCTCTCTGTCCCTTTGTACTCAGGCTCTCTGTAGAATGTGTATAATGGAATCAGAGTGGGTGGCAATAACCATGGCCCAACTCTGCTGTGCTGTCCTACAACTGTCTGATGGGATAGCCAAGGATACAAAGTCATCTCTTCCAGGGGCTTGGGCTATATTTTCCCGATCTTTAGCAATCTCACAGTATGCACAGAACAGTCTTGCAAATGTGTTAATGAGCAAAGTTTTTTAATTTAACTGACATGATAACACAACCAACCATATACAAAAGCCATCTATAGTTATCAGAGTATAAACATTCTCAAAATAAACATTTTTGCACAAAAAAGTTATCCACTTACAAATTAAAAACACAAATCTAGAAAAAACATCCAATCTGATTGTAAAATGCAGTAATTTTGCATAGTATGTGGGAACCACATGGCTGGCTGCTCTTAATGTTCTGAAGAAACAACATCAAAAAAGAGTTTGTAAGAAGAAAATTACAGTGACCTTTAGCCTCCCACTTTATCTCTTTGAAAAATTTGTGGTATGAATACACAGGATTCTCTCTTCTTTAGGGATTTTTCCTTTAGTAGCTAGATGAATTGATATGCAAGATAATAGTTCCATTCTTTTGAAGAGAAGCAATGTTTGTCTGGTATTGTTATTTATTGCCATTCCATGCGTAAAGTATTATTCTATCACAAAATGGTAATATTTCTCAATAGAAAAAGACACATCTAAATAGGTCACCTACAGTCCTACAGGCAGATGATAAAACAAGTTGCTTGACCTTTCCTCACACACAGCTTACTATACTTGAGGAAATATTTTAGGCATTTTACATTATCTCATTTATCAATTAACAATACCCCATAAGTAAGGTACTCTTCTACCACATTTTACAGAAAAGAAACTAAAGTTCAAAGAGGTCAAACAACTAATGAATGTGGCAAAGCCCAAATCTGAACCCCAAGCTATCTGACTTCAGAGTTAAAACATTTAACGAATCAGTAAGGAAATAACAATTGAACAGGCAGTTCAAAGAAAAATGAATATAAATGGTCAACAACAATGAAAAAATGCCAAGCCTCACTAAAAATTTTTTTAAAATGCCAACTAAAACATAACTGACACAATGAATTGATACACATATAAAAGTTCTGTAATATTGAGTGTTTTATACCATGTTAAACATAAGATGAAAATATTAATTAGTATTGCATTTAGAGGACAATTTAACAATGCCTATAAAATTTCAGATGCTCATACCTTAGACTAAGCACTTCCACTTTTAGAATATATCCTACAGATATACTTGCATAATTACACAAAGATACATGTACTGAAAATTTAAACACCCTTGTTACATAAATTTTAATACATACCTATAACGGAATACTATTCAGTCATTAAAGTAAGAATGAGGTACCACTAGATGTAAGGACATGAATAGTAGTACACGATACACTGTTAAGTGAAAGAGGCAACTACAAAGTAAGATATAATTTTAATTCCAACTGAATATATATGTGCATTAAAATGTACACAAAAGTATCAAAAAACCATTAACTATGTTTCTCTCCAGGACTAGGACTGGAACAATGAAACAAGCACCCTTAATTTTCATTTTATACCCTTTTGTACTATTTGGCTTCTTTATGATGAGCAGGTATGAATTTTACAATAAAAAAATCTTTAAATGATATAAAAGGCATATGTACACACTGATCACAATTATAAGAAACATGGATATTGATTCGCAAAGATTCTATTTTAGAAAATTTTTAATAGTTGAACTTAATATATAGTGGAAAACATGACTTCAGTCATTAAAAAGCCCCCTCCCCCCAAAAAAAGACCCTGACTATCTTATTGTTGCTGAAGATATGGGAAGCTGAAAATGATTTCAAATTAAAATGGAGAAAATGAGCAAACCTTCACTTGTCATCTCTCCCTCCAACCACGCCCATCTCCTCTGGCCCTTCTCATCTCACCCTATCCCTTCCAAATTACCATCAAGCACCTCACATACTACTATTAGACCGCTTACAGTGCTAGTCTCACTGGGTTTCTGGTATATACAAACAAATGTAACTAGATCTTTTTATTTTTTATAGGATCCATAACTGAAAAAGAGTATAATATTTAATAATACAAAGAACTGTATTAAATCAAGCAAACATGACTTATGCAGTTTTGAGCATCTTCCTTAAGTATACCTGCATCATTAATCTTTTGTTTAATTTGCAGACATCAGAAAAGTGTACAGATGGTAGTCATTACAATCTACATTAAATTGATTTTTCCCAATATTAAGGTTTTTTCCCCTCTCCGAAGAGAAACAAAGAGAAATAATAAACCCAACTAAACTGCAAGCAAATAATTTCTAGAAATGTAGTTAATTCCATGTATAAACAAATACATTATGATTTATAATATTTCTAGATACTTCTTCATTAATTTGGGTGGCAACACAGTATTTTCAGATTTCTAGCTGAAAAGGGAAGGAGATAATACTTAAATTTAGATCAAAATTCAACTGGATTGGGGTGTCAAGGGGCAGAGGCAGAGCAGAAGTGATATCAGAACTGCTTTTTATACATTTTACACAAGGACCCTTCGGAAATGACTGTATTTCCACCAGTCAATTTTAATGAGAGGTAGCACCACATCACGTCCCACACCAGTTCAGGTGAAAATTTTCTATTAAATGTTTTCTGATATCAAAATCTGAAATACTCAAATTGACTGTTAAAAGCATCAGAATTTAAATCATTTTATAATTTTGGGCACAGAAAATTTGAACAATGGATTAAAATGTAAAGAATACTTTGTGCATTGTTAAACAACAATTTAGTGCTTCATCTATAAGAGTAGGTATAGACTAACAATGCTGGTACTAGAAATTACTATAAATAATTGTCTTTTCTCTACACTGTTAGAATTTAGTGTATAAAGTATTTAACATAATTTCAAAATTCAGGATGAAAATAATAATGGGGAAAAATAGCTACAAGTCATTTGATTTAATGTCCTGTAGAATCCTCACTAACAACTGCATGATTTGGCTATGAAGTATCCAAGATTTTTATAGTTCTTCCAGCTCATAAATCCCATTTAATAAAACAATTAAAAACTAGTTTGATTCAATTTTAAAGAAGAAATCAATAATATTAAAAAATAAAAAGTAATCTTGGGCTTGTTAAACTCTTTGTGCCTCAGTTTCCACAGCTATAAAATGGCAATAATAAGAAAATCTCCTTTGAAGCTGCTAGTAGTGATTCACATGAGTTATCATGGAGAAAGCAAAGTTGAGAAATGGTGCCTGGCACACAGCAGACCGTGTGTATGTTTCAGTGTCATCATAATCATCATCTGCTTTCACGAATTAGGCTAAAGTTTAAAACCTAAATAATAGATCCTTATTCAAATTTTTTAACTACTTTACTTGTTAAAGAAATTTATTCTTTGATAAAAGCAAGGGGGAAAAGTCTTGGTAATTAATTCATGGAAAACATGTGGGACGGTTAAAAACAAGACAACAAGCCCAGAGTGGAGCTGCTTATATTAAGACCTGCATCACCAAACCAAGACTTAATTTCAGTTGCAGCTCTCCCAGAAATGGAATCTTAAACCAGCCAATCAGTAATCACCTGATCAGCACTAGTTAGGCAGGCAACTGACCCCTATTAGACTGCTGCCATCCCCTAAAAGAAAGTAACCTTCCAATAATCAACCCATTTTTTTTTGCCCAGGATAACTTTCTTGTTCCCACTCTCTGCTGCATATTTTAAGTCTTTCATTTCATAAAGCTCCTCAGAGCTCCTTTCTATCTGCTAAATTGGATACTGCCCAATTCGAATTGGTTTTTGCTCAAATAAACTTAAAAATTTTGATATGCCTCTGTTTATCTTTTAACAGGACTCATAGGCGGCCTTCAAATATAACGATCTCTGCCTTAGAATCTGCGCCCAGGATGAGAAAGACAGTGTGACTCCCCTGCAGCAACAACAACCATCCAAGACACATCAGTCCCACCAACTACATGAAGGTCTCCCTTCTAACAGGATTATTTAACTAAAGAAAAAATGTAACTTCTAATGTAATTACTATGTGACATAACATGTTTATTTTTTTATCAATAAAATGTAATTCTGGATTATAAGCCTTTTTGTTATTCTAATTCCAAGAACAGCTCTCAAATCTAAGAATTTAAAATAGATTAAATCATCTCCTTCATATAAATGCGCTGAAGAAAAGCAACACCCTAATAGGTCCACAAAATCTGAATAATGTGAAAACACTAAGTAAAAAAGTAACACGAAAGTAACAGTTTATTTTTAGAAAACCACAGGAGTAGCTATGGTACGCGTAAGTTCCCAGTTTCTACTGCAGATCACCACTCAGCAACCTGCTGAAATGTAGCTCTGAAAAATGACTTCACAGCATCAAAGCCATGTCTTTGTGTCTGGTTTCCTATTACTCTATGTTATACAACGAACACACAGAATTATCTACATCTGTTTTTAATGGGGTGCTTTAACTTGGAATCTTATTTTAAAATATCTAAAGAGAGGGTCAGTTCTACCTTTTTTATGGAGGTCAATAAATATAACATTCATAATTCCTTTAAAGAAGTCTAACAATACAACTATTTAAGCTGTTTAGTCTTTCAAATGAAAAGCTCTTCTTTTCTACCATCTTGAAAACAATATATCATTAATCTATATTTTAATATTTTAGCAGTTTGATTATATACTCTTATGTAAAACAACATCAAAACCAATGTTTTCTGGTTTTAGTAACTCAAGACCAAAGACAGAGAAAAAAGGTGGTGGTGGCAGTGGAGGTGAAACCTGCCTGTCATTGGCAAATGAAAGAGAAGACCTGAATACACTGTCTGGGTTTTAGTTGTACCATGAATTTTTTATATATCAAGAACACGATCAAATGATTAGCTAGTATACAAATATGTTGCTGGGCTCTCTGAGAGCAGAATCCAATGACAATAACACTCTCTAGTAATCGGACCCAAGAAACAGTTGGTTCAATTTAATTAAAGGAGGAGGCTGCTTTTAAACATACCTGTTTCAAATTAGAGGTTAAAATTTAAAAAGCAGATCAATTTATTTTCAAAATAACAGTCTACAAATACAGCTTATAATTTAGGGGAGACTGAAGTTGCTTTTTTGTTTTGATCTAAAAAGCTAAAGAATGTTACATTTCAAAGAAATCTCTCCCATTTCCCACAACTCCCCATGCAATGTTAAATCAATCTAAATTTGGGGTAAAGGAATTAGCTGGAAGAGATATACAAAGTCACGTACTTCGGCTAACTAAAATTAGTTGGGATAAATTATAAGAGGAAATAACAGAGATACTAATATTATGGCATTTTTATTAGAGTAAAATTTGACAAATTGAGCCTAACGATATAAGTTAGATATGTTAATTTAACACTATGTGTCAGGTATTGTGCTTTAAAAAAAAAAAAAAAAAGCTTTGCTTGTAATCTCTTCATGAATTACAACGACCTGGTTTTACAGAAGACGGTTTGGGTAAGTTGCCCAAGGTCACAGAGCTAAAAAATGATGTGAACATGTCTGTTTGCCTCAGACCCAACCCAGTGCCAGATACATCATAGGCCCTCATTGAATATTTGATGAATAAATGAAACAACAGCCCAAATCCCAGCTCTTCAGTTCTGCACCACACTGCTTTCATACTTAACGTAAGTATCAGGCTAAAATGCTCTCACTGGAAACCTGAGAGTGAACAAATTGGAACCTAAAGACCTTTCAACCATACCCTCTCTGTTCTGTTATCCTTGATCACAACATGTAAGACCCCAATGTCATCTCCACAGTCAAGGAGAGTTTGCTGCCGCTGTACCCAGTGCCTTGCACAGTGCCTGGCAGTGGTAACTGGTTAATAAATAGTTGCTCGATTGAACTGCTGACCTGTGGATTCCTTTCCAACACTTTCACCCTCAAATGCTTTTATGAAACATTTCCCACATTCTCTGCCTTAGCTGAAACCTGGTTTTTCTCCAGGAACATCACTTTGACAAGGACTCACTTCCTGCCCACAGTGGGATCCAAAAGATAACAAGGGACTCTCGTGGCTCCCACACTGGCATCTAGGCTGCTACTTGGCAGTCCCCTGCAAATGTATATGCTCCTCTGAGACTCACAGCATTCAGGCACCCTTCCTGACTGGTTCTGGGGCTCAGTTTTCCTTCCACTCCAGTTTTGCCAATATCACAGAACACTTCAATGTCCAAGCCCACCCTCAAATTGTTTTTGTTTCCTTGATGCCAATAACACTGCATCCAACATCCCCTTCGGCAGTCTAACTCTGCAACAATGTACATGGCTGTTCCTTACTTCAGGAATCTCAAGCCTCAATACACATACCTGGCCACACCTTCCTACTCTGCCAGTACTCTCACTTCTATTTCTGCGTTCTATTTTTCTTTGACTTCATCCAGAAATACATTCTTCTCAGTTCACCAACTATGATGCTTACAGTTCTAGAGGGAAAGAGACACATGAACAAACCACAATATCAAATGACGTGTAGCAGTAACAGCAGCACATATTCTACACATAGGTGGCATCCAGAAAGAGAAATGATACCAAGGGGGAGGGAACATGGTCAGGTGGTGGGGTGAGCTGTAGGAAGGCTAGACAAGCAAAGCCTGTGAAATATTTCACACAGCAACAGGCACATGTCAGGCAGAAGAATGAATATGTGTATCACGGACATGGGGCAGGGCTGCTGCATACCCCATTTACTACTCTAAGAGGTACCACTCATACTACAGTCTGTTCTTACAAAATACCAAAGTAGTAAAATTAAGTTTTTGGCTTTGTTTTAATAATCAAGTTCTTTTACGTAAATGTGATTTTCCCTTACAAAAGCTTTTGATGAGAACTTTCATATCTCATACAGAAAACATCAAGGTCATGTTGCCTACACTACAGTGGTCCACAATGAGATAAGTACAGAGAGCAGGAATGTTTAGGAACAATTATAGCTATCTGATACTGCCAGGGCAATCTTATTGTATTTTACAAAAGTACTGTTGTGCAATGGATTGTGGAGGTGGTGGACTGATCCTTCATTCAGAGAGTTTGTGGAATAGTGACCTAAGCTCTGATCAAAATTAGATAATGGTTGCAGTAAGTTCAAATGTCCATTCTATCTACTCATACCTGTTTTATAGGCATTGTCCAATAACCAAGACACACGAGGGGCACAGTGGGCTACAAAGGCCACCCATGCCGCCTTCCAAGTCCCTCCCAATCTGCTGGTATAAAGAATCTAAGGACACCATAAGAGCAGAAGGAGACATCCCATCCTGCCCTGCCCTGCCCTGAACTGTTAACCATGTTTTTACTATTGCATTCCTTTCTCCCTTCCCTGAAGGGCTCAAAAAGAACTTTGGAGAAAATGCAGTTAAGTTCAAGAGATAACAATTTTTCACTGGCCTTGAGATAGTTTATCAGCATTCCTGGACCTAACAGAAAAGAACCAGATTTAACACTTCCCACAGATTCCACTGGGCTCTAATTCCCACAGCAGGCTAAGGCCTGCAGGAGCACAGTATGTTCAAGTAGCAGCAGTAAATGAGCACTGCTAGAGTGAAGAGAGGAGAGGCTGGGGACGAGGTGGGAGCAGCTTCTGCTCTGTTCACTTGTTTTAATTTATAACAATTCACAGAGTAGAATCCGTTTTAATTTCAGCCTGGGCAAGAGAGATAACAGGTGCATGGAGTGGTGGAAGCCACTTCCACCCCACCTAAGGGAGAAGTTGGACAAAGAACCCCAGGGACTATGCATTGGGATCTCAGAGAACTTCTCTAGGTCCACCCTCCATCCTCTCTTCTCACCTCCCTTGCCCAGTGCTGGCACCTCGGGTTTCATCCTATTGCCTCAGGTAAACTGTCTGGCTCTTGGTTTCAGACTCACCCTGGGCATCATCTTTCTAGTGAATTTTCCTTGTCAAGCTTTGCAGTCCACAAGCTACTTCTGTTCACCTCTGTATCCTGTGCAGGCTTCTGAAAGCACCTGCCTATTCAGGAGACACATCTGGACAACAGGCTGATATTGTGAAACCAAAATGGAGAAAGTACTGTTAAGTGTTTTTCATGGATTACCTACTGTTTCACTACAATAATCTTGTGAGATAAGTATTATCCGCATTTCTAACTAGAGACATTGAGTATTAGAAAGGTGACTAAGGTCTGTCTTTCTCTGTCTCTCTCTCTCCCTCCTCCCCCCACCCCCTGCCTCCCATCTCTTTCTCTCTCTCAACCAGCAGGCATGTGTGTACTAGAGCCATTACTTCAGCCCAGGTCTATGCGAATCCAGAGCTCACACCATCTCCCTTAGTAAAAGAGACACTCACATTTTGAAGGAACGTTAACTTTAAGGCAGAAATAATTCCAGGCCTTAAGCCTCTACTGGCCATAGCCATTGGCATCTGCTTACTCCATGCCTCAGGTGCTTGATGGCAGAGGCAAAGTACAGAGCAGCATACTAAAAAAGGGACTTTTTTATAATAAAAATGGCCAGTTATTAGTGATAAGACACAAATGCATCTCTTATTTTCTTGTTCAAACCCATTTTACAAGGCTTAATTTAATATAAGACCAGCTCAAATAGCACCCTATCTGTGAGCCACACCCTGGAAAACTATACATTTTCTCCTTTTCCCTTTGTGGATATTGTGGTAGTTATCATACTGAGTCATAGCCAGCTTCCCTGCTAGACTATGAACTTTACAAGGACAGTATCTGACTCTTCTTGTATCCCTAACGCTGTATCTGGCACACAGTAGGGACTCAGTAAATGTTTGCTGAATGAATTAGTAAACTAATCAGCATAGTACGCTAACAGGTGTACATTATTATCTAGTGTTGGTGATTACCAAGCTTGAACTGAGCTTACAAAATGCTCATTTCAAAAACAAAATGTAAATGTAAATATATTCATACTAGCAAATTAGTTCGACAATATGAGAATGACCTCTGGAAAAAAATCATTGGGGGGGTTAAATAACTTTAAGGTAAAAACAATGAACACCACAGCTACAAAATATTTCCAAAACAAGACAAAAGGAAGCATATGTTCCCTGAACTGGATTCAACGTTAGATCTGAACTTCTGCTATTTTACTACTTTCTTGGGGACTAGTCATCTTCAGTTTGGGGTGATTTCACTGAGTTTTTAATATGTCATTTTACACAGTGGGTATGTGAGATTTAAAGACTTATTTCACCTCTGAATTATTCTAAATGCTAGTTTAAGATAAATTATGAAATTTCAGCTCGCTCAAAATATACTATAAAGTTCTATGCTCATGGCTAAAAAACTGAAGAGTGGCTAATTATCTACACAAGAAAATTAACAAATTCATAATTTAGAGTTTGGTTTTCACTTCTATTATAAGAAATAATTATGTACTTGAAAAAGTAATGCTTAACAGTAGTCCATGGAAACAATACCAAGTATCAACGCAAAGATTTCGTGGACATCGATGGGACACAGTGACCAGATGGTGGATGTGCCCGTATAATCAAAGAACTTGTAACAGGCAATACAGGGAAGTGTTAGAGATAACCTTCAGAATTCTAAAACAGCAGATTTCAAAAATTTCAGGGAGTCAATTTAATTCATGACAATTAAATGCAATATAAAATCCTTGAATGAGCCCGAATTAAAAAAAAAATTTATAAAAAGAGAAAGAACACATCAAGAAAACTGAGAAAATCAGATTCTAGACTGTATATTAGATAACAGCATTGTATCAAAGTTAAATTTATTGAGTGTTATATAGAAAATGCCCTTGTTCTTAAGAGATACACATGAAATATCTAGGACTTCTAAAAGGTTCAATAAAAAAAAAACAAAAGGATTTGTATGTGCATGTGTAAACAAGGAAGAAAAAGTGCAAATGTGGCAAAATATTAACAATTGGGAAATCTAGATAAAGGTGTTCACTGAATTATTCTTCAAACTTTTCTATAAACTTGACTTTTTTCAAAATAAAATCCTGAGGTTAAAATAATTCAGAGAAAGATCTGATCTCATGGGGCAAGGCACTGTCTCAAGATTAATGAAACGTTTTAGGACTCTTTTTTCCTAATTCAGTAAAAAAAAAAAAAAAAAAAAAAAAAACCCCACAGAGGAACACCATTATAATCTTTTAAAAAATGTAACATGCAAACAATAGAAGAGATGCCCATACTAAACGAGTATCAAATAGTGTTATGACTCTCTAAGGCTTTTTTGCAACATCTAAGGCAGAGAGCTGAGATTTTTATTGTTTTGTTGTATTTCAAACTATGACCATGAACATTTTTGAAAGCTTAGACATTGCTTTATAAAAACCATCTAACTTAACTATCACAAGTCTGGAAACAGAAGTTATGATCCCAAACTGAAAGAGAATCAAAATAGGAACGTAAAACTGGAGGTAAATAATTTACATCCAGATTCACAAAGTAAATGAGTGGTTCGAACTTGTCTGGTTAACTTCACATCCTAGAGTCTTTCCCATATAGTATAGTAATGAACAATGAAGAAATAAGATTGTGGTTCGCTTAAAGTTTTACTCTTCAAAATTTTACTGAGCTACTACATCTACCACTATAGCTTATTTTTAATAATTATTTTTATTTTTAATAATTACAACAATAAATGGTATATTTCCATTTTTCCACCAAAAAGAATAATCTTCCAAAACAGAAAGCCCATAATAGGCTTTAAAAATATATATATATTCCTAGCTATATAAAATGCTTAGTGCCTGACCCATAGGGGTACTCTATAAATTAGTTCTCTTTTCCTTCCAATAATGAATGTTAAGATTAATTGTCATAACTGTGTTTGACATGTGCTATTATTAGGGTAATAATTTTTACTCCTTTTAAGGCTTATTGCTATATATAACATGACTATTGAACTTGATATTACCTTATTTTTCTTTAAATCAAATTGCTTCTTGTGGTTTTCACTGACATTTCCTATGGCCTGTCATTCTAGGAATAAATGCAACATTTCACTTTAATGTTTATTTCTTTGCTGGCATTCCATCTTATCTACATTTTCAGCCAAGTCTTCCTGAGATACACAGATTTACTAGCAGCAGGGGACTAAAATAATGGTGTTTCAAAAGTAATCTACTGAAATGCCTGATCCATCAATTGATGATATATATATATTGTACAACAAATACTAATGAAACTTGCCCAGAAATAAATCTCACATCATATGGTTTGAGGAAAGAAAGGAGATTATTTATTCTAAGACTCCTAACTATGTTTCCATGGAAATAATTTTAAACCAGAAAGACAAGATATCATACTGATTCTCCCTCATTGCTCCTCTTTTGTTTCCACCACTGCTCATAAAAGACTACATACTATACTAGACTATGATCACACTTGATAGCTCTCCTTTGGAATAAAGTCTGATGACTTACTGACATAAACAATCTCTCATTCTACAAAAGTTATTACAACCTACTCTTTAAGATTTAAAATAAATGTGCCTTGAGATTACAAAAAGCTCTAGAGGGCAAAGTAGGTACCATCCCAATATAGCATATTTTCCTAATCCCTGTCTTTTTCCTTATATGCCTATATAATAAGAGTAGATTTTAATTTGTTGGCAGTAACTGCCAACAAATTAAAAATAAAACTCAATCTTAAAACACTTTTAATAATATAACACAGATGGAAATAGGTAATTTTATGAAATAAATTAGTCATTTGTATTACATAAATGACAAAGATGATCTGTTTGAAATGTTTATCTCATGTTTTTCAATGAAAAATTCTAGTTACATTTAAAAGAAAGAGTAATTTCCTCAAAACAAACGTAACAACACTTCACTTGTCCTCCATCTTCAGAGAAGAAGGTATTCCACCAAGGTAATTTCTCCAAATAATAGTTTGTCCATTTCAATGCCCAAACTCATTCTTCTTAAACCATTTTGGATAGAAATGCTCTCAACTGTATCCTATACTTCCCTACCAATGTATATAGCACTCCAGTGGTGAACCTAATTTAAGCTAAGGTCTATCACCATGAATATGCATTAAGTTACTGTGGCATCTTTAAGAAAGCAATGACCAGAGAGGCATTAACAAATGTAAAACAATTTGCTCCAATTCTAAATGACCCCCTGAAAACAAGTTCTTACGGTATCTACATTTTAAGTTTTCCTGTTATTAAAAACTCTCATCCATCACTGTTTCCAGAGTGTCCTTTACCCAACTTTCTAAATCACTGCTTCTAAACTTCGTCTAGTCAACCAGATAACCATGCACATAATAGTGGGTCAAGAGCAAGAATAAATATTGGGGTGGAAGTCTCCATTTGAAAAGGTATGTTAGCCTCAGAGCACTGTGTGATTTCAAGTTCACCCAATTAGAAAATGTTTCCAATTATTTCCTAGTTCTTGATTATATCAAAGGTTATATTACTTGGGAAAGTGACTGACAAATAAATCATTACAGTAATTATTCTCTTCATATCTTCTTGTCTAATACTGCTTTCGTTTAAAAAAATGTCACTGTTAGTAAGCAAAATCCATAATACAGTCAGACTTACCTGAGGCACGCCTCGTGAATCGGTTTATTACCGGAGCTAAAAGAAAAAAGCAGAATAATATTAGGTAAAAATCTAATTTATCCAAAGCACTGAAAAGAACCAAACTGTTAAGTGATCCCATAAGTTAAATGAAGAAAGTGAGTGAATAAATTATCAAGAGGAAATACCACAAACACATGAAAATAATCCCTAGTTAGCAGAATCAGCTTAACTGGAGACAGTATACATCTATACATCTTTGTAAACAATTTGGCAATTACATCAGGTACCATAAAAAGTTTAACTTTTAGTAGAGTAATTCTACTTTTAGAGATTTACCCTAAAGAAATACCACTAGAGAACGACAACACAATATATGCATCCATTTTTTCAGCAGCATCACTTTTACAATAAAAAAAAAAATTAAGAAACAAAACTAAAAATGCTCATGTATACCGAAATTATCATTACATGAAGGACAATATATCCCTGATAATCTTAGATTTAAGATTTGTGGCTTTAACAATGTTTTTGTAACCCAAAGGTCCATGACATGCAAATCCGTATATTGAAGGCTGTGATTTCAGAATGGCGTGTAGGAGTTCATCACACAGCTAGTAAGTTCCCCATGGGCCCACTCCCTGGATTCAACTCAGCTCTGCTGGTGCTTCTTGGCTTTGCTTACAGTTATCTCAAGAAGTAAGGTTTTTAAAAAACTTATTTCTTGCGAGAAGCAGTTAAATTTGTGGTTCATATTATTTACAGAAAAAACGCACCATGTACTACACTGTATGTTTTAGCGGCACAATGTCATACTACTATAATGCTTTCCAATACTTCCATATTTTTAAGACAGTAATTATAAAAATTATTTACACTTTTGAACCAGGTCAAGTAAAAAAAGAAGCCACAATTTTTATCAGCACTATGGTACTGCATGAAAAATATGGATGCACAGAAATAAGTACTAGAAGAAAACTGTGTCAGATGTTTTACATTAATCCTTGTAACCATGCTATTAAAATTAAATACCAGCATCGCCATATTACTGATGAGAACATTTTATAGCAAGGCTCAGAGATATTGATTAGTTTGCTTTAGATCACACAGCCACCTGTGGCAAAGCTAAAATTTAAAACTAGGCACACCTAGCACCAAAATGCTGCCTCAGAGAGAAGAGAAAGCAAATATACTGATTTCTGAAATCACACAATAGGTAAGTATTTCCCTTCATATTGATTTCCATTGTTATTAAAGATTAACTTTGTGAATTCACAAACCCCATTATCAAAATACTATCGTTTACAACAAAATTATATCTTCCAAATTAAGAGATAAAATTCTCATAATTTATATACCGAAATTATTTAGCCGTATATTTGCAAAGTCACAAATTACTAATACAAAAACCTTTCATTGGGTAAATTGTATGTTATATTTAACACGTAAAAGAAAAAAAAAACTTCATCAGTTTTCTTGGATCCTTTCAAACCTGTTTTTCACATCTTCCAAACCTAGTCTAAAGAAAGCCTCCCCAGAAAGCTACAAGGACAAGAAACAGAGGATGCAAAAAGCTTCAACCACAGGAATGCAGGAGAGATAGTGTAAGCTGATAACCTCAAGATGAAGGCAAAAAGCATTATCTCAGCCTTGGGGGACAAAAACAAAGTAGAAATATTCTCCTCCTGCCTCTCTAGACAATGACAACACAGCACTACCAGCTTCTGGTTGAAACTCCGGGAAGTCTTTGTTCTCCCCAGCCCCTGAGGGTCCTGAGCCTTCCATGTCTTTCTGAAGTGTTTAAGGCAGAGATTTTCAACAGAAGTGGCACTGCCATCTAGAAGGTGTAGTCTAAGTTTGTGGGGGCAATTTTTCAATTGTCACAATAATTCAGAGAACATCCTTGGTATTTGGCAGACAACATAAATCAATGGTCCCCAACCTTTTTGGCACCAGAGACCCACGGTGCTCCTATGAAAATCTCATGCCTGATGATCTGAGATGGAGCTGAGGCGGTGATGCTAGCGCTGGGGATTGGCTGCAAATAGGCTGGAAATACAGATGAAGCTTCCCCTGCTCACCCACTACCTGCTATGCGGCCAGTTACTAACAGGCAATGGACCAGTACTGGTCCATGGCCTGGGGATTGGGGACCCCTGACATGTAGGACAGTACAACAAAGAACTGTCCTGAATCCCATAATTTTTGTCCTGCACTACTTTTAAATATCCCACTGGACATTCATGTTGGCAAAAAGGTCAGTTTATAACCATTTGAAAATAGATTCTAATGCTGTTTTACACAAGCCTGGTTATTTTGTACAGTTTTAATATACATCAAATTTTCCACAGAACAACTACAACATAAACCAAAGAAATTCTGTGGGGTTTTGTTTTTTTTTTTTTGTATTTTGTTTGTTTGGAATTTTACTAATAGATGTTCATCATTTCAAAAACTCACGTCACTCCTGGAATGCCGCTTGGGGTATCTGAATTGTCAGAACATTATACTTGACCAGACTACACTTGGAGCTTTCATATTTCTAGTGATTTCACATGTGAGTGGGAGAATCTAACTACATTATGTCTTCTTTTGTAATATTGATAAAATATTAAATACATTTTATTTACTATACTTTCCTTTATTTCTTCTTTATATTTTTGCTAGAAATTATATCAATTTTTAAATGTGGGTAGATAGGTTAAATGACTATGATTTCCATTTTCTAATAGTTAATGGGGCACAGGGTCAGGCAGTTAAGAAGATGAGTGCACCAGGCAAGTGGTATGCAGCAGCGAAGGTAAATACTGGGTTTTGACAACCATTACCAAAAATCCAATCCCTCATATCCATATCCCTCCACATCCACTTGCAAGGAAGAACCACATGTTTCCTGCACAGAATTTTGGCAAGCTAACAGTAACTTTCACAATTTTTCTAGATTTTTAAATCTAGCTACCAAAATGGAGAAGACGACTAGAATTTAAGGTGTAAGACTTGCTGGAAATAAAAGTAATGTACACCCTGGTCAGGGTATACTTGGTGTTCTCTCTCTCAGCAACCTGAGTGCAGGGCAGGGAGCAGGAGGAAGAGCACTGTGGACAGTCCCTACTATTGGGGATGAGGGCTGGGGCGGAGGGTCAGACACCTACTGGAATCAGAAGGTTTAGGCTCCACTACTGGCCCTACTGTTGTCTGTGACACCCTTAATGAATCACATCACTCTGACTTAAATTCTCAACTTATAAAATAAGAAAAGCAAGACCTGCCCTCCTTTGAGGAGTGGTTTGTGAAGAAAATAAACATCTTGGAAGTGCCCGTAAACTATAAATTCCTATTCAAATGTAAGACTGATGTTTATTTATTGTAAGCTACTGTAACCAATTTTAATATTACCACTTTTGAAATATACAAGTACACAGTAGTACCAGTTCAAAAGAAGTTAACAGATGTTTTAAAATATGACAAGTCAAATTAAGTTTTCTCAGACTCTTGGTTTCTACCTTTAGATTTTCCTATTTTATGAATATTCTGTGAAGGTGTTTATACACATCTACACACACAAATACTAGAAACTAGGAATATATAGAAGAAAAAAATAGCAAATGTATTATCTGCCCGGAGGAACATGAAATATGATTTAAGACTATGCTAAACTAATATTTTTAAGAGATATGAGATCTCAATGAATCCTCAAGGAAAAATGCAGAAATATTTAAATAGTGTTGATTTTCTCCTAAATGCCATTCCAGTGGAATACTCGGAGTCCCATGTTCCTATGAACATCTTCACACTGTCTAACCAGAGATTCCCTCAGCTCCCAACCCATATTCCACTAGATTGGTCAAGTCCACCACAAATATAACTGATTCAAGCCTTCTTTCATCCTGGAGTATTCTTACAAGAAAAATCTCCATTACTTGAGGTAAAACTGAATGAGCTTCTCTATTCCTAAAGCCTCCCACACCTGTGATTCCACTGATGCCAGCAGGACCTTCTTATCTTCCCCATCTCTTTATGCCCAAAGCCTATGCAGTGCCAGGTGGAGAAGAGGCCTGAGTAAATACCTGCGGCATGAACCAAAAAACTAATAATCAATAAACTAGCATGAATCAGCACACAGGGCAAGTTCCTTGTCCCACTTATTTTGCTGCTTTTTTGAATGTAGATTCTGAGCACTGGAAATATAATCAAGTTCCTGCCTCAAACAGTCCCTGCCCTTGACCAAGGCTAGCTATATTTTCAAACTCAATGACAGTGAGGACTTATACAATGCAAGCAGCTATCTAACTGAAAAATTTAGGTAAAAGAGAAATTCTGTAGAAGACAAAAAAACGTAATAAATTCTATAAGAACAAAAGCAGTCAGCTAAAAGCATGAACCAATGAGTTTGGTCTTCAGGAACTTAAGTCGGGTGATACTGGTACACATAGTTTGTACCTCTGAGCAAATGCCAGGAGAGAAGTTCCAAGTTAAAGAAGAGCCCAGAGTTGTGATCCATGATCTTTACACACACACACACACACACACACACACACACACCTTATCTATACTGAAGCAGAAAAGTGTTCATATACACTGAAGTGAGATGTACACAATCCTGGAGTCAGTGGAATCACAAGCATCCCTATCTCCTATTAGTCATGTTTTCCAGCAATAAACAGTTTTTGGATCTGTTAACTGTCTAAATAAAAGATACTAAAAACTATGTAAATTGAACCATGTTAGCTAATTATTTTTGATGGAGTATATAATTAGCTCAGAATAAATTAATTTCTCTTATGCCTATGCTTCAAAAATTAGTGAAATAAGGCTCACCCTTGAACCAAAGAATTAATTTTTAAAAAGATCAATAACAGAAAAGCAAACAAACAGAATCTGAAATACTTTGCTAATTAACCTGACATCATTTTCAAACTTTTTAATACATGTTTAATTCATGACATTGGAAAGGACCCCTCATTTTCTATATTTTTGTTAAAAAACAATGTGCTTTGACCACTTTAATGAGCATTACTCATAGATACTTTAGTTACCACTGTCCTGCAAGCCCTTGAATTTGTTTTCAGATACATGGTACCTCTGGAGTACTAGGACCAGACCACTGTCAGAGGGTTCTCTCTCCAAAGCCTCCCAGTCTTGGTTCTAGGGAGACAAAACTGATGAGCCAGGGGAACTGTTTGAGAGTCAGGCATTTGGGGAATCAATTTTCTTCTTTTTTTCTTTTCTTTTTGATTATACAGCATGCAATCAAGTGTCCAACCCTTTTAGACATATGAAGCATGGCTAGAGATAGGGCAGAATGAGATAAAATATAGACACTTCAGCTTTTAAAAAGTGCCAGCTTTAAAGACCACTAAAAAGATGCACATTTTTGTTCTTTCTATTCAAAAACCAACTCCTCAAAATATAAATATTTTATAATACTGTGCTAATAAAAAAAATATAGGAAAAACAACTGCTACTTCCTTTGCTTATGAATGAACCTGATTCTCTGCTTTTTAATTCATAGGAACTTTATCAAAAATGCCCTCTTAGGAACAGAGAGAAAAATATAGTTTCAGCTAAGGAGAGTCCTCAGGCAGCTAAGTTTACAAAACCACACATAGGGTTGGTGCAATAACAATGCCAAGAGAAAGGCTCCCAAATATTTATAGGATTTTACAATGTGGGCTCAGAAGAGCAGTGGAGTAGGAAGGCTATTGTTAAAAATACATAAATTCAATCTCTGTTCTGCATATGCTAATACCATCCCTTCTAAACCTATGTGGTCAAGTACATGCTAAGGGTAGATTTATGGAGACTACTGTTCGGTTTCTAAGAGTCAACAATATAAATTACTGAGAATGCCAGGAAAGTCAAAACCTTAAGAGTTCACATCCATAAAGTAACAACAAAACAGACCCAGAAAAGGGTAATTAAGAAAAATATAAGGGCTTTCAAATAAAAAACATCTGAGAAAACAATCAGAGGATGTGATAAAGTTTGGCCTGATCATAAAAGTATGGTTATAGAAATCCTCCTATAATCTAATCCTTCCCCATATCTTCAGGGTGAAGATGTTCCTGCTATTCCAGTCTCAGCTCAACGTCCCCTCCTCAGGAAGCCTTTCTCTGAACACCCAGTTTAAAGTAGCCCCCTCCAGTTCCTCTCAATCACATCATCCTGTCTCATTTTCTTCAGAGCGATCCATGCTATCTAAAGATATCTAGCATATTATGTTTATTGTGTTTCCTCCCATGCTAGACTATAAGCTCCTAAGGGAGGGTCCTTCCTCGTTTTTCTGCTTTGCTACTGCATCCCCAGGGCCTGTAACACTGCTTGATATAACATATATTAGGTTCAACAATGCTGAATGAATGGTGATGATGAAAAATTAATGTAACAGTGGTGCTCCCTCACACCGAAAGATTATTTGGACAAATGTGATATTTATACAAGTAAAAAATATGTGAAACCAATAAATCAAAATACAGTACTGGCTGAAAACATAAAATGGACTTAAAAACAGTAGAGCCTGACTAGCCTTTGGCTTTTTGTATAGTAGCAAAAAGCAATCCCATTTATGCCCCATAATTAAGAAAAGTTAACCCATATGTTAGTGTCCAACAAAAATAATGAAAAATTTCACAACATATTCAGTGTAGAAAGCAACAGCACTTTTCAATTAAAATGTGGAAAAGAGGATTTCAAGGGCATCCATGTTTCTATTTTTTTTTTAATCAAGGTGAAACTGGCATACAATGAAATGTACAATTCAATGAGTTTTGGAAAACATATACATCTATGTAGCCAACACTCCAGTCAGAATATAAAACAGTTCCAATACCCTAGAAAGTTTCCATGAGCCCCTTTACAATCAATTCCCACTGTCCCACAGGAAACTACCAGTAGGATCTCTAACTCTAGTTTAGTTTTGCCTTATCTTTGAATTTAATATAAATGTGTGGCTCATTCTTGCTATCGTGAGGATCAGTAATTTGTTCTTTTTCACTACTGAGTAGTATCCCATTTTATGAATAAATTACAATTTGTTTATCCATTCCCCTGCTGATGAACATTTGGGTTGTTTCCAGTTTAGACTATTTTGAATAAAGCTTCTGTAAATATTTGTATACAGTCTTTTTGTGAAAATATGAATTTCTCTTGAATAAATCGCTAAAGTAGTATTGCTGAGTCATAGGTAGGTGAATGTTTAACTTTATAAAAATCTATAGTTTTCCTAAGTGTTTGTACCGTTTTATACTCTCATAGACAATACATAAGAGTTGCAGTTGCTCTGCACCTTTGCCAACATAAAGTATACCTTATTTCAGCCATTCTTATGAATGTTTAAAAGCATCTCTTACGGTTTTAATTTTCCTTTCCTTGACAACTAAAAATACTGAGCACCATCTCATGGGCCTATTAGCCATTCTTTAATTTTTTTTTTATTTTTTAATTACAATTGGTACATATTAGTTTCAGGTGTACAACAGTGATTAGACATTTATATAACTTATGAAGCAATCATACCAATAAATCTAGTACCCATCTGACACCATATTATTATATTACTGACCATATTCCTTATGCTATACTTTAGATCTCCATGACTGTTTCGTAACTACCAATTTGTACCTCTTAATTCCTTCCCATTTTTACCCACTCCCCAAATCCCCTCCCATTTAACAACCTATCTATGAGTTTTTCTGTTTTATTTGTTTATTTTGTTCTTTAGATTCCACAGGTAAGTGAAATCATATGGCATTTGTCTCTCTCTGCCTGACTTACTCTACTCAGCACAATACCTTCCAGGTCTCTTTTTGCAGATGGCAAGATTTCGTTCTTTTTTATGACTGAGTAATATTCTACTGAATTTATGTCCTGCCTCTTCTTTATCCATTCTGATCTAATGAAGGAAATAGAAATACAAGCCTAGGAAGTGAGGGAGTCCTAAATAAGATGAAGCCAAAGAGGCTAACACCAAGACACATAATAATTAAAATGCCAAAGATTAAAGACAAAGAGAGAATCTTAAAAGCAGCAAGAGAAAAAAGCAATTAGTTACCTACAAGGGAGCTCCTATAAGACTGTTAGCTGATTTCACAATAGAAATTTTGTAGGCCAGAAGGGATTGGTATGAAATATTCAAAGTGATGAAAAGCAAGGACCTACAACCAAGATAATGGGCCATTCTTATGTCTTCTTTATTGAACTGTTCAAGTTCTTTACTAAGTTTGATTAGGGGATTTTTATTATTGAGTTTTAACAGTTCCTTTTATATATGCTCAATAATGACAAATTAGAATATGGAATAGAAAAAAATTCTAGTTATAATAAAAAAAAGCTCATATTACATCATACACAAAAATAAATTATAGATGGACTAAAATCTTGTGTCTGAAACTCAAGACCTTACTTTTTACAAGAAAATAAAGAGATTATCTTTTTAATATGGGGTAAAGATGGATTCCTTAAACAAGACACAAAAAGCATAAGAGTAAAGGAAAGAACAATGTTGGGCTACATTAAAATTAAGAAATTCTGTTCAACCAAAGTTACCAAAAACAAAATGAAAAGACAAGCTTCAGACTGGGAGAAGATTTTTTTAATGCATATTACCAACAAAGGATTAGTAACCAGAATATTTAAAAAGAAAGAAAGAAAGAGAGGAAGGGGGAAGGGGAGGGGGAGGAGAAAGGGAAAAAAAAGAAACCCTTTTACAAATTAGTAAGAAAAACACAATCAGCCAGATAGGAAAAATAGCAAATAGTAAGAAAAATATTTTTCACAGTAGATAAACTACAGATGTAGTCAATGAACATAAAAAGATGCTAAGTGTCACTGGTATCAGGTAAGAGCAAATCCAATTCACAATGAGAGTCCATCTAAATTCCACCCTACCGGCAAAGCTTGTTAAAATTTGACAACATCAAATGTTAGCTTGAATGCAGAAAACCAGGAACCCTTATGCTGCTGCCAAGAGTGTAAAGTGGTGTAACAGTTTTGCAGAGGAAATATCGCAGTATAAGGTACAGTTAAAGCTGTGCATCCCCTACAACCAGCCTCTCCACATTTAGTATATATTCTAGAGCAGCAGTCCTCAAACTCTGTGGTCTCAAAACCTCTTACACTATTAAAAATTATTTGTTTATATGGGTTATATCCATAGATGTTTATTGTATTAGATATTAAAATTGATAAATTTAAAAATATTTCCTTTAAAATAACCAACAGGGAAATAATTACGTTATCATAAATAACATATTTTTATAAAACATAACGTTTTCCAAAACAAACAGAATTTAGTAAGAAGAATGACTCCACTACTTACTCATGAGAAAATGAAAAGGGGGAAAAAGGCAAAGAATATTATTATTATTACTATTATTATTATTTTCACCCAACAGACTCCTTAGAAAGATCTAGGAATGAGAGAATGGTCCTCCAGCAGGCCCAAGTTACACTTTGAAAACCACCTTAAACACTCTAGTATATTTGCATAACACATACAAACACACATACACTATATTTACTACAGCACTATAATAACAACAAATTGGAAAAAAGAAAAATATTTATCAAAGAATGGATAGTGTCTATTTATACACAAAACAGTTTAAAATACCACAAAGCAATTTAAAATAAATGAACTGAGAGCTACAGGGATCAATGTAACATCATCTCAAACACTGTTCTCAAAAACAAACTGAAAGATGAAAACTTATGTAATGAAACTTTTATAAGCGGTATGATTTATACAAACTTTGGGAATATGCAAAAAAGCACTATTTCTCATCTATGAATAAATGTTCATGTAGTTATAGTACAAAAACATGCATATGAAATACAAACACCAAATTTATCATAGTGGTGGTTATAAGAAGGAATTTAAGGGACTGGATAAGAGATGGGTACACAAGGGGCCTCCTACTACATATGTGATAGTTTCTTAAAAGGAAAAGAACTCAAGCGTTAAAATGTTAAAATGTGTTAAGAACTAGGGGATGGCTTATGTGCGTGTTCTTTATTTAGTCTCTGTTCCTTTCTGTATACTGAAAATATCTCATAATTTTAAAAAGAGAGAGAGAAAATGTTCTGCTCTCCTTGGTTTTGGCAAATAAAAATCTCTCAGTATGCTCTAACACTATCATCATCAGCCTAATCAGATTAGTTCACATTTTTTTAACTATTACCTTTGACATACAAAAATTGTACATATTTAAGGTGTACAACTTGATGTTTTGATATATGCATATATGTGAAAAGACCACCACGATCAAGCTAAATAACTTATTCATCACCTCTACATGGTGACCAGTGCATGTGTCAATCCTCTTAGGAAACTGCAAGTATACAATACAGTATTGGTAATTATCCTTTCCATGCTGTATATCAGATCTCCAGAACTCATTCATCTTGCATTAACTGAAACTTTGTACTCTTTCAATGTTAAATGTTCTCCTAAAACTTTTTACAAATGAATTCTAAAATTCAAACACTAAAATACCTTTGGGTTCTTTTTAAGGAATTATAAGGGAATTATTTTAAGGAATTATTATGAATCAAAAGTTCTATTACTGTTAAGTTGGTAAAATGATGTTAATGACATAGTCCAATAAAAAATCAAAAGACCTATAACAACTTCACGTAAAAATGAAGTTACCCAAAAGGACTACCTTTTATTTTTTTCCTTCAAAAAATCTACTACAATAGCAATTTGTGGTGAAGCAAATACAGAATTATGGATTTGGGGAATAAAACCACATTCTAATGTAAAATTTAGGTATAAATTTGTCCTACTCTGAGCTAACTCTCATAAATATTATGACCTGAGGAAATGTCAACAAGCCATCAATTTAATGCAACGACTTTTTTCCAATTAATTTATATTTCAGACACATATTAATGTTTTTACTATAAACATCTTCCTCATTTATATAAAGTGGCTGTTTTCAATACTCTTACTTTTTCCTAAGTTGTTTTAAAATGATTTGTTAAATAAAATCATAAACTTGGAGATTTTGCATACACAAATTTATTTATTCTATCAGTTAAACAATGACTATCAAGGGGGGATGGTGTGAAGACAAAGCAAAGATTTTTAGCTCACTTTTTTTTAAACTTTTTTTTTTAAGTCAAATGGAATAAAAGGAGGGCTTGAGATTTAAAAGAACATGAGTTTTTTAAAAGTTTAAAAAAGCTAAAAAATCTAAAGACTTTCATATTTTTCATTAACAACTTTTTTAAAAAGTTAGTTACTACACTGCCTTGAAAGCAACCTCTAGTTTCTTATATTTCCAATCAAACTTCATTTTTAAAAACTGTCGCAATCTCACTGACATGTAAAACTTGCTTACTCTTTTTTTAACTCCCCCCTTCCTTCTCTCTCTTCTTTTCTTTACAGATACTGTTAACTCATTTGAATCTTACAACAACCCTCTGTGGTTTTGTAAATGAGGCAAGATGGTAAAGTAACTTGTTCAAGGTTCCAAATGTTATAAATGACAGTCAGAATTCAAACCCAGAGTCCAAGCCAAAGTGAAGTTATTTTTTTAAGTTTCCATTGTTTTTAATTTTTCATGTCACTTCTCTTAAAATTTTAGCAACTAAAAGCAATGTTCATTTGTTCTCCATAAACTACCAGATTTAAGAAGTATGAGGCAGAGGAAAGGGGCTTTACGGACCATGTTTATCAAATGAGTGGAAGAAAAACAATGACATGAATAAATAGGAAAGAATAACAACTGAGGCAGAAGATAACACATTCAGTTTAGGACAAAATTATTTGGTGGTACCTGAAGAACATGCAAGCAGTGGTGGCTGGTAAAGAGGCAGATGTGTCAATCTGAACCTTAAAGAGAGGGGAGATCTGTGCTGGAGCTAGGACTCCCAAGGGCAAGTGAGCCATGAGGGGTGGGTAAAATTCACACAATAAAGGGAGGAAGGCAGCCTACACTCAGGGTAGTAGGGATGATGAGGAAAGGCACAAAGAGAAAAAAAGGTAAAGTAGGTTCAGGGCAACAGAACGTTTTGGATTTGGCACAGGATTCATATAAGCAGAAGCAGTGACGTGGGAAGTTCAGGTGGGTCAGAATGTCTCTTCAATTAGAATATGAAATCCTTACCAGCAAGACAAGCCTGTGTGCCTGTGTTCTTTGCATTTTGCAGAGTGATCAAATCAGGCTAAAATATAACATAGCCTCATTTTTAATACAATGAAGTCAAAATCTGGGTAACTGAAGGTAGGCTAAGGCTTTTATAGTTCATGCAAACATTTTAAAATGCACTAATGTAAAGGAATATTATAAGACTTTTAAAATGTTATATGTCTAAGAGGGTTTCAATCACTTTAGGAATATACATGTATAGACATTTACTACTAATTAAACATTTAGTATCCAACTGAGATTAAAGTATATTTGAGCACCTTCTGTGGGCAAAGTGCAGTACCATGCAGGAAAGCCTGAGAAGGAGAGCACATCTTCCTACATGTTCCTGCCTGCCTAAGGCTAGGACACCGGGTATCTGCAAAGCTTACTCTGATGTAGGACATATTCATCCTGCCATATGTCATATTGATACCATTAATGTTAACCAGAGGATCTTGCAAAGATTTTTAGTAGATGCAATGTAAGCCAGCCTTTGAGAAAGAGTGGAATTTGGAAGGAAGTTAAGGAAAGAGGACCGGGCACTCAGGACCGAGAGAATAATGTATGCAAGAATATTTGGCTACATCAAAGAGCCATGCCATGTGCCTCTCTAGATTGTTTTATTGGCAACTTAATGGATATTTACAAACAAATTGCCTTTCCTACATGCATTTTTACAGTTAAAATCTATTTAATAAGTAATACAAGAATGATAAACATTTTGTCAAAAATTACAAAAAAGGAGTGAAGTCTCCCTCCTAAACAGTTATCAGCTCTAGATATTCTATGAAACTGCATCTCTTTTAAACTATTTTAAACTTAGATTTTCTAATTCTGATGGGCATTTCTGTGATTTAGTGATTCTTAATTAACCACCTATATAATTCTCTTTTTCACATCCCCAAAATTTCCAAGAACATTGGTACTCTACAAACAAGGCTGGATTTCAAGGTGCAGACAGAAATACAAGTTTAATAAGATTTTATTTCCTTTAGAATTTTCCTCTTTATTCTGCTAAATTTCTGAATCAAACAACTTATCTAATGAATATCTACTTAAAAAGACACATAGACACACACACACACAAACTAGAACTCTGCCTACCTGCAGGTCCTTTATAATGTAAGAGATCAGATCAGGAAAGCAGAGCTGATCATAGCCACCTTGTATACTAACAGAGTATCAAGTTGTGTTGTTTTGTTTAGAGTTATGGTCTCCAAATGAGTTCATGCACCCCAAGGCAGAGTATAAGGCGAACCTTTGGGGCATAGGAAAAAGTAGAATTTAACAATTACTTTTTACTACTTATTTTCAAATTTATATTGTGGAAGATTTATCATACATATAATAAATTTATTCATATATGTATAAAATTTATAAAGATATTAAGAATGCATATTCAAATATACTGTGCTAATGAAGGTAATTTTTAAAGTTTTGAGAATTAAACGGCTCAGAATATGAGGTGTTCATTTTTAAAAATAAATGTTTTATTGAATTTCTAAAGTATATGAAGCGCTAATTTGGGTGGAATAAACAGAAAACAAACTGAAAAAGGGAAAACTCAATGCTGGACTAGACTGCAAATTTTGAGGGAAAAGTACATAGCTTACTTTTTGATATGTGGTTCTTTTCAACCATATTACTACTACAAGAGTTATTGAAAACAAAGTCTATGCATCATGGTTAAAGAGATGCGCTCTGAACTCAGATTGTCAAGTTCAAATCCTGACTGCACCATTTACTTTAGGGAGAGCTAACTGATATGTATAAATGTCCTTTTTCAGTGTCTGGTTCTTAAGCGGCCAAAATGTTAACAATTATTAAATAAAAAGAACATTTAAAAACAGTAGCTTTCTATAGTAACTGAAATGAAACAGCTGTAACCTTTTGGAATGATGCTTTAGGGGTCTAACTAAAATGTATTTAAACAAATGGAAGCTTTTTTCCCTCTTTTGTAAATCCAAAACAATCCCCTCAATATCGCTCCCATGAACTATTTTGTCTTGGAACAGCTAATGTAAATTAAACAATGTCTGTCTCTAGCCAAACGGATACCGGAATAACTTTATACAGTATATCTTCTTGGCTTTACTTTTATGTGGAACATGTGTTTATATTTTGACCTTTTGTTTTTTAAAAAAATACAGAAACATTTTTAAACAGCAGCAACTGGAATGATTTTTTTTTAGTTTCCAAACATATTAAGCTACACATGGCAGAGCCTATTACTGAAACATTTATAAATGTTACACCAACTGTGTTTATATTTCTCATTTTTTTAGATTGTTTTGTTTTCATGTAAGCCATGACCTACAAATTTTAGCTCAAATTATTTCCACAAAATACTTACATAATGGAACAGTTTGAGTCATTTTGAATTTCTGAAACACAAAATTCACTCCCATAAAATAAATGATTGACATCGTAGTGAGGTTTTTATACGGGTTTCATGACTATCCTAACCACTCTTAATAGTATGGGTAAGAGTGGAAGGACTATAAGAATAAGACTAAGAACATGATAATAATTCATCTAACTCAGAAAAATCACTGCACTTTTTTCTTTCAACTGTCTCTTCTAAGTTGACACAAAAAAGTCTAATATGAGATTTCGCTGCTCTGAAAAAAAATCAAAGAGCAAAAAAAAAAAAAAAAAACCTGGTATTTCTGAAGGCAAAAGCACTTCTCTTTAGCCTAACCTTTTAAACCTTATCTATCACCTTAATGGAAGAAAGAATTCATAATATGTAAGTTAATATAAATAGCACACAAAATGTAAGTGATAGTTCTGTGAACAAGACCAAAACCGAATAAATTTGGAACTTCTCTGGCTCTCAGCGGCTCCATCTGTTAAATGAAATAGATTATGTATACTATTGATGAGACAGTCTCTGTGAAAAGGACTAATTCTTAAGAAGTGTAGAGATAGAAAACTTAGGAGAATCATTTTTTCTTAAAAAAAAAAAAAAAAAAAAAGAGGAGTTGGCCCTCAGTAAAAATTTCTAAAGTGAATGAAGGAGCATAGTATCCTACTTTCCCACTTTCACACATTCAGTCTCCTTCTAAGCCATCCCAGGTCTCAGCCCCTTTCTGGGTATGTGACTCTAGGCACTACTAAGGTGCCTAGACCCTGCAGTGAGTCACTCCATCGCTTTCACTGAATTCCTCACCCTCCAAAAGCCCTACAGGCCCTCTCTATTGCTACCACTCTCATTAAATGACTTTCTTAATGGGTTACAAATAGACTCATTGACCAATTCGAAGCTGTCAGTATTCACACAGTTAAAAAAGAAGCACATTTGTTTTTTGACACAGCTATGAACAAAATCTTGACAGCTGGAAATTTACTGGAATCCATGGAATAAGATTTGCAACAATAAATAATCGTTAATTATTTACTCCCTCTGCCCAGACACCTTACATCATTTTATGTGCAACCTCAAATGGAAAGCTTGTAACTATTTTGTATTAAATAATGGCTGAACAGTTGGATTTTTAAGATAGGTAGACCAATGAAAGTATCCAATGCTTCAATTATGTTTAGGTATTTTTATTTTATGCCCCCTCTTCAGACAAAGTTTAAGTCACTCAAAGAACCCTTCACAAGTTCCAACTGATTTCATTCCTCTCTCTTGCCACCCTCCCTCTTTGTCTTTCTCCCTTTACTTCCCCCCCCCTTTTCCCAAAGCCTAAAACAGATGGATAATAATTTGAGAAAATTATTTTAAGTCCTTTGATGTCTCAATTTCAAACCCTAAAGCAATCCACTTAATACTACTATCAAAATTAACAATGTTCTTAACCATTCTACTTTGAAAAATCACAATTACCATTTTTAAGTCTTCTCTAATGTTATTGTTTTATGCTAAAATAATGGTTTCAATACTTTAGCTATTTGTCATAAATGATGCAATCCATTTCAGGAGGATTTAAAAGCACACTTCTAATAGCCAAAAACCATCAAGTCTCATTAATTCAAAATCCTCGGCTCTTAACTACAAATTATGAGTTGAAAGGATATGGTTTATTACTACTCAACATAACTTCGCAGCTCATTTCATACTTCATCTTTCTAAATAGTGCAAATGCTAGATTCATTTCAACCAAATACAATAAAATAGCTATTCTGCAAGAAAAATTTCTGTAAGATTTCATATTAATGAGACATTTGTTTAACATGTAATCAAACATGTAATGAGATGAAACAGGACTGCTTGCTGTGTGCAGTCCTAGAGACCTTACAAATATTAATCCATTTATCTTTGTAACAACTTTATGATGAGGGTACTATTTATATAACATATCAACATGCCTAGCACAGCACTTCATACATAAAGAAAATAAATGTTGTATGAATTTAAAGTGAATCCAAAAAATAAAAAACACCTCACTTTCATGAACACTTTCCAAACCAATTAAATGTATTTAAGAAGTTGATGACATATTAAAAGATACTTTAACTTTCAGTTAGTTGCAAGCACTAAAATAAATTTCTTTAGGTCATATGTTGACAGCTACATGCAGTGGGAGACAAGACCTAACAATTGGCTGTTTTGTCTCATAATAATCTCTAGTCACCATAGAGAGAGCAAGTTCTTAAATAAGAGCACACAAAAGTGAGCCTAATAAATCCGCCAAAGCAGCAATTCTTTGAAGCTATGATTATTCTCGATAACTTACCATTATCAGTTAGGCCAAGAACTCAATAGGTAAACATACTTTTTACTCCCATATGAGCATAGTTAAGAATATTTTCACAGCAGATTCTTGGAAAGTCGATCTGTCTATGGCCCTTACTGTTGTGCCATCTCATTTTAGGAAAACCACATAAACCATTTCAACTGATGAATTTCTGATCTTTATTTTTCAGATTACAATGAAGCCTAGTTCTTCTAATTCTGTATCTAAGGCAAATATTTGCTCATAATCCTCTAAGAAAACTTTGTTAGACACATGAATATTCTTCCCAACTCTCTTTCAACTAATTCTCACGATAAGTAATTTTGTTTTTTTAGTCTCCCACCACCACAACCACCACCACTAGGAGCTCCAACGTCCAAGTATTTTGCATGATTTTAAGGATCTCTGGTAAATTCTCATACTCTCTGTAAATTATAAAAAGTCAAAAAGGTAAATAAGATTCTCCAACAAAGATTTAATATGTGTCAGAGTTAAGAGAATTAAGTCATAATTTTACATGGTAAATTTTGATTTATATACCTTTGATATGCTTCCTTATTAGGTATGATTCTATATTTTTGGCTTGTGTATCCACTCTGAACTCTAGATCTTTTTCTTCCACAACACAGAAAATTAGTTCTTCCATATTTTATATTAGTTTATTTTTCTCCAAGGTTGATTGATCTTCATAACCAATACGTAATTTATTTTGTTCTGGCCACTTGTCAATTTATCAGGGTAATTTGGAATTCTATTTACTTCATTTTTATAATTTCGGTAATTTCACTGAAGAAATTATTGAGCAACACAAGATCTCACAGTGATACCAATATAAACCCACTTTTCAAAAGTTCGTTTCACCACTTTACTTTTATGAAAGACCTATATTAGTACATACCTATTTTAGCTAATGAAAAGAAATCTGAAAAGGATTTTCACTTTTGCAAAAAATGGTAAAAAACGAAAATACTGTTCAGCATTTTTTTTTGGCAGCAAGCTTGTAAAGGAAGCGCGTACCCCGAGCAGCAAGAGTAGCACTGCTTTTACTATATGTTAGTGTTATTTTCGGTTTTATGTGTTACTTGGTATGATTTGGTAGGGCTTTTGGGGTTCAAAATTTTTTCTATCTAAATTAATGGTACAGTTGACACTTGAATAACACAGGTTTGAACTGCACAATCTCATACACCGAGTTGTTTCAATAAATACTGTAAGTGTATTTTCTCTTCTTTGTAATTTTCTTAATAATTTTTCCCTAGCTTACTTTACTGCAAGAATACAGGATATATTTACATATAATGTAGTATATATGCCTATAACATTTATGTTAATTTGACCGTTCATGTAATCAGTAAGGCTTCCAGTCAACAGTAGGTTATCAGTAGTTAAGTTTTTGAGGAGTCAGAGTTATGAGGTTTTTCAGCTTCACAGGGGGTTGGGGCCCCTAATCTTCTTTCTCCCTGTCCCTCACTTCCTGTTCAAGAGCCAACTGTAATTGTTTCTTTACTTTAGAAAAGATTTCATAAAAATGCTCTATTTTCCGATGAGGGGGGAACCGGTAGTTACCATAGATTCCACTGCAGTTGGTACTGATCCAACTCTTTGGCCTGTAAACTTTAAACTTTGCCCTGTAAACTTCTAATAAATTCCAAGCCTGGGGACACTACACTCTCAGAAGTGACAAAGTCAAGCTTTATTCACTTTCTGCAGGATGGGGAAGAAGGAGGCAGAGTCTTCATTATAGCTTCTTTCAGGACTTTAAGAGTTCCTGGAAAAGGGGATCACCATATGCCATTGTTATTCTAACACCTAAAGGTTGCCCTTGTAATCGGAATTGACGGCAAACTGAAAATAGAAATTAGAAGCAATAAAATTAGAAGAAAATAGGAGAGGAATGGGAGAGCTGTCAGCAGAAGAAGGGATCCTTTAGAAAAGTAGGAAAGAGTAAAGACCACTTTCACCCATCTGACTATTTGGCCTGGTGCCATCAATGGCCATGCTACCAGACCCTGGCTGTTTTATTAATTCAACCACCACATGAGGAGATCAATGTCATTTGCTTGATCCCTATGTGAGTCAATGGCCACCAGCTTCATGGTCAAAAACGTGCCTTTTTGCCAATCTCTCATAAATACCAGCACTTGTCTAAAGGAATTCATGAGAATGGGTATGAACCAATCAATGCAGATTCACCACCATTACTAGAAAAATAACTAGAAAAACCTAACCTGTGAGTCAGCCCATACTACAATTTTCATTTAGGAAGAACTCCCTGATGGTCTTGGGTCAGAGAGATGGGAGTAAGAAACGAGGCTCTACTACTTACTAGCCTGTGTAACCTGGGAGAAGTTAATTTTTCAGAGCTTTAAAGACAAAACATATTATGATAGAGCTTGACGTAAAAGGGACGCTCAAGTGATGTTAGGCTCCACGCCATTCTGGAGTTAAAAGCTGGGCATTAAGAGCACAAGGATGGAGCCAGGCCCACATGTGTTCCAATCCTGGTTTTGCAGCACACTAGCTGTGAAACGCTGGGCAAGTGACCTTCTCATCTTATAAAGCTGGGATAATGATTTAAAGCAATAAGAGCTAGTACCTGGCACACAGTGAATGTCAATAAATGGCAGCTATTTTCTTTTAACTGTTAATATGAGAAAGAGATATCATCACTATCATTTGATCAATGTTTCTCAAAGTGTGGCCAGGGAACTATGGATATCAGAATGACCTGGCATGTCTGTAAAAAAAAAAAAAAAAAAAAAAAAAAATCCTATATTCCACTCCAACCTATTCAAAAAAGCTCTCCAAGAATGGTGCCTAGTAATATTCATTTCTGAATCAAACTTCCTTGAGATGCATACCAAAATTTAAGAATTAATGATCCAGCTGGTCTTGTGCTGTGTCACAGTAAATTAAGATTTGTCTTCTAGTAGCTAGTCCTTACTATGCTATAATTACCCAGGATATGTTTCCACAAGTTTTTTGGCACTTTTTTAGACCTAGACATTAAATCGATAGGCTTGCTTCTGTTTTGTTTTATTTTTTTTCTTCTAATGGCACTATTTTGACATTTTTTTCCTTCTCTGACCAGAGGTCACTACACTATGGCCTTGGTTTATAACCAGTTTTGTACAGCTCCAACCTCCAGAGGGAATGTGTGTTCAAAGGGCTGTTTTAAAAGAAGAAGAAGCGATAGAGACCAAATGTTGCTCACAAAGTCTAAAATATTTGGACCTTTACAAAAATGTTTGCCAGCCCTTTGGTAGCCTGTAATTGTTTTTAAACTCTGGGTCTTAACACAATTTACTTTAAATAAGAGAGAACTGATTATAAAAGAAAATGTTTTAGTAGATATTTTCCACTGAACCTAGTAAAGTACCATTGCCAAAGTTTTTGGGGGTGTGTGTGTGTGTGTGTGTGTGTGTATAGGATAATGATCAAATTGTATTTGGTTGCAACCAAAAAGTTTTTAGGTCCTTGGCGGGGTAGGGCTGGAGTTAATAAGTTCAACTGATTAACAAATATTTATTAAAACTCATATTGAATAATTTTTACAATAAAGGTGCCTTGGAGAATATAAACCCATATGAAACGATGCCTGCTGTTTAGAACTTAATGGCTTATTTTTTCATTGCAAAATGAAAATAAAATCTGTTCCATGTATAATATGCTCTGTTGTAAGGAAAAAATGGAATCATCAATGCCAAGTACTTCAAAAGCATTACACAAACAAAACATTTTAGTTATACTAACAACACATTGTATTGAAGATATATAGGTTCTTTACCAAGTCTCTTAGTTCCTAGTTTCCTCCAATCTTGGAAACTACCCCTTTTTTTTCCTTTGTGTGTGTGCATATGCGTGTGTATATACCCATGTGTGCACGTGTGTGTTGGGAGCATAAAAAGAAGTATTAGATGCCTCTGCCCTTTCTGTGTCATCCACTAATGGCTTCTTCTCATCTATTTAAAATATGTATTCTTTGATCCTTTTCTTGTTTCTAGTAAAAAAAACAACAAAACAGCATTTGATTAAAATCTCACGCAAAAAGAACAAGACTATGATTATCCTATCCCTGGATACACTAAAAAATCCAAAATTAAAAATTTTTAAGTGACAATCTTTCCTTTTATCTAAATAGAGTACTAATTTCCAGGGCTTTTGTGATTGTTTTGAACAAGCTAAAAATATGTTAATTTTGTAACACATTTCAACAATTTTGCAAAGAAAATAAACACCTTCCTAGGAACATAAACAAGAAAATGACACTTTAAAATGTTTTCATTATATGAAATGTGTTGCAGACACACAAACCACAAGCAGTGTAAATAAATAAAAGCTGGTGCAATGCTGAATGCATGTTTGCCTTATATCACAAAGAAACACTTGCACACTGCACACCATGTTTCAGCATGGGATACCATAAAGATAGGATTTAGGCTTTTGTGTTCATGCAGGCCGCTGTAAATGTGAGTGTGGCTGTGTGTGTCAGTAAAAGAAGGTTGTAAGCAGAAGGGGTGGGACTTGCCAAGAGTAGCTATTTGAGAAAATTCCTTTTCTTTCTCCCATTCATTCTTTCTAGTTTCAGTGTCTGGCACAGTCCTTACAATTACTCATTGGCTTTTCATTCTAAAGACAACAAGCTTTCAGAACTTCCTACAGTGTTTTTCACACACTTAAAAAAAAGGCACCAAATCATTCAATATTTGTTTTAAATAAAAAGCAAACTATTAGCCCGTTTCCTCAACCAAAGACCCCATGTTCTGCAAGCTAAAAAAGATTCTTTGTTGTGTATCCAAAAATAAAACGCGGTATTGGGAAATTGGAAAATAACAGATTACATTGTTTCCACGAATATCAAAGCTATTACCATAAATTTTGTTCTGCCCCAGCGAGTTCAATTTCATGCTCGTTTTAGAGAATTTACCCTTTTAACAACAAAGCCAATTTAATTGACACCCCCCCCCCTTGCCTTTTCGTTTAAAGATGTAAGGGCTGAAAGAGGACGCTAAGTGGGCCAATTTCCTTTATGCACAATGGTATCCGTCCAGCGCAATACCGTCAAAGTTGTCTTGAGGATGCCGACCCCAAGCCGGCCGTCCAATACCTCCCAGCCTAGGACCAGAGGGGGCAGAGAACCCTAACCTTTTAGCTCCCCACCTACAGAGGAACGAGAGGGAGGGCATAACAAGAGAGCAGAGTAGGAAGGTGGGCGAATGGGAGAGACAGAAATGGATGCTGACGGGGTAGGCGAGATGAAACAGTAGGGAAGGTGGAGAATGCGGAGAGAGGTGCGTGAGCAAAACTGCGGGATTAAAGAGCAAAGGAAAGAACGGCGGTGGGAAGCGTGGGCGCGCAGGGGTTCGGTCCTCACCATTGAACGCCCCGGTGTCCGCGGCCTCCTCCTCCTCCTCCTGCTCCCCGTTCTCGGAGTCGGTGTGCATGGGCTCTTCGGCGAAGTTGACCCCTTTGCTGGGGGTGCCACCCCCGGCGGCGGCGTCCCCGTCTCCCCAGGTCCTGCCCTCATGGCCGGAGCGCGCGGCGCCTTTGCGCTCGTTCTCCTGCTGCAGGCGCGTGAAGTGCTGCAGCGCGAACTCCAGCAGGTCGGCGGGCTGGTGCCTCAGCACCTCCACCGTGAAGCCCTGCAGCAGCTCCGTCAGTCCCGCCGGGATTTCGATGCTCATCCTGCCTCCCGGACTGCGGGCGCCTGGGCGCCGCCCTCGCCCCCTCCCGGCACCGGCCTGGGGCCCCGCGGCTGCCGAGCGAGCGCGGACGGCGCTGGCGGCGCTACCCGCTGCGAGTGCGGCGCACTGGGCCCCGGCAGCCCGGCTGGCCCGGCGCGCAACTCCCGGCGCGCGGCTGCTCGCTGAGGTGGCGGCGGCAGAGCGAGCGCGGCCCCGGGAGGGCTGGCAGCATCTCCGGCTCCTCCCGCTCCCGCCGCGGCCGTTGCTCTCCCCCACCCGGGCCGCCCCGCCCCCGCCCCGCCGCGGCGCGCGGGAGGGAGAGCAGGAGCGCGCCCACGTGACCCCCCGGAAACCATGGCAACCCCGCCGGCGGGCGCCGCACACTGGCCACTGAGACAGCAGCGGGGCTGAGGACGTCGGGGCGCGCTGCCAGGCAGATGGGGAGACCTGCTCGCCCGACTTAACACTAGTCGGCGTTTCCCCACCCTCCCGCCAGCCAAGCGAGCTTCGTTGTCCACCTGTCCGCACGCCGCGGAGCGAGCCGATCCCTCCGCCGAATTCTCCCACGTCATTCACCACGGGGAACCCACGCAGACCTCGTGCCACGCGATTTGCCCTGAAACTTCAGCCTGCACCTCGGTAGCGGCATTTTGTGTTCCTGCGAGAATCTAGTTGCATTGATAAGTGTTTAAAGTTGTCGAGTGGTACTGGTTCTCTTTTGGACAAAGAAATAGTGCCCCATCTTCGTAACACCTTTTTCTTTCGCCTCATTTTATCAGTCTTTATCAGTCGTGTTTAATAATGTGTTCTGCCTTACCAGTGCTATTCCATTGTCCACCCTATGCATTTACTATCATTTATTGAGACAAATACACCATTTGTTGTGAGGCACTTATCAAAGTTAGCCCATACTCTTAATAGGGTAGTGCAGCAACCTGAATAAAATGTCACAGTCAGGACAGATGGTCCTAAAGCAAGAAAAGCTTTGCATGATTAGGCTCTGAACTGTTTATTTTAAAACTTCCCCTTACACTATGAGTGATTCTGAATGACATCTCCAAAAATAAGAATACTTCAATATAAAAAGAAATAGATGTGTGCTTTTAAAGTAGAAGTCCTTGACTTTGAAATGAGGCATCTTCTGTAAATGTTTGCAATTTTGCCAATTAAATGCGATATAAAAACACATGGTTCATTTTCTACAATGACCATCATATCATTGTAAATAAAATATTTCAAGACCAAGCTCACTTTGTTACCCTGATTTATCTTTCTATCCACAAAAACGAGTAAATACATAACTCGGGAAATTCAGTAACTAGAAATCGAGATGTAACAAATTAGTCCCTTTTATAAAAATACATTATTAACCTTTTGTTTATAATCCAGCTTGTATTCATTTCATGATTGAATGTTTTCTCTATTTCCATTTCTTATCAACCTCATAATAATGTTTTTAAGTAGAATACCTTTAATTGTAAGTGTCAAGCATTTGAAGAAATAAGGTTTTATAAAATGCCATGATCTTCACTGCATGGTCCACAATATTATTTGCACTGTAACCGTATTAGCATTATATAAACCATATAAGCATTATTATCTTTATAAATCTAGTAATTTAAGACGAATTTGTGTCATCTGTCTTTATGATGTTTTATCAATATTAAGATTGTTGGCATGCGGCATAAAATACAAAATACGGTAACTTTAACAAGATAGAAGCTTGTTTCCCTGCAATGTAGGCAGTTCAGGGCCGATATGGTGGTTCCATGGTTATCAGACACCCAGGCTCCTTCTAGCTCCTTGCTCTGTAATCCTCAATTTGTGTTCCAAAACTGCTGCTCTATCTCCAGTCCATATTTCAACCAAGCAGAAAGTGGAAAAGAGAGAGGAACTTCCCCCCAACTCCACACACACTTCCTCACAAAGGACACTTCCAGGAAGTTAAACATACCTATATTCTCATGGCCAAAACTTAGTCAAGATAACCACACCTATGGTATGACAAATTGCATTTTCCAAAGGTGGCTACAAAAATATCTCCTGTTCCATGCGCTCTACTACAGTTAGACCTTGCCACTCCCCCATCAAGAGTTAAAGTCTTAATTCCCCTCCTCTGAATTTGGATGGGCTTATGACTGCTTTGATAGACATCATGCCAGTATGACAAAAGCAGCCAGCCCTGTGATGCCTTCTCTGAAATCCTGACTCATGGTTATCTATGAGCATAATGAAAAGGTTGTTGTAAGCCTCTGAATTCTGGCGCAATCGTAACTGAAGCACATGGCTATAAGGAAAGCTTTGGAATGTAATCTACTTTGAACAATGATGCACAAAAAAAATATTTGGAGATTAACAAGAACCAGTTCTGGGAACGATAATCAGTATCGGCCACAATGCTTAACCCTCTTTTCCCCAGAAATGGCAGAAGAATAAAACACTCCTTTTTCAACCATTTACAAGAGCCGTATTTCAAAGTGGCATCCTACATTAGTGTTTGAAAATGCATTTATTACTTTCTATGGATTTACTGTTTGAGGCATGGTAAATGGCTCTGTCATCAACCACAGTGTCAGGGTTATGTGGCTGTCATTTCTTTAGGGATACAGAAGTGAGTCAACCATAAAATGCATAATTTGATTAGATGACCTATATGGTCTCTCCCATCCTGTAACATTCTACAGTAGTATAATATTAAAAGAAGACATGTTGATTTAAAACATTTTTGCCAACAGCTCTCTGATAACAATATTTATTTGCATCAATTCTTTTTTTAATTTATTTTTGAACATTTTATTTTTTAATTTTTTCCACTCCCCTTTCCTGCTCCCCTCTGATAACCACTTGTCCATTGTCCATGCCTATGAGTCTCTGTTTGTCCTGTTCATTTGTTGCTTTTAGGTTTATATCCCACATATAAGTGATATTATGTGATTTTCAACATTTTCTGTCTGTATTTGTATCAATTCTTAAATCAATAACCATGACCTAAAAAAGTAAAGCTTAATCCTGGTATACCTATTATGTTAATATTGCTCTCAGAAAAAAAAAAAAAGTTTACTTTTCAAATCATATTCTGGCTTTTATTTACTACCACCTAACCATTTGGGTAATATTGTATGATTTCCTTTGCTTTTATTTTCAGAATATTCCCTATTGAACCTTGGAGTGCAGTAGCAGTTGCTTATGGGGACTGTTTATCTTTGAATTCTTTAAAAGAACACCATTGATATTAATTCTTTGGTTGTTTATTTACAAAGCAATTTGCACTAGTTTCTCAGAGACTCAGAGGCAACTGCAAAAGAACCTCAACAGTTCAGCGTTGGAGTGAATGAAATAAGAGTGCTACCAAAGTTGTTTTCACACATGGGATATTAAACAGATATTGGACAGAGACATCAATTTATTTAAATGTAGCTGCCCAAATCGAACAGTGTGAACAAGACAATCATTTGGGCAATGGATAATAATAACTATGACCAATCAATCAGCATTTCTTATCAATAGTTAAGATGTATCCTGACCAAGTGTCCTTGGTGCAAGACATATAGACCCACTCAAGGAAATAAAAAAAGTTAGCAAATTGAAAGGAGACAGGGGCTATGCTTGTATAGGGCCTACTGTGGCCATCACTGTCAATTTTATGTACCTTTAGCAGTTCAACACTGTTTTGGTGTCTCTAGTTCATATCCTCAAGAGACAGAATCCAGTTTGTTGGATTTGACCATCCAGTGGATTGTCTGGCCTTAAGTGAGAGATTCTCTCCTGGCTTAGTCAATGTAGCCAGTGGAATGCAGGATAAGGAAGTAGTCTATTAGTGTAAATATGTGACAAGTCCAGCCTCTTTAGCAGAGAGGAAAGTCCCAAACATGGGCACTATAGATGATATAGGCACCTCACAACTTCTCTGCTAAAAAATAGTTAGCTCATAGCCTGAAAATTTTGTAAACATTTGGATTAAGACAAAATAGACTAATCTCTAGGCTCAGCTTTACAAAATGTTGCCTCTGGAAGATCCATTTGTCAAACTTTAGCAAGGCTCAGAAGCACTTGCCAGGCTTGATAAAACACTGTAGCTCCACCCTCACATTTTCGGATTCAGTAAGTCTGAGTTGAGGCCCAAGAATTTGCATTTCTGTCAAACTCCCAGCTGATGCTTATGCTGCGGGTCTGGGGACCACACTTTGAGATACACTACATTATATCCTCCAGGGAAGAGTTTATACTTATAAAACAACTGTTTGAAGTAACTTTTTTGCTTAACATTAAACCATAATTTTTCTTTGGCTAAACAAAAACTAAATGCAGCTTCATTATTCTGTTTTCCTTTAAGGGGACTTGCAAAGTTAAAGATATCTCAAAAAGCAACAGAGAATATGCACTTAAATGCTACATTTCTTAAATAGAGTATGGGTTTCCTCTTAAGGACTATGTTAGATTCACAACTTTATCTCTGCTTCCTGAAACTCTACTAAAATAATGGCTAAAGGAATGGGGAAAATAAAACAAAACTATAAGTTCATAAGGAAAAAAAAACCATAATAAAATGTTTTAAAAAATAAAGAATTTAAATTATCCAGCCTTAAAAAGGAAAGAAATTCTGATAAATACTACAACATGGATGAAACTTGAGGATATTATACTAAAACAAGCCGGTCAAAAAAGACAAATATTGTATAATTCTGTATATAGAGTAGTCAAATTCATAGAAAAAGAAAGTAGAATGGCAGTTGCCAAGAACTGAAGGGAGGGAGAAATGAGTTATTTAATGGTAAAGAGTTTCAGTTTTGCATGATGAAAGAATTCTGACATTGGTTGCAAAACAGTGTGAATATACTTAACATTACTGGACTATGAGACTTAAAAATTGTTAAGATGGTAAATGTTATGTGTAATTTTCCACAATTAAAATATTTTAAATTCTTTAATTACAACAAAAACAAAAAAAAAAACAAAACAAACAAACAAACAAAAAAGAGAGAAACAAGAGCAGATGAGAGAGTTGTCTACTAGAATTTTTGGAACTAACTGCACACTAGAGAATGCCAGAACCTAAGCTTGGTTAGGGGTCAGTGAGAGGACGCCAGCAAGAAGAAATTGCTCCTGCAATTGCCTGCCACCTCTCTCCTGTGTCATCAATGTTTCCCTTTCAATTAAACTACTCGGTGGCAAACACACTCTAAGGCAGTGGTCCCCAACCTTTTTTGGCACTAAGGACCTGAGCTCCTATGAGGATCTAATCCCTGATGATCTGAGGTGGAGCTGAGGCGGTGATACTAGCACTGGGGAGTGGCTACAAATACTGACGAAGTTTAGCTTGCTCGTCTGCCATTCACGTGAAATGCTTTCTTCACTTAGTTTTCAGAACAGCACTTTTTCTTGGTTCTCTTCCCCCATCCTTCCATATCTTTTCAATCTTTTTTACTAGATATGTCTTATCCTCCTAATCTCTAAATGTTGAAGCACTTCAGATGTTGTCTTTCTCCACTCATTCTCCAGGTGATTATATCAAGTTCAGTGGCTTTAAATACTGTTTATATGTGAGTAATTCCAAGTTTACACCTCCAGCCCTAACTCTGAACTCAATACTTCCATATCCAACTGCCTTGAGATGTCTATTAAGCACCTTAAGCTCACCACGTCGACAACACTGAACTCTTTATTACTAGTTCTGCTTTATTCACAGCACATAGAACAATGCCTAGAACATAGTGGACACTCATTATTTATTGAGTAAAAAGAAGGACGGAGGGGGAAAAGAAAGACTGTGTGTGTGTGTGTGTGTGTGTGTGTGTGTGTGTGTGTGTGTGTGGCAGGGCAGGTGGTGCATGCAAAAGAAAGGCTAAGGAAATTCTTAGGATAATGGTGAAGAAGGGCCTGGGATAGCTGCTGCTCAGCAGGTTTAGAGATCATTCAGGTCCAATTGAAGCAGGAAACCAAAAACATACAGAAGGAAATCTCCAAAGGAAAAAAAGTATTGATAAATTATCTAATATATTTGATTGTATTGAGAAAAACAGCACCTTTGGCAGAGAGTTTGGAAAATGAATGAATGTTAGTTTCAGAGAAAACTAGATAATTGAAGAAAAGAGTATGATCTACTTCAGGGAAAACAGAAGGTTGAATAAGAAAGAAAATACAATGAGTACTGATATAACCCAAAAGTGTGGTGTGACTATAGAGGGCGGAAAAAGAAAGACAAGAGTGTGTCTGTGTATGGGAGCATGAACTAAGAGCACAAAATCCTGATATTCCGAAACAGGAAATCAATAGAAATGTCTAAATTGGAGAATCAAGAAATAATATTATATATATTATTTAGAAATACATTATTAAATAGCAAAAGAAATGGCTTAAATAATCGAAAGTGGTTGCTTCTGGGAAATGGGAATAATATATTAATTTGCTAAACTTAAACAGTATGAATCTCTTCAGCAGGTACTAAGTTATAGGAATCCTCATATTTCATACAGCTCTTTCCTTTATTTGTGGGTTCAGGGGACCATATAGCTGAGATTTTCCAGGCCCCATTTAGTGGGCTAAGCATCTAGTGGGAAACCCTAAGCCTGCATCTTCAGGTTCTATGAATTTTAGAAATCAGTCACTCTTAAGACAGGTAGCCACCTTTAATGGGGAAGGACCCTCAAAGTATTCATTCTCTAAGTATCCTAGTTATTGAACCACTTAATTGAATATTTATGAAACTTTCCTTTGTTTTATAATATCTTGTTCTACTTGAGTTATTTCCATTTTTTGCTCTTTGTTTTCTCCAGTTTAGTTACTCCATTGTCACTCGTGGAATTCATGAACCAAGATTCCCAGGTGTAGAATTCTCTTGTTCATTAGCATCCCTATGGGATAGAATGTTTCAATTTTTCCTTTCATTCTTCTTAGAACTAATATGTGCTTTATTTGAAGAACAGTTTACTCTTTACCCTGCCCCAGAGTTAGAGTATCTGTTGTGCTGTATGGTCTAATAAATTCTGTTTGGTCTCCCCCCACCCCCAACAGAAACAAATTACACATGTATTACAGCAGAAAAGGATACTTGGGATGTTTAAACCACATAACCATTTTAAAGGTATATCTTCTTCATTTTCCAACTCTCTTTTACTGCACAAGTTCTAGAATTTATAAAAACACATGTAAGCTGAGCATAGATAGCAAACATAGACAAAGCTATCATTTTTGGTAGACTCAGGGTCATTTAGAACTTTTTGTGCATGAATGTTTTTGTTCATCCATGAGCATCATTGGTGTTATTCCTCTGCAGATGAATCCAAAATGATTTAGATTTTTAATTCAGTCATCTCTCTTAGTCACCAAACCCATAATTCCATTTACTTGCTGGAAGCCTCTGCCAGCACCTCAAATTCAATCACCAAAGTTGTCAGAAACAAAAATTAAGCTCTGCCTCCTCAGAATTGTTCTTCCCCTTCTGTCCTCTATATCTGTAAATAACATTATAACACCTTCTAGTCACTGGCTTAGACCCAGAGCTACTGTTGACCTTTGCCTCTCACATCCCAAAATCGATTAGTTGTCAAATCTTGCCAATTCTATTTCCATAGTGTCTTGCTGACATGTCCTCTCCATGCCATTCCTAATATCACTGTCTGCTTTAGGATACTCAGGGTGCCATAACAAAATACCATAGAGCCCATGGCTTAAACAACAGAAGTTTGTTTTCTCACAGTTCTAGTGGCTGGAAGTCTGAGATCAGGGTGCCAGCATTGTTACATTCTGGTGAGAGCCCTCTTCCTGGCTTGTAAAGAGTCTCTTTCTCACTGTGTCCTCACATGGCCTTTTCTCTCCTTCTCATAAGACCACCAATCCTATTAGATAAGGATCCTCTCGCTTAACCTTATTAAAACCTTCTAAGAGCCCTATCTTCAAATACTCTAACACTGGGTGTTAAGGCTTCAACATATAAATTTAGGGGGACACATTTCTACCTACAGCACTATAGCAGGCTGGGTCTTCATCACTTCTTGCCACACTGTGTCTTCTAATTAACCTTCCTGTCTCCAGTCTTTCTCATTTCTAGTTACACAGTATTTTGATAAATCTTTTCTAGATACATTTCTGTTTATGTCATTTTCTGCTGAAAATGCTCCAATAGCTTTCTAAGTCCTGGAGAACAAAGGCAAATCTCATTATCACAAAACTCGAGGACTCCGATAGCCTGATTGCAGCCTAATTTCCCAGCTTTAGCTCAAAGTCCCTATCATGCCATTTATACTGCAACCAAACTGAAACACTTGCCTTTCTTTTAGCATGTCTTTCAATTCCCTGCCTCCATACCTCATGTGCTTGACCCACTAGGAAACTCTCTTCCACAGTCAGAAATTCTACTTCTTGGTCAGATGCCACCCTCTCATGAGGACTTCTTTGATCTCATGGCCAGAAGTAATCAATCCCTATTTGGTGCACCATTTTCTGCTTGTATCATAACTTTTTATTTTATCCGTGGAATTATGTGGTCTCCTCCTGGAAAATAATCTGCTGGAAGCATTGGGTAATGGCCTGGCTTACACAGGGTGTAGCAGAATCCTTGTAGGAACTAATACTTACAGGTGTTCAGTGAATATTTGTTAATATGATTCATGAATCTATTAATGGAATGACAATATTTCATAATCAAATGGACATGGGCTAGTATTTAGATTAGTGATTTTCAAGTTATTTAATTAGAGCTATATTCTATTCCATACCTCAGGCTTCAACAAAATATTTCATTTGGAGAAAGGGTTTTGTTGCCTAATATTTTAAACCACTGATTTTATTCAACTCCTTCATTTTCTAAATGAGAAAAACAGGGCCAGGTGGAAATTAAAAATGACATGCCTAAGGTTTCCCAACTTTTTAGTAGTGAAAGCAGAATCAAAATCCGCAAGATTCTGATTTGGAAATACATACTTGTAAAACAGCTTAGTGACCTCATCCTTTTCTAATATTGCCCTGCTACTGGGAAATTTAAGGTACCATCTGAAACAAATCATAATCACAGTAAGGGCATTTAGATTTCAATCTGGTTAAATCATTTTTTTCTAGGCATTGTTCGGTACTTCAAGACTATGAAAGATTGTATGTTTGCTCAGGAAATGTGTTATTCACCATGGATCCTAATCGAATAAGCCAGTTGTCTGAAAAGGCTGGCCACAAGCTAAAAATCACATAAACTCTATAAAATGTAAGTGTTGAGCAAAGATGTGAGCATATAATATTCCCCACGATTTCTCAGGGACTATATGAAAGTAAGAGCATGCGATAATTAGAATATCAAATATATTCATTGCTTGTGTATGCTTGCAAGTATGATGTTAATATTATAATGGCATTTTCTTAGCTGTTGCTTAGTTATTGACTTTTTTCTTTGAAATTTCTTTTAAATCAAACCCTAAGTTTACAAGGTCTCCAAAAATGAGGAAGAATTGAAGATACATAGAAAGCTACTCAAAATATTGTTTTTACTGCAATGTTACTTTATGGTAGTAGTTCACTCTTAGTAGCAGCACAGCCTGACAAGGTTTATCTGTGTATTTAAATAGAACCTGCCACTTAAAGAACTAAGAGCTTTGTGAAGCATGCCTTTTTTGGCATGAAATAATCCAAGCAGGTTGGGAAGCTACCGGGAAGAGAGTTTATCATTAATAAGAATAATAATATGTCCAGAATGCTACTTCCTGGGCCAATTTATGTATTCGGATTTGATTTTCTATTTTTAGAGCACATCCTAATGAATGAAAAATATTAACTCTGAGAGTTGCACTAAGCAAATGAATAAGAACAAACTTGGAAAAATATTTGAAATACAACCATTTTCTAGAATTTAAAAATATGGAAAGTTACCTGTTTGACATAGATTAAGGAACATTTCCTTTAATAGCTGTAGAAGCTTTCTGAGAGAGAATTCTTCCAGGAAGTCAACATTATTTATAGCACTCACACTGCAAGGCACTGTGCTAGGAGTTGCACTTACACAAAGGGACAATTAGGGTGAGGTAAAATGCTCCTGCCCTTATTTTCTGATTGAGGAGACTGACATTAAACAAATAAATAGAAAACAAATTACATAATTATGAAGAAATATATGATGGTCTGAGAGAGTATACACTGGGAGACCTAATTAATTTGGAGATGAATGGAAATGAATCCTCTTTGTTGGCTGCTGGTATTGGGTATAGACACGACATCTTTCAATATTAAATAGAGCCAGAGAATATTAGCATCAAGACTGGCAGAGCAGGAGCAGCTGATACCATTATGAAGATCTTTGGCTCAAAGCCAAAGCTCCAGAGACAGCAGTTGACAAAACGTGACCATTTTCCGTAGGACTCCCTCCCTTGAAACACATCTCCCCACAATGTACAGGGCCCATGTCTTTTCCTCCCCAGCTGGCTTTACTGCATATTGCAGGAGCCTCTGATTCTAGTGGGAAGTGGAACAGACAGGTCAGCATTAGTCATGAAGAAAATGCTTGACAATCTTTTTTTTTTTTTTTTTAACTTATAAGCTGCCAATGCTTTATTCATAAAACTTCATAAATATTGTTAATTTAGAACAATTTTGGAGGGGTGATATAAAAAGACAGGAAGCTCAAAACATTCACAATTGTAATATTTATCAAAAGCCAATCTTTTCTTCTTTCATTATTTATGTATTGATGAGTTTCTTCAAAGAAATTTTGTTCATTTTTATAGTTAAGATTTATTAATTGCCAATATAACAAACACCTGAATTTAAATATCCCCAACCTACTTTTTATACATTTTTTTGTGCATTTTTATTTCTACTCATTAGAAACAATTTCTTACGAAGGCTTGGGTGCACTATTTTATATCAACTAACTCCTTAAAAACCCAGTTTATTTCTGTGTTCTTGAGGTTAGTGTTCTCTGATCTATCCTCTTGCTACTTCCTAATTTTCATTTGAGTAATAGTTCCCTGAACAGAACTCTATTTACCCTTTGTCCTCCATTCAAGACTTCCAGAAAACTTTGCTATTTGGCTTTCCACAAAAAAATAAAAAATAAAAAATAAATAAATAAAATAAAATTATTTCCGAGTCTATCCAGCTTTCTACAAACTTAGACCCTATACACCTAAAATTTTATTGCTTTCATCAACCATCAGTTTTATATAGAGAGCTACCACATTGAATCATTCCCTCCCTTGATTCAAGATCAGCCTCAATTAGTTAATATCTTCTACTCATACTTCCTAAATCATGTTTGAGTTCATTGACATCCCATGTGCCCACCTTACCAACCCCATTTTCTCCGTTTAATGTAGAAGTAACTTACCTCCCTCTTTTAGTTCCCTGTTAGTTATCTAATAATTTTCAGTTATAGAAAAGTCAAACACATCCTTTGCAAATATTCATTTATCAATCATGTCATGGCCTAGCTCTAATGAATGTTTCTTCTCTTTTTTGCAAATTGTAAGAGGATAATTGTGATGCTCACATATGGTGTAAACCACAATAAAACCAGAAAAAAGGAGCTCTGAATGCCGATGTCCTGTGTTCAGATCCGGAATTCTCTCTAATTAGGTTCGGGTCACTTTGTTGCCTTTCTGGGTCTCAGTTTTCAATAAAATGGAGAAATTGGATACTAGATAATCTTTGAAGTTCTTTTTAGGTCTAGAGTTCTATAATTCTATCCATGTCTCAATAGAAATATTTCACATCCTATACAATGTACATACATGTTATAATTTTAAACCACATAGGAAAACTACTCTGTTTAATATTCTTTTTATTTAATATTTTTCTCAATTATTTTTCTAATATATTAACTAATATTTTCACCTTTAAAAAATCATATTCTAAGATTCTAATAAAAATTTATTTTTTCTCTTTCTTTATATATTTTTCTCTTTACTCTTCCTCAATCACTCTACAGTTGTTACACTGCATCTAGACCTGTATATTTGTCACCAAAATGAAAACATAATCCATCTGTTCTTGTCATCCTTATAATAATATTGTTTTTGCAGGCTACAACTTACATGTGCTCTTTCCCTTGTTTTATACAGTGTACTGGCCTTACATTTGCAGTACAAATTTTTAAAATAATATTTTAAATAATAATACATGAAATTATTTGAAAAACAAGAAAATATTTAAAAAAATAGAATCTCCCATATTCCCAACATCTAGAGACAACAGTTGTTATTTTTTTAAACAAATTTGGGATTGTACTTTAGATATAATTTTCTCCTGACTTTTTAATACACAAAACTGACTGTCACTATCATTTCTAATTCTGTCCTCTTTATTTATATAGCTTCACTTTTCCCTAAACAATAGATTTCCAATCTTTAATAACTCTACTTTCACTGAATATGCACAGAAAATTTTGCTTATTAATATTTCATTAGCACTTTACCATGCAGTATATTTTCAGAGTTTCTATTGTTATGCATATTGCAGAGGATTGCATGAATATTCTTACCTTATTTCAAGCTTTATCTGTAATGTATGGGGATTCCAATCACATTTTCCTGGAATTTTTATATATTTAACACAGTTAGAAGGCAATCCATATGCTGGCTTTATTTTTAAAAGATTTATGCCTCATTGTGTTGATGACTGACTCCTGAGACAAAGGTACTATTCAAGCTCTTTTTGGTCATTCTCTTATTGGTTTTAAGATACTTGGTCTAGTCTGTCACCTTCTTTTTGCAACATAATTTTAGGCCTGAGGTATTATTCTGTCTCTTTGCTACTACTAGTCTTTGCAATGAAATTACGAAAAAATTTTAATCTGAATCCAAAAAATGTTGAGTATCTCCAATTACTGCTATTCTTTGGTCAGCTTCCATAAATGAAATAGTCAATGGTGTCATGGGTTTTATTATTTCCCTTTTCTCCAGAATCAGACTATATCTGCCAAAGGCTTATTTTAACAGTAGGGGAATTATTTGCAAATGCAGTGGTAAGCCAGTCTGTTCCAGGAACCCTTTTTACCTCCTGAACTGTATTAAGCTTTCTAACTCTCAGACATTTGCCTCTGACACTTAAAATCTAGTCTTCCATTAAGAAAATAGACAGTACAATTCCAGAGCATTAGAAGGAGTCTTATTTCATCCCTTAATACATGCATAATTATCAGAAGCTCTCTTTTCAGAGTTTGACTGCGTGGACATTAATCACTCTCCAGGAGTCTTAGTGTCACTCACCAGTTATTGCAGACTTCTCTTTTTTCTGGGGGGAAAAATAACATGAGGTAAGCTTGTCTACTGTTTTCATCTTTTCTTTTTACTGATATTTTCCTATCTATCTATCTATCTATCTATCTATCTATCTATCTATCTATCATCTATCTATCTATCTATCTATCTATCTATCTATCTATCTATCTATCTATCTACTCTCTTATTTATCTAGCCATCTAGCTAGCTGTCCAGCCGTCTACCTGACCAAGGTAGATTTATCTCCTTTATCTGACTTATATATGTTAGTATATCTCAGTAAAACTTACTTGAGTCAGTACCTTCTTTTGCCTTATATAAACTTGCTTATTTATTTCTTCTTTAATTTCAGTGATTTCTTCTCTTTGATTGATTCTCACTCTTTTGGTTGCTTCTCAGGTGTCACACACAGATTTTCTTCTCCAGACTGCTTTCTTTTTCCCTGTCATCTCTATCTCGTGGTCTGACATTGCTCACCCATCTCACATGTGCTGGGTTAGGCATTTTACTCAATAACTCTTTTGATTCCAAGCACCAAGTGCAGCCACTCATCACATATCCTTGCTTGTTTGGGAACAAATTATTATATTTTATACTACACTGCTAAAAATATATTTTTTTACTTTTTATGATAGTCATACTTCTTCAGTTTTGCTTTCCTCCTTTAATGTTTGTTTTTCACTGAGTCTGAGAGATGAAAGCTGAACATAAAGGATTAAAGATTATAAAAGAAATAATCCACATTTAGGATGAATGACATCTACCAAATACTAGAATCATTAATTAGGAAACTTTCAGCAGAAACTTCAGAGGGTCTCCTCATTCTGTGTTAAATATAAGGTCACAAAAAGAGAGGTTTATAGGGAGACATTTATATTTAGCAAGAACTTGTGTTTCTTATGAAGGCCTGAACCATAGAATTAATTGTTTGACAAGATGAACAACTGATCATTGAGATTAAACCTTTTGTTGAGATAGATAACGACTGTAACTTTAGTTACTGTATAAAGCCTTACTAGTCTCTGATAGCCATCCTCTCCTCAAATATTAACATTGAACTAGCAGAGCTTTTTTTTAGCCTTTAGGCTCCCAGATATCCTGCAAAGATGTCATAAGAATTTAAGATAGAAGAATCAACTCTTGTAGCTTGGAGACAACTTTAGGGGGAAAAATGATATAGAACTCAATATATATATTTTTAAATCTCTTTATGTATACGTGTGTGTGTGTGTGTGTGTGTGTGTGTGTGTGTGTGTGTGTATCTCTATATATCTATCTATCTTTGTGTGAAATTAGGAATGGTCATGTGTTCTCTTGATTTCAGAAAGTAGTACCATAAAGAGTAAGCCTATTCACCCACAAAATCTTGTTTCATCATCATAAATAGAATACTGGGCTTGTATAGATCATGATCTGACCAGAGTGGCACTGAAAGTTTTTAAATTGCAAATTTTTTTTTTAATATTCTTATAGAAACCATGATGTTCTGTGTTCCAAATATATTGATTTTTTACCTCCCCAGTTCATCAGCCTCTTGTCTGTTTTATTTATTCTTTGAACAGTTTTTGGCTGTGATGTGCAAGAACGTTTTACAAGCAGTTTTTTTTTCTGACTACTTTTTGTCTCTTCTTTCTCTTTTTCTGCTTTCCTTCCTCTTCCCTGCATATTAACTATTGCTGTGTGACAAATTACCCTCAAACTCAGCAACTCAAAACAATAAAAATTTTTATCTCATAGCTGCTGTGGGTTAGAAATTCAGCAAATAGTTAGACGGGTAGGTAGTCCTGGCTCTGGATTGAAGTCAAGCTGTTACCTAGGTCTATAAACATCTGATGGCTGGACTGGGACGGGAGAACCTTCTTCCACGATGGTGACCTCAAAGGCTTATTGGCAGTTGGCCTTAGCTCCTCTCCACAGGGTTGCTTCAGTGTCCATACAACATGGCAGCTGGCTTCCCCCAGAGCAAGTGTCCAAAGAGAGCAAGGAGAAAGTCACATTTCCTTTTATGACCTAGGAAGTGACACATCATGTCTTCTACCATATTCTTTTCATTAGAAGCAAGTAAGTAAATCCAGCCCACACTCAGGAGAAGAGGAATCTAGTCCACCTCTTGAAGGGAGAATAACGAAAAAAAAATGAGAGCATATTAGAAAATCACCACATCTAACTCCTTCTCCATCCCATTTTGAGAACTGCTTGATGTAAGAAAACTATAAGACATCCATGTTGCTTTCTTCTAAAAACCAAAATAATGTTCCCAAGGGAAACAAAGTAACAGAAGACTAGGAACCAGAAAGCCAAACCTACTCTCAATTCTATTGTTAAAGAACTTATGATCTTGCCTCAATTTTACACATTGTAAAGAAACTTGACACTTTAAAGTTTCTTTTCAATCTAAAATTATATTTTATTTCATTAATTTATTTTGCTGGAAAGTCATACCTAACATGTGTTCTTTCATGACCCCTAAAATTAAATTCCTAGCTCTTTGGGTCTCAATCACTATATAACCGAGTTGGCTACATATTTGTCCTCCAGTCTTATTTACTTTTACCTCCACTTGGTAATATATATGGATTAAAGTCAATCTCAACCTGTATCAGGGTCCCAGCAGAGAAGAGAGGACTTACCCAAAGTAGATAATTGAAGAGAGTTTAATTAAAGAGACTTTACATTGGTATGGATTTATGGAGACCAGCAAGGGATAGTGTACTGTTTTGGAACTAGCAACATCAGGGAACTGTTACTTGCCTAAGGCTGAAAGGGGAAAACAATATAGAAACAGAGAGAACCCTCCCAATAAAAGATGGGATCTTCGCTCCTAGAGATGGAGCCTATTTGCAGTGACCTCATAAGGAGATAGTTGTGGGATTAAGTACCCCAACCTCACTTTCCTTCTTCCCTCTGTACCATGTCTGGAGAATGAATGTGCACATGGAAGTAGGGGAATCTATAAACAGGATATTGAGAAAGACAGAATGTGACAGCTCCTCTGGCAGTGGCCAGAGGGATGATGCCCTGACCCATGAACACTCCTTTCTTCTGTGAGGCAGATGATGACTAGAATACTGGTGAATGCACTGGGCTATCACTGCTTCATGACACTGAGTATTAAGATCATCCAGCTCACTTTCCCCTACTGGGATCCATTCTCCATGAGCAATCCTTTGATGATAATCTGACTCTACTTAGATCTGTCTATCATGAAAGAATGTGCTCATCAGAGAATACAAATATCCAAATCTTTTGTTTTTATTTTTCTTACTATAAATCAATAAATTGACCTTCAGGTAGTTATGTCTTTGTGAGCTTAGCTAAGGTGTATCCATCCTCAAGAGATAAACGTGGTCATAGGAGCAAATCAGTTTTCTGTACTTACAAATCTTAAGGACCAACTTCTAGATTGGGGCAACACCCTGCAGGGAAATGAAGGCAGCCCTGTGAGGATTTGCTATGTAAACTTGCTTGTCTTGGCACTTACCACAGTTTATTATAATAGCTTGTTTAATTGTTTATTTTAACTGCTAAGCTCTAAGCTCTGTGATCAACATGTCTATCTTATTTTCTGGTTTATTGCCAGAGAACAAAAATAATAACTGTTGAAATGAATGAATGAATGAATGAACAAATGAATTTATCAAGGTGTGTATGTGTATCTTCCCCAAAGTTACCCAACCTCACTTTGAAAATTTTTTTTAAACTACAACACCTTAAATCAACATCCTGCTGTATACCTTATTTGGGACTCTTACTCTTCCTCTATACTTGGTTTCCTTGTGGAACATCCTTCTGTTTTATCTTTCATTGTTCCTCATTTGGAGCTAAATCCTAATCCTTTTTCATCTCTGAAAATAATTTTTTGCTTATGCCTTCACCTTTGCACTGATGTCATAAGGTCACCATAATGCTTTCACCTAGGCCTGCTTTGATCATATTTTGTTGTTTCTTTCTTTTTTTTCTTTCTCTCTCTCTCTTCCTTCCTTCCTTCCTTCCTTCCTTCCTTCCTTCCTTCCTTCCTTCCTTCCTTCCTTCCTTCCTTCCTTTCTTTCTTTCTTTCTTTCTTTCTTTCTTTCTTTCTTTCTTTCTTTCTTTCTTTCTTTCTTTCTTTCTTCCTCCTTCTCTTCCTCCTCCTCCTGCTCCTCTTTCTCCTCCTCTTTCCATCTCCTCCTCCTTCTCCTCCTTCTTCCTCTTCCTCCTCCTCCTTCTCCTTTTTTTTTTGTAAGTGGTGTTCAGAATTTCTGGTTTAGTTTTCCCCTTTTTGCTCTCCTTTGTCTTTCCATTTCTATTCTTTTTCCATGGCTATCACTGCCTTAAGTTGTCTTTCTTATGCCCCTGTTCCTTACTTTCTTCTCTTTACTCCTCCATCCATATCAAGTGAGGCACAAATTTCCTCTTTTGTCTAAGAGTCTGTAAGTTCCTGGTTATGGTTGCTGCCAAGTGCTCTTTGCCTCACTGCTCTTTCCTAGCTCTGAGAAATTAGGTTTCATACGCCATTTTTAAAAAGTTTTATAACGTAAATTTTCAACAATATATAAAAGTAGGGAAAATAATCGAAAGAATCTCCATCACCCAGCTTCAACAATTTTTAACATTTTCTAGTTCTGTTTCTAGATGTGACCTTCTAAGATTACTGAACTCTTGCTCTCTATACCTTCAACCTGCAAATATGAAGCAGATTGTATTCTAATGCCCTTTGGAGCCACAGAATGTTCAAGTAGAGTTGGCTGCTCACCACTCTTCTTCCATCACACAATCTGAACAAACCTCTGTGTAGTTTTAATCATGCTGTTCTGAATATTTTATGTTCTTCTCTCTCTCTCTTCTCTCCTAAACTGTGAGCTCTTTAAGGCTGGGAGTTTTATCTTCCTCCTTATATCCCTAACACTTTGCTCACAGTGCCTGACACTCAATGGCTTTTAGCAAAAAATTATTAAATGAATAAGGAAAAATAAATGGATGAAAAAATATAAGCAATGATATCTCTATTTCAGATAAAAAAAATTGAGTATTCTGGTCACTTCTTTGCAATGTTCTATTCTCTCTTACCTCTATTTCCAACTTTTTTCTCTGAGCAATGCAGTTTTTTGTTCAGTTGATTCAGGTGACATGTTTTGATATCATCATTTATACAATAGCTACATTGTATCTATCAACCATTGTTTTCTAAATAATATAAACACCAACATTTATGTACATTTACTATGTGTTGGGCTCTGTACAAAGTCTTTTGCAAATGTTACCTTTGTTAACCACACAATCCTAAACCACACAAGCCCGTGAACTAAAAACTATTATCATCCCCATTTTCCAGATGAGGAAGCCATGGTAGAGAAAGAATAAGTAACTTGTCAAACTCACATCACCAATCAGTGGAGGAGTCTATATTTAACCCTAGTTGATTTTAGAACTTGAGTGTCTGACCATTATGCATATTACCAATTGAAGTGGTCTTTATCTTTGGTTGACTTAGTGCTGTTTGTGTTCAGCCAACAGCTCTAAATCTTTTCCTCTAGATACTGTGTCCAAAATAAATAAGAAATTGCTTTACTCCTAAGGCTTAAGTCTTGTTCTTTCTGCTCTTTCACCCTTGGCAACTGAATCACTACAAAAATGTCTCTTGAAGTCTACCCCAGTGACTTATAATCTGAGTTCCCACACAAAATCCTTATGTGGGCACTTGTTGACTGCTTTTCATCTTATCCTGATGACAAATAGTCCTTTGGATGTTTTCACAATCCAGTCTCCCTTCTTCTAGGGACCAAACAAGTCTTTTTCTTCTCTTTGTGGAAGCACAAGAACATTTCTTTCATCTTTTTTCTTTCCTTTTATGTTCCTGAATTCTACTTACCTTTTCCTTATCTCGTCACTTCAGTCAGCCTGGTCTTTAAATCTCCCTGTCTGGGCTTGTTACCATCATAATCAAGTATCTGATCACTAGAGTGGATATATGGTTTCTTTTCTTTTTCTTTTTTTCTTTTCTTTTCTTTTCTTTTCTTTTCTTTTCTTTTCTTTTCTTTTTTCTTTTCTTTTCTTTTCTTTTCTTTTCTTTTCTTTTCTTTTCTTTTCTTTTCTTTTCTTTTTTCTTTCTTTTCACTATGACCTTGGGGCATCACTCTTTACATCCATCCTTCCCAGTCTATGTATTCTGGTGGAACTAGAATTCCCCCTGGAGCTAGGGGTGGGCACATGAACTAGTCCTGGCCAATTGTAATTCTGAATTACTCCAACCATAGTAATTGGATTAAGAAGAGCACATGACTGATAATGAGTCAATCAAATCCTTTAAGGAAACTTATACTTTTAAACAAGTGTCACTCTCTCCTAAGATTGTAGATACTAAGGATGATATAAGCCTGAAACTTCTGGTGGTCATCTCTGCCATAAGTAGAAAGAGCCTGCTTGAAAATGGAGTCTTCACAGAAAATGCAGTGTCAATAATGGGGGAGCACAAATTCCTGACCTCATAGTTGAAAGCCTGAATCAAACTATGCCTAAAGTCACCTCAATCTCTGAATGTGATCAACAAGGAAGCACCCTACAGAGTAGATCTCTGTACTGTTACTAGGAGAAAGAGAACATACTCTTTATTAAATGTAAATACTATATTTGATTTGGTGTTGAGGGAGGAGGAAGATATAAAAGCAGGAAGTTTTAAGCCATGCTCTGAGCTGGCCTGAGGGGTTCCATGAAAGTTCTTCAGGAGGTGTGCCCAAAGCAAGGCAAAGAATAACTCAGTATTTGAAATAGAGTTTCTGAAGAAAGGCTCTGTTGCTAACAAAAGCAAAAACAAAAATCCTTTGAAAATCATTGACACAACATTTATGTTAGTTTTCCTAGAAACCCGACATCTTCTACCCTTTAAATCCTGCTTTGTACCCTACTTTGTCTGAATGTATACTCCAAGCTACACAATCATTTCATTGCATTTCATACTATCTTTACTTCTCCCTGTAAGAGGTTTAGTCAAATCAGGCATTACTTCCACATACTCTTCCCTCTTTTCTTATGGGTGTCAGCCAACTCCAATGTTCAAAAAAATTCAAATTCAGCAAATATTTATTGAGTGCAAGGTAATGCTCTGTGCTGTATTTTGTAACATTAATGAATTCTTTCAGCTCCCTGAGAGGTGAATAGCTATTTATATTTGTATTTGATGAATGAGGTGAAGTGATCATCTCAAAGGGCTCAAGGCGAATTGTTGATAGAGCTAGAAATACAGCCTCTACCAAAGTTAGGTATAATATAAAGAGCCTGAAGTTTGGGAACAGACAGGGTTGAATTTGTATCCTGGTTTGTCACTAATTTTTGGAATTTTAGCTAGTTATTCAACCTTCCTGAACCTCAGTTTTCTATTCATAAAATGTAATGTGTTCTACCTTACACTGACATATGTGGATTATATTTTAAAATGTGTTAAGCACATTAGTGTAAAGTTGGCTCAGGAACTGTTAGTTTCCTTCCACTCAACTAGGAAATACCTGTGTTCCTCTAGCCAGGGTGATTTGCACATAAAAGAGGTCTCTGTTACATGTTAACTCCCTTTAAATACTGTTTTCCATTTATATATTCTTGCACATAGAACTTATTGTACTATAAATCATAATATTTAGTCATTTCATTATTGTTAAGACCCTTGCTGGTCAAGAGAGAGAAAAGGCCTGTTACTACAGATTCTCAACACTAAGATTCATAGGAGAAAAGAATCAACATCAAATGATTTTTAAAATTTTGTCCAAGGAAGATGAAGAGGAAAGACTTGAAAACTTTAACAAGTTGCTACTTCTCTCCAGTCATCTGAATCTGGAAAGAATTATATTTACTGAATTAACAACTATGTATGAGGCCTACTGGCCATTCGACACTGTTCTAGGAGCTGGAGTTGAAGTGTGAACATGATGGACTAAGTCTGTGGAGAGGAAGGAGGTCAGTGTGGATGACCCATCCATTCTCCCTTTCTGCCTTTTATGGCCCTATGCTTGCGTCAATAGGTTAGGGCAGGGGCAAATTATGTTTTTGTACAGCTGAGCTAAGAACAATTTTTACATTTTAAAAGAAATCCTGTGTAGCCTGCAAAGCCTAAAATATTTACTATCTGGCTCTTTACAGAAAATATTTGCTGACCCCCTGATTTAGAAGGAGCTATAATTCTTTCGTCAAGGCTGAACAGTTTCATGGTATAACTACTAGAGTCTTTTTTTGTTAATAATTTGTTATTGATGTAAAGTTTATTAAGTATTATTTACTATGATTGTTAGAGAATATTAAAGGATAAAAAGTTGTGGATAATAGGAGGGTAGACTTTTTTATATAAATTTTGTAAAAATATAATTTTCTTTTGTAGGTTCTAGACTATAACATCCACATAAAATGTGGACCTTATCTTTCTAGGTTTTCTGAAATTTTTCTGTTTTTGCCTCCTGTACCAAAATGGAGAATTAGAAGGTGACCTGAAGGTTTTCCTATGACAATGGGGAAGGCAGAAGAAAAGTTACTCTGCTGAAACTCCTGCCCTTTGACAATTATAACTTAAAAATCTCATAGTCTTTCCATCTAGATATGCTCTGCATTTCTTTCCTGTGCCACATTTATTTAAAATAAAGCAGCCCTCCTTCTACTTGTCTAAATGTTTCTTAGCATTCTCTCTTTTCATGTACGCATACGTTTTCTTCCCTTCTCGCCTGCCCGAGCTTCTCCTACTTGGGCAAAGTAGGAGTCTCTAGCTAGTGTGTACTTATTCAGTGCCATAGCTTGTTGCTTTTCATCCCTGAGGATAATTCAGAGCCTTGGAATTGCATCCTCTTCCTGTAAACTGCTTCCAGGTAACAACACTGTCATCGCCCACATTAAGCTTGTGATAGGCTGTTCTAGCATCACCCTAGCATAGAAGAGCCCATGCAAAAACACGCTTGCAGTGTGCACGATTTGAAAAGGCCACAAGTGCCCTGGCTTGGGTGTCAGCAGACTAATTTCAGCTCTTCTTTCTCTGATTTGTTGTTGGATCTGGCCCAGCTTCTTCGCTTTTAAATGCCTCAATTCTCACATCTGTAACGTTAAGATAATGCCGACTTTCATTTCAGCTTCTGGAAATAGAATTAAACCATATACAGACATTTGATGTTCCCATAGCAACAGTCACATAAGGTATCTAGAATGCCACCAGAGGCAATAAATTATTTATGATAAGTACTTGTAAAAACTGCTAACTGTCACTGTAATAAACGATTCTTACAGGAAATCCTGGGGATATACTTTCACATTAATTTGCATTCATTATTTCAGGGAGGGTTCATCATTCTGCTTCAAACTACCTAATTCTAAATTCACAGAATAAAATCAATTAATACATGCTGGAGCTGCTGAATTCAAAGCAGTACAGAGTGCTCTGATGGCCCTTGTAAGAGGAAGGAAGAGACTGATTTCTTGGGCTTATTTATTAAAACCACGAAGAATCGGTGGGTGTGGCTTGTCTGGGTAATGATTGCTCTAACTTGAGACCATCTGAAGAAAACAAGAATGTTAGGCGGCTCTACCAAAACATTTGTTGTAATATTATTACTGTTGTTATTATTATTTTGGGAAAATTAAATGTACAATAAAATAAAAAAAATGTAATAATCACTCATGTTATTATAGTTTAGAGATAAGCAAAATTAATATTTTAGTTTATAGCCTTTCTATCTTTTTCTATACTTATGTTTTCCCAAATATTGGTTTGTAACCTGCTTTTTGAATTGTGAACATTTTTCCAAGTCATTAAATATTCTTCCAGAACATAATTGGCTGAATATACCATCATAAGGATGTATCAATTTATTTAATCAATTCATAATTTTTAAACATTTTGTTAGTATCCTGACTTGTTTTTAAATTAAAAATCAATTTATGTATCAATCTGAGATCTCATGTTATTTAGCTGACAAATTTTAGACCTACAAATATTTTGATCCATCTATAATACTTCCATTGCTAATAACACTCCCTCTCTTCCTTCCTAGTGATTTTGCTTTCAGTCTACTAGTGCAAAACACTCAAATTCCCCTTCAAAAGCAAATTCCCATATGGAAGTGTCAAAAAAAGAGGGCCCTTGCCAGGATTTTGTTTTTTCATATTCTTTTGTCCTTGCATATGGATATTTTTGCCTAAAATTTTATTTTCTTTCTTAACCTTATTGCAAATATCTTTTATTCTTTCTGAATTCTTTCTTTCTTTAACTACATTAATCTCTTCATCTTAATTTCAAATCCTTCTTTATTTTTCTATTTTGATAATGTGATTTGACTTTCTCTTTTAATGGGAGTTTTACTCCCTCACCTAGCAGATCTCAAACTTCTTGCTGTTGAGATTCCTTTAAAATTTATTGAGGACCCCAGAGAGCTTTTGTTCATGTGAGTTATTTTTATTACTATTTACAATATTAGGAATTAGAACTGAGAAATTAAAAAAATATTTAGTATTTCATTTTAAAGTAACGATAAGAGACATGTTACATATAAACAAATAACATTTTATGACAGATAACTATATTTCACAAAGCAAAAACAAATTCAGTGAGAAGAATGGTATTGTTTGACATTTTGCAAATCTCTTTATGTCTGGCCTAACAAAAGGCAGTTTGATTCTCTAGTTTGCTTTTACATTGAAACTGTTGCCATATATTGTTTTGGCATATGAAACATATGAAGAAAATCCTGCCTTACACAGATATTTGGTTGGAAAAGGAAGGACCAGGTTGACCCACTAAAAGGCCTGAGGGACTCACAGGAATCCTCTGTCCATGCTTTGAGAACCACTGCCCTCAACTGACTCTAACTGCTGAATAGTCTTTCTATGCTTCAGTGTCCTTTTTATAAGAATATGGTGATAATAATAGTATTTTCCATATTCTTTTGAAATGATAATATGAAAAACGCTACGATAAAAGGCAGAAATCTACACATATACAAAAAAAAAGAAAGGAAGTAAAAAGAAAACACTTCCTATGGGACATTTGGGAGCCATGATGTTATCCAAAGTAACTTGGTTACTAAAAAATTGTTCTTTCCAATAGATATTTAGGTTTCACACTTTACCGCTGCAAACAAACACCAGGAATTTTCTAAGAAAATTTAAGTTTCTTATGGTTTTGGTAAAAAAAAACCAACAACAACAACAGTTTTTAGGAGGATAAGGTGTGAATTCAGGCTCAATTTCAAAATGGAGATATATTTCTCTGAAACTCAATGCCTAGTTATCTTGGCATTCTTTGATCTATAAAGTAGACTCATGTTTCATTTCTTGGAAAATGTTGAATGTATCTCATTTTAACTTAGCTTAGGTCAAGGGTGGAACTAATCCCTGTTAGACATTATAGTGTCAGAATGTAAAGTTTTTCATGGTAGACCTTGTAATGGGTTCTGTGCACTGCAACTGGTCCAGTATGAGCTATAATGATCATTGGGTACACATTCTGCAGTGGGCTTAACTGCATGGAACTGGAATGTTGAGACACCTCATAACAGTGCACATTCTACTTAATATGACACAGTGACTCAGCCTGTAAAGGATTTGGGGGCAGGATAGCACCAAAGCCTGTCATTAATCCCCATCCAGAGGTCCCGTAGATTCTTTGCCCCCATAAGAACCTCACACTGATGACTTTTGTGTCTGGCAGTAGCTCTGCTCTCAGCTTTTGAGTGCCAAGCATGGGCAGGGCACAGATGTTTCCCTCCTACCTGCTCTAAGTTCTGGATTGTATCTCACACATAGCATCTTACGATGCCTGGATTTCAGAGAAATTGAGTGAGTCTGCATTTGCTGAATGGAGATAATGGGCTGGGTGAAGACAAAATGAGAAAGGATATGAAAGCATTTTGAAAACACTTTAAGTCCCATTTAAGTGTGAGAATTGTTATTAGTATGAGGAATTGCAGTGAATAAGGGGCACATCAGGCTTGAGATTCTTTGCTTTTATCAGGTTTTGGGAAAAGAACGTGCTGGATCCCTCCCAGGTATTCTTGTTAAGCTAATCCACTCCTTAGAGTTCCTGAAGTTAAGTTGATATTGGCTAAAAAACCAGTTGTTGATTCCTCAACCCCTCCTTTATGTCATAAATGAAAGGTACAATCTGGTATAGAACATTCTTATCTCCCTATATTATCTGGTGACTATTCTGCCCTGCAAAGTTGATTGCAGCATTCATTATCAATGACTTTATTTTTCAAGTCTTTTATACTTCTTTGACATCTAAAAGTAGCTAATAAAATTACTGAAATACACTTTATAAGACTATATTAAATACCTCAGTGTGTACAGCTAACATTTAAAAAACCCTCTATTAATTATGTTTTACTTAAAAGTAAGCAGAGCCTTGGTATCAAAATAATTTTCAAATTTATAAGTTGGTTCTTGAATGAAACCTTAACTTCTTTGTGTTTAATTAGACTTCAATTGCTCCACTTAAAAAAGATCACTTAAATTTGGAAGACAACTGATTCTAATTGTGACAATCTCATGCTTGCTTAATTTTATCAGAAAGGTTAATGTACTTTTTTCCATTTACTAAGTAGCATTTATCCATACTTTCATGATGATGGCACACCAAAAAAAAACTCGGATTCTAAAGAAATGAAGCAATCATGCTCAAAAGAATCAAGCTTTGATCCCTTGTCTCAGCACCTCTATCAGCTTAGTATGCGCAGGTACTTTAGACTATGTGCATTTAATTTTCTTTGCTGTGACAATGGAACTATGTTTCCTGTGGTTCTATTAGAGATGTCTCAGGTTGAATAAGAAAATGTCTATAAAGCACTTAAAATTTCTAGAGGTAGCCGGGTCATAAATTAAAATGACTTTATTTCTAGAGAGCCAAGGTAAAATTAACAGGATGCCTGAGGGAGAAGGCGCAATAGGAGTCAAGACGCAGGAACTTGAAAGGAGCTCTGAGGAACTTGCATAGACTTCTTCAGCTGCCATGTTTCCTCTGGTAATATGAAGCTAGTAGCTACCTAGTAATTGTATTATTCTTTGGTTCCACGGAAAATGGAGATCAGTTCTAGGCTCATGTCAAAAGCTCCATTTGACATGGCACATGGAGCTCATGACAAAATTCTCCAGCTAGCCTATAAACCATGTCATATTAGTTTATGTACAATTATTAGGCAAAAGAAGAAAAGTATTCTGGCCAAAGATTATATCTCAGAACATCTCACATAGACCACTGTTCAAGGGTAAACTAGATTTATTTGTTTATTTTTACTCCTGACAATATATAAATAGGGGATTTTTTTTTAAGCTAGAGTAAGGTATAATTTACATGTTATGTAAGTTTAAGCACGACAATTTTAATATGTATATATTGTGAAATGATTACTACAAGAAGGTTAGTTAGCATATCCATCTTCTTACATAGTTACCTTTTTCCCTCCAGTTTTATAGAGATATAATTGACATACAGCACTGTACAAGTTTAAGGTATACAATACAACTTCACATATATATACTGTGAAATGATTATGCTAAGTTTAGTTAACATTCATCTCCTCACATAGCTACAGAAAATTTTTTTCTTGTGATGAGAACCTTTAGGATATACTTTTTCAGCAACTTTTAAATATACCATGCAGCTTGAACATTACATCCCCATGACTTATTTATCTTACAACTGGAAGTTTATACCTTTTGACCAGTTTCATCATGTTTCCTCACCCCCGAGACTCCAAACTTTTCTTTCTTTCTTTCTTTCTTTCTTTCTTTCTTTCTTTCTTTCTTTCTTTCTTTCTTTCTTTCTTTCTCTCTTTCTTGTGCAAATATTTAAGATCTATTCTTTAACAACTCTCAAGTATACAATACAGTATTGTTAACTATAGCCATCATACAGGAATTTTTTAAAAAGTAAGTATTACCTTTATTTTTGTGGCCTTTCTCACATATCTGAGTGGTAATTACAAATACTGTGGAATTGTTGCAATGTTTAAAACGTAGTCTTGCATTACAGCAAAATAACAGCCTGAGCTGTCATGTTCTCATAGGTGTCTTTGAAAGGAAAAGGGTGACCACATCCAAGTTTAGAATTAGGGAAAGAGGGACAAAAATAGGGAGGGCTATCAAAGCTGCCACCATTGGAGTTGCTGCTGCAGTTGCTCTGATAAAGACTGGAGGAAGTAAGCCAGCATGAGTCCTGGGCTTTAAAGCTCTTGATCTATCAGTGAGAGGAAAGTACCACTGAAGAACTTATTAGCAGTTTCTTAAGAACAGTTAACGATGTTATAAAAGGTGAACTGGTTTCTGTTCTCTGGTGTTTCTAGCAAAAAAGACTTGCACTCCTATTTTAAATATATGACCACATTAAGAATTTAGAATATCTCATAGAGATATATTTTTAAAGCCTCTGGGATGTGACTCATTATATCACAATCTTAAGCAAAAGACAACTTAGTTATGGAGGACTTGAGGAAAATGACATTTCAGCTCCAAATCTAGCTAACACACCAATTCCTTTAAAGGACAAGTTCTAGGATTCTTTGCTGTCCTGTTAATGATGAGAATGTTCCCAGGACAGAGGGACCTAGCTATTACATGTGGCCCAAGAAAAGCTAACTAGTGATTTTTCCCTCCTCTGTTTTCTTTTTACTCAATAGCCCTTATTCTCTATTATACTGCTCTCAAGAAAGGATTTGATCAACTTCTTTCTCCAAAGAGGCAGAAAGAGAAAAACAAAGACTAACAAAGATTTGATATGTCCTGCCTCTGCACCCTGTTCTCCCCTCTTGGGAGTATTCTCATTTAGGGAACTAAGGAATAAAACTCTACTTGAAGAATTTCAAGTGTCATCTAGCTCAGTGGGAAAGCATTTGGGATGGCAACGAGAATATTATCTCTTCTACCTAGTTGCCTCTCTGTGTTTAACAAGGCAAACCCCAGTGGGTTCCCACTACCATGGTAGACACCCCCCTGATAGCACTTCAGAGGTCATACTTGTTTATGTTGTGTGTCAGGGGAAATGGCTGAGTGGAGGAGGCTTAACCTTGAGCCCTGCCTCTTGGTGAGAGTAGAGACAGCATACCTGGAAGAGAGGCCAGTTTCTGAGAAGGGTCTTTGGCTTTTCTCAGGATGATTTTTATAAAGACAGCAAAGGGAAATTTTTAGTACACAGTTGCAATAGATTATAGTAAGAAATACCAAAGCAACATTAATTAAAATTGCTCTCTTTCCCTTTATCCAAAAACATAAGACTCTCTTAATAGCAACGTTTCTTCCTTATACATTGAAGACTTATTTGTCTTATTTTGCATCCTTGTTAGGTTTGTGGACTAATGTTAAAGGAGACTCGCCAAAACTGTGTAGCAATCTACACAACTCTTCTTTTTATTTCCTTGAAAAATCTACCAATCAAGGACATCTAATTTTCTAACGATATCAACCTACTCTGTGAAGGACATCTTGGGTACTTCAGGTTGAAAAATTAAAAGTCACATTGTTTTGGAGGGAATATGTCTATAAGAAGCATCAATAGAGACATATGAACAAATGTTTTTGGAATGGAAATAAGGAAATGATTAATTGCAATTGGGAAAGAACTCATATTGATAGTAACTATAATAGCAGCAGATATTTATTTGGCTCTCGTTAGGCTCCGAATGCAAATCAGTGCTTAATCTTGAGACATAAGTATTCTATTTCAAAGGGCTCCCCCTTTTATAATAGGTGATGATTCTGTACCAATATCACCATTGCGTACATAATAGACTTTTAGTAAGATGTTTACTCATCTTATTTGTTTCACATTTTTACCTATGTATTGAAACTAATGATACTTGTGCATTACATATTTCATAGGAAAAAGTCACATGAGAATAAACACATATACGCACTAAGCTATTTCCAGGTAAATAGCAGTAAGCAGCAGTAAGATGTTGCTGTGTGTTTTGACATTGTCATTATGTCTTGGCATTGGTTGTGTGTGCTGAAATACATTGCATAAGCATTTTTGGAGATGAATTTAGGCTTTTTGAAATACTGGCACATTATTACTAATTTCAAATGAGAAAGGTTCAAATAAGCTTTATTAGGCTCTGATATATTGAGACATGTTCAGCATAGAGAAAACAACTTGTATTGTGAATGCCAGGCAAGAAGGAGAGATGCATAGATGAAGTTGAACAAATCTCTGCCCTCAAGGCCCTTTTAACCAAGTAGGGGAGAGTTGTTTAACCAACATTTTAGCGCCACGAGAGACTTAAGAATAAAAATATTGGATTGACAAGGAGGAAATATAAATTCTAAGTGTGACAATTAGAGAAGGAAATTATATCAACAGTAACAACAACAATGATGATAATAGCTATGATTGTTAGTCTTTTATATTCAAGACACACTAAAAAATTATCACATTTACTCACCTCCAAAAATCTATGAAATAGTTATTATCCTTATTCTATAGATGCAGAAACTGAGGCTTAGATTGATAAAATGAGTTGTGCAAGATAACGTGAGTTGATAAAATGAGTTGTACTAGAAAAGGTGGAACGAAGATAGTGAGTTTGGGTCCCTTCAACATCAAAATTCATCAAAATTCATTCATACTCTGCCACTATGCATCTCAGTAACAATGCTGTTTTAAAAACATATAGTGATATCCAAACAATTTTGAATCTTTTAGAGAGACAATTTCCCTGATACCAGCCATGACAATGTGGTACTTCCATGGCCATTTCAAGACCACTGAGGTGGAAAGATAGGAGCCCTGTGCACCAGCAGGTATAGGTCCATGTGGAGAACTACTCTCCAGTCAGCTGGGGCTTGCATGGACCTGGCCACCTGACCTAGTAACAGCAGACAGCAGGGACTTTTTTCTTTTCCTCAGAAAAGATTGGGAGAGTGAGGAATAACCCTAGTTAGGTCTTTCCAAGGGCAAATCAGCTAACTAACACTTATACACACACAAATGGCTTGCATTTCATGTTTTCCTTACTGGATCCTTTTCCTTTTAATATCTCTCAGGAGACTCTTCCTCGAGTACAAATAAGCAAATTGGAATCTTTACTGTATTTTAAAAGACTGTATTTTCTAAGACAAATATTCTAATAAAATTTGTTTCTGATTTTTGAGTTTATTATATGAAAATTAGTACAAAGATATAAAAATTGAATAACTATTTAGCTATGATTGTAAATCAATTGTTTTTATTGAAAATAGAAAAATTAAAGGACAGTGGAAATGGTTTGGGACTATTGTATTTATAGTATGCAGAGTGAACTGAAAATCTGACATGGTAATTTTATATTTATGTGAGAAACTTAAAGAAAAATATATTCTGATTATATTATTCTTATTTTAGAATCCAATAGCAAGAAAACCCTCTGCCTAATGGAATGACATTTTAGAAACAGTACCAACTAAACAAGAAGTTGTGTTTAAAGTACGATTTTTCTGCGATCAGTACAATGTCTAACATCTGAAGTGTCTGGTTAGCCCACTGTTGGTTTATTGAAACCTCAAAATACAAAAAAAGCAGTTTTTGTTTTTCCTGTGATCAGTAGACTGAATTCTTATCTGAAGCCATAGTCATCAGCAAAGTTCCAAGATGGCTGCTATAGTTATAAAGAATGATAAATGATTCTACTGTATTACCACTTTTTAAAGGCCTACTTTAGCTCTTGTAGTGATATTCAGATTGTGCCAGCCATCTTTTATTAGTCAGTCCCAAGGGATTTTTATTGTTATTTTGAAAAAGATCTATTTTTGTTTAATTCTATGGGAACCACGCATGCTTTGTACATTTGCCAGAAATTTATTTTCCAATGAGTATTACTTGATTCTAAATAAGTACATTCTGCATTTTTATGCTAGGACATAGGAGGGGGTGAGTATGATTAGGAATATTACTTACAATTATATAACATACCCTGGACTTTTTTGTAATTCTAATGTTCTGGTGACTAAAAGTGAGTTTGAGTTTTTCTTATTGTCTTTTAAAGTGATCTAAAACATCTTCTTTTAAAAAAAGTATTAAAGAATTGATTTGTTACAGCTGCTAATCTAATCTAAAAAGCTGAAATGAGAGGAAACAAACATTTATTTGGAATTAAAGAATTGCAATTCAGGGAGAATAGATTCAAGCAGAAACCCAAATAGTGTTCCAAATACAGGTGAAAGCAAGAAGTTTTTATGAGAAAAGGAAAGGAATAATTACATAAATAAAGAAAGAATTTTTATAAGTTCTGATAAGCTGAGCTATACATGGTTGCTTACTGAGTCTATCTTCAAATAGAAAATCCACAATCATCAATCCTTGAGGTCAGTATGTCCACTATCCTGCTAGATTTATAAACAATTTTAAGACAATGTTGTTTTGGCCCAGTCCTAAGCCTGGCCCAGTCCAAACAGTTTAAAGTTTCAAGGTGCAAGGCAGTTCCTCTGGAATGGCAGCTCTAACTCCATTTTAAAATGGCTCCACTTGTGTCATTTTCTACACAACTCCTTAAGGCATTTGTTTGTGCACAGATACAAGCATTATGTTATCTATAATAGCCAGAAAATAAATATCACATATCCTTTCACAACAGAAAAAAGAAAACATGTTCTTACCTAACCTTCGGTGCATGATATATTTGGAAATCTTGAGCTTGTTTTCAGAGGTGGAAGACCTGTTGTTCTACTGCACACCGTGTCAGAGTGTGACTATTAAGACTATGTTTCTTGGACCCAAGAAAAGCAGAATATTTTCATTTGCAACACAGCTTAACTCCTTGGACTGGGAGGAAAAAGGTAGAGAGAATCTTATTATAAGATAGGACCTTCAAGTGTCTCAGGCCCTAAAGGATCCATAGATGGATCCATAGATGTTCTATTCACTGGAACAATAAAATCTTTGAGCAAAACTAAGCACTAAAGCTTAAACAATAATAACATTGCAAAGCTTCTAAAAAGACTGTTTTTTCAGAGCACCAGAAAGAAAACTAGGGGGATTTTTAGTAAATGTCATTTATTTTCTTGTCAAAATAGAAAACAAAACAGGGGTTTTTTTTGTTTGGTTAGTTAGTTGATTGGTTAACTTAATTTGGTTTGGTTCTCTCTCTCTCTCTCTCTCTCTCTCTTTATTGTAGAGATATAAACAGTAGAAGATAATATGATTTAAACAAGTCATGAAAGTAATTATTTATCCAAATATCTAAGGCAGGAAATAAAATTTCATGTTTAATTTTGTCTTTCAAATGGACAGATGTCTTTAAAAATTTACTTCTTTATATAGAGAAAATGATAAAGAGTAAAATTTAAAAGCCCATAATCCCATTGACTAGATAACTGTGTTGACATTTTAAAAAATTTTAAAGTAACACTAGCACATGTTTTTTAAAAAATTCAAATAGTACTGATAGATGTAAGTGAAAAATAGTAGTTTTTCTACCTTCTCTCACCCCTTCCTAATCACCTGCTTATGTCCCCAAAGGAGAAACTGTTAACATTTGAGAGTTACTATTTCTATTGCACTGGTATTACTAAAATTTTAAATGTTCACTGAAGAGAAATTCAGTTTATAGACTTCCACTTTTATTCTTTTTTAAATGGATGAATGTTTTTCCTAAAGAAAAACCAGAATGTACTTGCTTTTGGAGTATATATTGTCTTAGCCCAGTGATATGTAGATCCATGAAGGAGAAAGAAAATATTTTGTTTAATAAGATTGGGTTGACAAATGTGGCTAATACCAAGTAAAACTCTGTATGTCAATGAATTTTAGGAAATTTTTAAAGAGTAGATTAAACTAATAACTCTAATGTTTAAAAGATAATATGCAGCTATAGGGAGGGGAGAATGAAAGTTGTTTAATGGGTAGAGTTTTAGTTTTGCAAGATGATAAGGGTTCTGGAGATTGGTTGACAATGTAAATATACTTAACAGTATTGAACTATACACTAAAAATAGTTAAGATTGTACATTTTATATTATGTGTATTTTGTCACAATTAAAAAATATAATGTACATAATTATGCATCTATAGAGAAAGAAGATGATACCTAAAATATAATTTTAAGAGAATGAGGGAAGAGCCTCTACTAGAAATTTAGTCAGATACCTCCGGGAACCAATTAATGTCACTACACAATCAGATAAGGTCCAGAATGCAGAGATCCCTGGTAATGGACTTGTTTAATCGAAGGCACAAATAGCTAGTATCAGCAGCAGTAATTGTCCCCACTCATGCCTGCTGTACCCTATCCTGTGGAGCAGGATTTGCTTTAGCAGGGCTCTGGTGCCTGCTCAATCTGCCTTTTGGTGGCAACATTTGTGGAGATGGTCGGGTGGTGTTCTGGAGTGGCTGAAGCTGGCTACCAGGTGTGTTGTTTTTGGGGACCCTTGGAAGGGGCTCTAGTACAGGTCAAGGTCAGCTAATGCTTGTGCCTTACCCAGGGCCATTTGGCATGAACAACAAAATGATCTGCAGATGATTACTGATTGTGCTGGGCTTGGAGGTGCCTATGAGAGGCTAAGCTGTGAACTGAGTCTGAGTACTATTAATGCCAAGCCTAGGGCTGCTTGGAAAGAGGTACAGAGCATGCCAAGGCCAGATGCTGCTTGTTTGAGTTTTGTGAACTTTAGAGAGATTTTAGAAAAGCCTGTAGCATGAGCCAAGACAGGTCACTTATATGAAAAAGCCACTGGAAATGGCTTGGGTGGGCTCATAAATTGCAAGGGGCAAGGTCTCAGAATCACCAAGGCAGATGAATGGTGTTATGTAGGGTGATAGAGATTCAGATATGGCACCTACCTGCATCTGCTTGCTGGGTTGGGGGAGAGGTCAACAAAGAAACAATGGCTTTGCCAGCACTTTTGTCTGGGAGAAACTTGCCTCTCCAGCCCTCGCCCTGAAGCCAGACAATTCAGTTCTTCCCCCTATGTCCCTGGCACATTTTAAGTTGCTGCCCCAGTGCTGAAGCTCAGAGAGAATGAGTTTGTCAGTGAGTGAATCCATGCACAGGCCCTTTAAGAGAAATGCCATGGACTCCAGCAGCCATCTGTCCTACTCAGCCACAATCTCTGCTGATTTTCACAACCAGAAGTTATGGGGACTTCTATTTCCAGCACTGAAACCCTGGGATGGGTAGCTTGGTGTGGAGCTGGGATCCCTTGCTCTTTAGGGGGGACTTCTGCAGCTGAGATATCCCTCCCAATTTTTAACTGCCACACATTCCTTGTCTCTGCCCCTCCTACCAGTCTCAAGGTGGCTTCCTATGTATATCCTTAGTTGTAGGACTTCTGTTCAGCTAGACTTCAAGCCATTCTCAATGATGGTGGTCCTGTATTTTAGTTGTAGTTATGATGTGATTGTGAAAGGAGGCAAACATAGCATTTACCTACTTCGTCATCTTGACCAGAAGTGAGGATCTGCATTTCTTACATTCATCTCAGGTGATGCTGATATATATGGTCTCCGGTGTACACTTTGAAAAATACTATGCAAGTGACTGAAATTCCTGATTTTTCATTCTAATTACTCATCTCTCCTGCTTCTCTATAAACCTGGTCCCCTCAGCTTTGGCTCTTTATTCCAACCTAATAATTTTTATTGCTTTACCTATGGAACATGCCTAAGATCATCATATATCACTTATAATGAGTGGCTCTAAAAATGGCCACATAATTCAGTGAAGTCTTAGACAAAGTTGAACAGAATAGAAAGATCACATCATGGTTTCTCCATGCCATGCTTTTGCTAATAACTCCTGGAGTCATGCATTAAAAAAATAACAACACAATATTCAACACTATTACCAACATGAAAATATATCATGAAGGTTGTTCTGCTGAGTCACTATAAACCTTGAGAATATTTTTAAGTAAGCTTACACAGAATAAACTCTAAAGTGTATATTTATATTTTTCCTTTTGAAATTTCATGCTCATTTAATTTTACCATGATTACTTTTGACTGCTGCTCAGTTAATCACCTTAATGTCACTGGCAAATGATGGGCACATATCTTTTCCATGATTCAAGTTGATTCCCAGGAAAGATCCCACATATTCCACACTTTCTATCTCCCCCAGGCTCACCTAGAACTCTTCAATCATAACCCAGAATGGAGTGGTCAGATTTAATGTTGTGGAGTGAAAAGGGAATGGGCTTTTAAATGAGATAAACCTCATTCAGACTCTCAGCTCTACTTCTTATGAGCTATGTGATTTTCAGAAAGACTTTAATTACATGGAGTCCCATTATTTTTTTTAATTTTGGAAATGTGTAACTATAATACCATCATCAAAGGGTATTTTGGCAATAATTAAATTAAATGCAAAAGTGTTTCACATATTGGCTGACACGTAGTAAGGTGTTCAATAAGTAGGTTTTATTTTCCTTTCATGCAATGCACGGCTGAGAGTATAAATATGTATTTTCTTTTACCTTAATCTGTTCAAAGAAATTATGAGAAAGGAAAAATAATTCCAACAAGTATTGGACTAACCCTCAGAGGTCACTCAACTAAGGGTAAATAGCTTAACTTTAGCTAATCAGGTGATGTTAGACATAAGGCACTCTGGGTACTGGGTAGGAGACAGGCCAGGAGATCTAAGGCCAAGGCCAAGAATCAAGCACAGGGTGAAGCCAAGGAGATCCATCTGAGCCAAGAAGAGGCAGAAGCCAGTGCTCAAAGGCAGCAGGGGTCAACACTGAGCAACAGCCAGCCCTCAGAGAATCTGGAAAAAGCCTAGAGGAGGCAAAGAGTCAGCCTCAAGGAAGAGATAAGATGGTAAAGCCTAGGCAAGAAGGGACTTCAGAGCAGTGAGTTTCCAGGCTGAGGTTATTTACGAGACTGGCTATAATCTTCAGAGTCATTCTTGTCTTTTTATATTATCCTACTGGTAGGCCTTTTATTTTTATTTTTATTTTTATTTTTGGTGGTTATAAATGTACTCTTCTATAATTAGACACTATACTAGGAAAAATAGGCTAAATAATGAACTCCAAAATCTCAGTGGCTTAGCACAATAAAAGTTTATTTTAAGCTCCTATCACAGTCCATTATAAGTCTGTGAGAATGGGTAAGGAGGGGACTTCGCTTCATGAAATTATTCAGGGACCCAGATTTCTTTCCTCTGATGGCTGTGCCATCCCCCAAGAATAATTCTTAATTTATTTATTTTTTCTTCTTTCTTTTTTGGTCATGAATCCTTTTGGAAGTTTAACGAAGTTTTATAAACTTTATTTCAGCATAAAGTTTTCAATTGTGTAAAATAAAATACACAGTATTACAAAGGAAACCAACTAAATCAAAGTACTGTTATCAAAATAGCAAAAATATGAAACTGTAATAAGAATAATATATGTGCTTCTTTATTAATGTATGATATTATTCATGTGGGATATCATTATGCTGGAGGACTTCTAAAGTGTCATTGAGTGCTTATTGCTAAACCTGAATCAGGATAAGCGCCACAGTCAAGCACTAACCATGTGCTTATGTGCATCATTCTGGTTTATCTATTGCTGTGTAACAAAATACCCCTAAAACTCCATGGCTTAAAACAAACTTTTATTTTGATCTTCATTTTGTGGGTCAGAAATTTGGGAAGGTCTTTGCTGAGCAGTTTGTCTAGGATCTACATGGCATCCCCAATGGCAGGTGGGTCTAAAAGACTCACTTCCAAGATGTCATCTTTATTCACATGTTTGGCACCTCAGTGCTCCTAGGCCTCAATCTCTACATGACTTGGCTTCTCACAGCATGTTGTTTCCAGGGTAGTCATACTACTTTGGTAGCAGCTGGCTTCCAAGAATAGGTGTTCCAAGAGATAGAAGTGGAAGCTGAGAGTATAAATATGGATTTTTTTTAACTTAATCTAGCGTATAAGATTATGAGAAAAATTTAATTCAAGAGAGTGTTGTGCTAACCCTCAGAAAGTCCTTTAACCAAGGGTGACTAGGTTAACTCCAGCATTGGGCAATGTCAAATGGGGGCCACAGCATCACTTCTGTTGTAGTTTACTAGTCAAAGCTTCATAGAACTCACCGAAATTCAAGGGGGAATGGGCACAGACCTTGCCTCTCAATGGGAGCAATACCAAAGAAATTGTTGTCATCTTTAATCTAATATATATATATATATATATATATATATATATATATATATATATGAAATCTCATTTAATCTGTCTAGTAATGCTATGAAGTAGATATCACTGTCTCCATTTTACTAATGAGGAGAACAGAACCTCGAAGAAGTTAAGCATTTTGAAGAATGGAGAGTATCTGGAGAAAGTTGAAAGGAAAGTCACAAGGGCAGGGAAAAATAGACATTAATCTTGAGAGAGTCAAAATAATGAGTGTGATTGGACTTAAGACTCAGCAATAGAGAACAAGTGTATTTATTATTATATAGGTTCTACTGCAGGTATCAAAGACATAAAATGACTATGATTTAAACCAGGTAGAAATTTATTTCTTTTTCATGTTTTAGCCAAGGAGTAGAAGGTCCCAGGAGTAGTATGGAGGTTTTGCTCCATGAGGTCATTCAGGAATCCAAGTTTCTTTCATCTAATTGTTCTATGAGACTTAGGATATTGCCCTTACCTACATGGATCAATATGGCATACCATCATATCCACATCTACATTGCAAGCTTCAGGATAGAAAATAGAGTGGTGATGGGCATGCCCTTTCCATTAAGACATATCCCAGAGTTGAACGTATCATTTCCCATCACATACAGTTGGCCAGCTATTAGTAACACAGCCTCATTTAACTGCAGGGGGAGCTGAACAATACAATCTTTATATTGAATATCTATGTGAATATCTATCAGTGAGGGGTTCTATTGCCATAGAAGAAGGGGAGAAAAGATATTGGAGGACAACCAATATTGAAGTAATCTCTGCTTCAACAAATAGCAGGTTGAAATTTCAGCATATGGGATAATGAGAATATAATAGAATTTTCTGTGAGGGTTACTGAACACAGTCACTTTAGAATGTGAGAAATGCTTCCAGATATCTTAAAATGGAACAATTCTTCATTCATAATGAAATGGGTTGAGAAAGCCATAGCTTATGCTCAGTCTTAGCCTTAAAGTCTATATTCAGGAATGACAAAGGGTAAAAGACGGGACTGAATGAAAGTTTAAAGGTCTTTCTCAGGGCAGATTGCTACAACCAGAGTTGTATGCTTGGCAGAATGTAGTGTGTCTATCCAAACACTCCTCTGGGTCTTTGTAGAAAATGTAATGGCCCCTAAGGAGGTCAGAGAGGCCTTGGAGCTAGAGGAGATAGAGAAAATACCAAGAGAATTTATAGATGACAAATACAAGGGCAAACTGGGTGCAAGTTCAAAGCTGTAGAAATAGCACGGAGAGCTAGAGGGCACATGTACGTCTGAGTTATCTTGCAACATGCTGCTCGGGGCAAAGAGTAATTGGGCTCTAAGCCACTGGTGGCAAGGGCGGAGGGCAACATCCAGAGAATGACAGCTAGGTCAGAAACTCCTAGGGCCACTATTGCCCAGCTGATAGGCTCCTGGACTGATTCTTCTGAACTGTACTTTCTGAAGTAGTCTTCAAGCAACTGATTTCCCAGAAGAGCAGTAATGCTTGGCCCATCTCAATTACTGTAAATGTCTATTTTGTATAGGTGTTCTCTTTTCTCACACTTTTGGTTTATTATGAAGATATGCATGTCACCCAAGCAACCTAGGTATGTCATAGGGAGGTTTGGTTTAGTATTAGTGTTTTTGTATCCTTCTGCTCTTTTTTTTAGATTATTATATGAATTTATTTAAAAACTCTAATAATAATACATTTCTGGACTACTATTAATCATGGAGAAAAGTTTCTAATAGTAATTATAGTAACCAATATTGGTTTATAGACCTAGTGTTTTACACATATGAGCACTTTTTTAAATTGAGATATAATTGACATATAACATTGTATTAGTTTCAGGTGTACAACATAATAATTAGATATTTATGTGTATCGCAAAATGATCACCACAATAAGTCTAGTTAACATCCATCACCATACATAGTTACAATTTTTTTTTCTTGTGATGGGAACTTTTAAGTGTTACTTTCTTAACAACTTTCAAATATGGAATATGTTACATTAACTATAGTTGCCATGCTGTACATTACATTCCTATGACTTATGTATTTTACAACTGGAAGTTCGTACCTTTTGATCCCATTAAGCATTTTCCCCACCTCTACCCTCGCACTTCTGGCAACTACTAATATTTTTTCTATATTTATGACTTGTTTTGTTTTGTTTTTTAGATTCCATGTGCAAGTGAGATCATATGGTATTTGTCTTTCTCTGTCTGACTTATTTTACTAGCGTAATGCCCTCAAGATCTATACATGTTTTTGCAAATGACAAAATTTCATCTTCTATGGCAGAATAACATTCCGTTGTATATATGTACCACATTTTCTTTATCCATTCATCTTTCTCTTAAATTATCTTATTGTAGTGTGCTCACCCTTCTTGTGAGATGTGAGGTGACAAAATGCCTATGTGATGAAATGAAGTGAGGCGAATGAGACATTATTAGGTAAAATAAGGGTTACTTAAACTTAAGCTCTGCAATATTGAGACAGTTGATCTGATAACTAAGATGGCTACTGAGTGACTAATTGGCAGAAAGTGTAGACAGTGTGGATATGCTGGACAAAGGGATGATTCATGTCCTGGGCTTGGGGTGTGGGATGGTGTGAGAATTCATCATACTACTCAGAATGGTGTGCAATTTAAAACATGAATTTTTATTTCTGATATTTTCCATTTAACAATTTTGGACCACAGTTGACTGTGCATAACTGAAACCATAGAAAGTGAGACTGTGGAATAGGTGAGTCTACTGTAGCAGTAAATAATACAGATGAGAAGTCCCTGCCCACATATAGGTTACATTCTAGTGAATGACAAACTAGTGATAAAACTGGGACCTAAGTGCTACATTTCTCTTTCCTTCTAAAATTGTTCTTTTTTCACTGTATACTTCTTTTTGCTATATCTGTTTCCTTAATAGCAGGCATAGCACTTATTCTATACCTTATAACTAAACTTTCTTATTAGTCTTTTGACTCAAGATTAAAAATATCTTTGACCACAGTCCCCCAGTTCTTTTCCTCTGCTGAGGGTATGCTGGGATACCTAAATGGTCTTCAGTTGTAAACTATTAAAGGATGTTCAACCTTCCTCTCCCTGTCTCAGCTGGGACCATACAAACTAAAGCAGGATGGGGGCTTAATTCTCAACCATGTTTTCACTCTGAGCTGCAATTCTTTCCCACTGATACCCATTCTCTCTGTGGTTTTGAAAAGACTGTCACATTCTCAGATCTGTAACTTAATATTTATTATAACAAAAAACTCTTATGTAACTGCCTGCTTTTAAAATCATCATCATTAGTAGAGGTACAATTAGTTAATGAGACCACTGATATCTGTGTAGGAGCAGTTCAGCTTTACAGAAGAGCAAGCTAATTGGGAAAGAGGCTGAGTGAGATACAGTCTTTCTTATTTCCCCTCATTTCTTGCAGAGGTAATAGAAAATGACTGAGTGCTTTTCAGTTCAGAGTGCACTATCTTTGGGAATTTGCCATTGTTATTTTTTGAAGATTAAGAAATTTGTACAATAGGCTTCAGGCAGAATACTATCCAAATTTTCTGTTTTCAAACATAAGTTTAGGAATAGGAAACTCCATTTTTTGGATAAATTTTAAAGATAGAGAACTGTTTCCTCATCATCTAACCTACCTTTGCAACATCTCTATGGGCATCCCCTTCCCTCTCTCCATAGCTCACCTTCTGACAATTCAAAATGACTTGAGGAGTATAAGATCTCATTCATTTGGTAGATTTGGTCCTTGAAAATTTAACTTTAGAGACCAATGACTTTGGATTAATTATTACCTTTCTTAACACTTAGAATGTAAATACTTTCTCAAAGGAGCTGTAGGAAGATAATTTTCCCTCTATTCTTTGAGAATCTTGGGGGAGATACTCCCTTCCCTATAGTAAAAGACAGATCAACAGGAGAAAAACAAATTTAATTAAGTATATATGTAAGGGAGTCCCACAAAGATGAGACTCAAAGTGACCAAAGCAGGAAGTTTTTATATCTTTTAGACAAAGAAACATTTTAGGAATCATATTTGTGAAGCCTTCTCTGATCTTCCACCAGTAGAGATGGGCACTTTAATTTACGCCTAGGTGTACTTATCCTGGATGTTATCGCCTGAATTGTGTTCCCCTATGTGACTGTTTTTGGAGACAGGGCCATTAAGGAGGTGATTAAGATTATGTGAAGTTTTAAGGGTGGAGCCCTAATCTGATAGAACTGGTGCCCTTATAAGAAGAGGAAGAGACACCAGAGCTCTCTCTACCATGTGAAGACTTAGCAAAAAGGCAGCTTTCCAAAAGCCAGAAGGAGTGCTCTCATCAAAACCTGACCAAAATGGTGTCCTGATCTCGACTTACAACCTTCAGAAGTGTGAGAAAAGAAATTTCTGTTGTTTAAGCTACCCAGTCTGTGGTATTTGGTTATGGCAGCCTGAGCTGACTAATATATCAGGTTCTACTGCCATGATTTGATATATCTATCTACCCTTCTAGACTCCAGAATTCTTGAGAGCAAAGACCTATGTTAATATAATTGTTATATATTTAGGGCTTACTATGTGCCATTCATTGTACCAGGTACTCACATACTATCTCACTTAAATCTTACAACCTCTTATGATTAGAACTATCCTCATTTTACAGAAAAAGAGACTAAATTTTGGAGAATTATGTGGCTTGTCTAAATTCATTAGAATCCATTTATACATGGTTCCGTATCACAATACTGCCTTCCTTGCCTCCTAGCAGTTCCCCACACGTAGCTGGTTTTGAGAGGTTGTTAGTTTCCTGGATGTATTCCAATCTCAGCAAGGGAAAAGGATCTTGTTTCTCTTAACAAAAATAAAACTCTTGAACACTCCTACCTCCCACAATAATAAAATATAAAATGAAATAAATTAGCCCCTTCTCCAGATAGAACCATCTCCATAATTTACAGAGCTCAGAGAAAAATGAAATTGCAGGGCTTCTATATCAAAAGTTATTAAGAATTTCATGAGCTTCTGCATTGGTGAACACATGGAAATTGGGGGATAGTGGCACATCCATAGAGCATGAAACTCTTGCCCTATGCATTCTTCCATCTAGGTATTCTTCAGTTAAATCTTTACATAATAAACTGGTAAATTTTGCCTGTTCTGGACACCCACATTGCTTTATTCTCAGAACAATCCACAGTAGTGTGACAAGATTTGCCTTGTTCCTTTTGTAACCCCAGAGTCTTTCATTGTGTAGGTTTGTTCAATCAGTCCCAACTGATGAATATTTACCCTAGTTCCAGTGTTTTGCTATTGGAAGAGAGTTACAATGAATTAAAAAAAAATTTTTTTTAAGATAGCCACAGAGGAGCATTAAATGAAGTTGCAAGGCCCTTCTATGCACAGGGCCTTGTGTGACTGTACAGTCATGTGCCCATGTATCCAGCTCCATCCCAGGATATTTTTCTCCACTTTTCTCTTGAGATCAGTCAAAAGTCCCAGTTTCTAGATGTCACATATGAAATTGCTATTTCCACAAGACAATAGGTTTGGGTGGGATGAGAGTAATTGGGGACAGCAGTGTATCATGCACCCATTTCTCCCTGGAAATGATTCATTTGCCTATAGAGAACCAGCACTTAAGAAAGAGAGAATTCTCAACAGATACACAGAGTTGCATTTGTCAATAACAAAAAGTATTTATAGAATGAGATAAATTAATGAATGGAAATGAATGCCTATGATACAAATTTTAGTTCAGAAAAGTGGAAATACATAAAACTCTACATAAATGCATTGCAAAATGAGATGATATGTTAATCACAGGAGATTAAAACATTTGATCCATAGTTTTACCATCTAATTCATCTTTGAAAACATTCAAGAGTTAACATCAAAGTTGCCAAGCCTAGTAGAATTATTCCATATGGAATGCTCTATTTTCAGCTAGTGGTTGTGGAGCTTTAAACCAAGATGTGCAAATCCAATGCCTCTAGTGGCCAGACAGGTACTGTGGATGAGGTAAGCCAGCTGGGGACTTGGGCAACTGGAGTGCACACCAGAGTCTCTATTTTGGCTGTTCCCCTAGTCCAGCTGATAAATACCTCATAAGCTAATATAAGATCTTCTGAATTTTCAAGCAAAGCCAGAGATGAGTGTATCCCAAATTGTCAATGTTACCAACTAATTTTAATAATTAAAAAAAAAATCTGTTTTGGTCAAATGAGAATTGTCAGGGAGCTGGAAATAGTCATGGGCCCTTAGTTTGTACTTTACATTACAAAAAAACCATTTAATCATATAGAATCCTAAGAAAATTAAGTTGTCCTATATGCAAATTCATCACTCACAAGAATGCTTAGGTGGCTAGGATGTTTGAATTAGGAAGAACAAAGATTCTAAGGCAGTGATTTGCAAATCCATCATGCCAGAGGGCATTTGACAATGTCTGGAGACTATTTTGGTCATCACAACTGGGAGGCTGGCGATGCTACTGGCCTCTAGTGGGTAGAGGCTAGGGATGCTGCTAAACCACCTACAATACAGAAAACAGCCCCACAACAAATACCCAGCCAACTGAAATGGCAATAGTGCTAAGGTGGAGAAATCTACTCTAAGTCAGTGATTTACCCTCAGAATGTGGTTCTCAGGCCAAAGCTTAAAATGCAGATCCCTGGGCCCCAACCCAGACTACTCAATCATATCCTCTTTGAGTAACACCCAGATATGTACATTTTAGAAATCTTCCAAGGTGATGTTAATAATACTAAAATTTGAGAACCACTGAACTGAAATAACAGAATCTAAAGAACTCACTTAAATCTAGAGAAGTTCTATTGTATGTCTAGCAAGGATGCATATTTAATAACAGAGAAAACTTTCGTTTTTAAGCTGCGAAATACTACACAGACAAAGCAATAGTTTCAGAATGATCCACCCTCAATCACAGATTGTTCCGAAAAGATAGGGGGAGTTATAAAGAAGAAAACTGTCACATGAATTTACCCTCCAAGGACAGAGGGTAATTTCTTAGACTGCTGAAAGTATTTTAAAAGTTTTCTTGAAACAAGGAAAAAACAGCTATTTAAAAAATCTCAATTTTAAAGGCAATATATTCCTCAAACATTGAAAATTCAAGTATTCAAGTTAGGATACATGAAATTAAAGAATATACATTATGGATATCCTTACTACTACCTTCAGTATAACGCATAACAATAAGAATCTAAGCTTTATAAAGCAACCTATATTGTAAGTTTGTTTTATGTTCCATTAATGCTAAAAAGTAAATTTTAAAAGAAACACTGCCTGCAGCTCTCCTTCTCTTATGGGTATATTAGAAGCTTCCTAGCTCAAGAAAGGCAAATAGATAATCTTTCTTTCTCTGTTCAGTTAAGTCCCCACTAGAATGAGCTGTTGTTATTCACAGAAGTGTGTCCCACCTCTGGAAGGTTATGCATGTGTAGTGGCCATCATCTCCAGTGGACGTAAATGGAAAATAGCCCAGGAGCATAAGCGCACATAAAGGAAGATTTGTCTCAGGACTGATGAAATTTCAAGGCTATCAAACAGCCGAAAAGTCTGAGAGATATATCTTCCTGGGTAGTAAAATGTTGTATGCCAGTGTAAGTGTTTCCTAACTTGGAGCATAAAGACATCTTTGTAGGCTGGCAAGATCACCAAACTCTAGAAAGGCAATATGGAGCCTTTCCACTTACAATTTTACCTTGTTTATATCCTTTCTGCTGCTTTTTCACTGCTTTTGGAGAAAACCAAAGTAAAACTGGTCATTCCTATGCCAAATTGTCATTATTGCCTATCTGCGAACCCAGATAAGCTTCTGTGGTCTGTGCTGACTCAGTGGGGAAAAAGGTTGAGAGACACTGTTTAACCTGGGGAGTGGAGGTCAATATGGCTCACTTCCAGAAACAGCACTATTACTTTGTGTCCACAGAAGAAAGAGAGCCACCTAAGTCCTTAGAACAGGAAAGAGCCCTCAGGGGCTTCTCCCCACAACCCAGCCTCATCTCTAATGATGACCTTAATAATAACAAAGGGCCACCCAGCTCCTTATTGGGCCCTGGAATTCTCATATCTCTTTCCAATGCCTGTTTCTTATATTGTTCAAAGCTCTCTGCCTCCCTCCCCAAAAGATACTCAGAGCTCATTTTGCCCAGTTCTACAGTTGATGTTATGGAATGAATTTTTGTGTCTCCCCCACCACTCCACCAAATTCATATCCCCAGTGAGATAGCATTAGCAGATGGGGCCTTTGGTGGTGGAATTAGGTCATGAGGGTACAGCTCTCATGATGAAATTAGTGCCCTTATAGGACACAAGAGACAGCTCCTCCTAAATTCATTCTGATTTTTCTTAAAGTACTGGCTTAGAAAAATTCTTTCCAGTAATCCTTCTATTTCATTATACCATCAGGCTATTATAACAGCATACCATAGACTGGGTGGCTTAAATAACTGAAACTTATTTACCACAGTTCTGGAGGCTGAAAAATCCAAGATCAGGGTGCCAGTAGGGTCGGGTTCTGGTAAGGACCCTCTTCCAGGTTGCAGACTGACACTTCTTGTTATATCCTCACATGGTGGAGAGCAAAAAGAGAGGAGCAAGCTCTTATGACTCATATAAAGACACTTATCCCATTCCTCAAGCCAGGCCTCTACCCTCATGACCTCATCTAATTCTAAGTACCCTCATAAGGCTCCAACTTCTAATATCAAAACATTTGGGGGTACTACTTCAACATGTGAATTTTGAGGAGGACACAAACATTCGGTCCATACATCATCATTTTAAATCAAGATCACCTTTTTAATAGAAGCTACCTTCCCAGAGACCTCCCCTTTCCAAAGATTTCCATCCTCCTGCTCCTAGAGGAATTGCTTATTTTCTAGACCTGCACCATAGCTAAAATTCTGAGAATATTAGGACTTTTCTTCATTGCTATTTAGTATTATATCTACTGTATACTAAATTTCATATCTTCTTCTTTCTTGGTTCCCTCCCTCATTTTGGTAAAATAGATTAAGAAACTTTCAAAAGATGGTGTAAAACTAAGATATAAATATCTCAAAATATCTGTTTGTCAATGCATTTCATTGTTTGGCTGAGTATAGTATTCAAATGTAACTGGAACAGGGCAATTTTTAACTGGTTTTGCCTAGCCCTGTCTTAATCAGAGGAAAATAGTTTCTATTCATGTCACCAATATTTCACAAAATGTCTTGGGTGTATACCGTCAGACTGTGGACAGTCCATTCTTATTAATGAGTGTCCCATTGAACTGGACACTCAATGGATGATGACCAGCTATCAGATCAGGGTTCCTCACTTCAGATTGCAACAGGTGTGGACAGCTCAGCACCACATCAGTTTCCAGGCAACTGACTGGTATCTATAAAGAAAGACTTCCCCATCCCATCAATTCCCCATTAAATTTAGAGCATTTTCTTCATTCTTTTCTGAAGTGGTCCCTTTGCCTTTTTCTTCCCTTCCCCAGTCCATATTTTATCGAGTCTTTGGAGTAGAAAAACTAGTTCTGCAAGCATGCAGATACATCTTTCTGTCTGGTCCTTTGTCTAACAACTTTTTTTTCCTTTTAATTTTGTAGTTTTTTGCTGCTTCCAAAGTGAGTGACTCATGCCTATCTGAGTAGAAGTGAGTGGAAAATAAAAAGAGACCCTAAGGGTTCAAAGTGAGTAAGTGAAGAAGGAAAGAAACACACAGGAAACATACAGATTAATACTTCAAGATATAATCTTGCCACAGCAGAACATTATTTTTTCTTAGACCTTTGAAAGTTTAGCTCCATCCCCACTGCTCCTAATGAGAAATAAGATGCTAGTCTGGCTTGTTCTTTTGTGATTAGCTTTTTTTTTTTTTACTTTCTGGAAGATTTTAAGACATTTTCTTTATACTTGGTGTTCTGAAATTTCATAGTAACATGTTTAAGAATAGGTATGTTTAAATTCTTGAACTGGACATTTAATAGATCCTTTCAACCTAAACAGTTGTGATCTCTTGGCTTTAAAAACTTTTCATTATTTCTTTGCTAATTTCCTCTTCTTCAAGGTCTCTGTCCTCTCTCGAATTGATTGTTGAATGATAGATTTAATGGCTTTGTTTTGTCTCAACTCTGTGTGTGTGTGTGTGTGTGTAGGAAGGGTAAAATACACAAAATATAAAATTATTTCAACCTTTATCTCATTTTTTTTTCTCTCTCTCTTTGTCTTTTTGTTCTAAGGTCAGACATTTTCTTGATTATTTTTCATTCTATTGTATTTTTTTTTTATGTCAGTAACTAATAATTTCTAATAGTTCTTTCTGTTTTCTGATTGATCCTTATTTATGGTAACTTAACCTTGGCTTATCAACAGCTAATTTCTCTGAGGATTTTAATTACAAAGGCTTTGTTTCCTGGATTATTTTTGTCTTTCTGGTTATTTGTCTTGGTTTCTCTTTCTTGCTACTGGTTTTATTCCTGTGCCTGGCAATTCTAAATTGTCTATTCACATATAAGAAGAAAAGACTGAGTAGCTAGTGTGACTTTCTTTTGCTGCAATGCAAGGAAGACTCTTCTGGTTGACATTCTGTGTTGGGTGGATCAGGCAGGGCTGTGGGCTGATAGTCTTTGCTCTCAGGTGAACAGGCTATTGAATGAAAAGGGCTTTACTCACAGACACCATTGTCCACACTGGAAACCCTAGCTTTTGCCAATTAGTTCATGTAGAGCTGGATGGCTCAATGGTTCAAGTTTGAATATATGCTATACATATTGGGTTTTTTCCAGTGTTGATGCTTTGTTTCAAGTTAGTGAGCTTTAAACGATTTTTATTTTTTAATGAGACTGAAGACAGTTTTTATATTTTGAATATGAATTTACTTGCAATAAGAAATATTGTAGAACTAGAGTGTGTAGATGTAGGAATAGATTTAATGGCATAATTGATCTTTAAAGAATTCACCTGCATATTGGGCTATTTGGGTAGAGAATATACAGGCAATAACACTCAAATTCTGGAGTTCTTATTCCCTTCCACTTTTATATGGATGTTCTTTCATGGAATATACCTAACTTTTTTTTTTGTATTAATGCTGTCAGCACCTGGTATTCCCAGGTGGTGTCCCATCCAACTACTAACCAGGTCCGACCCTGCTTAGCTTCTGAGATCAAATGAGATCAGGCACATTCAGGGTGGCATGGCCACAGACAAAATATACCTAATTTTTTTATGCTCCAAATTAAGACACACACACACACACACACACACACACACACACACACTTTTACCAGTCAATGTAGAGTTGGGTAGTTCTAAAGGCTCTGCTTATAAAAGAAATAAAACTCTGGCACATCCAAATGATAAAACATTTCCCCTTCTCCCTACTTTTCCTTACTTAATAATAGTTCAAAAAATATTTATTCAAGTCAATTTTTTTAACATGCATTATAAGAATCCTAATGTCTACCTAGCATTATCTTGTTTCTAAGTTGCAAAGTTTAAGACTCCAGGATCTTTGTGTCTTATGACCTAAAATTGGTAAATTGGCCTTTTGCCTATCTGAGTTGCCTCTACGTAATTCCTGGGCCTTAACTTTGGATAGATCCTGGAGCATATCACATGTTTCCCTTTTTTTGGTTACTTTGGAACTTGATGAGCAGTTTCGACTAGCTCCGTAGATGCCTTGGGAGTCATCTCCTTCCTTATCAGCCTGGACCAACATGGCTCTCAATACAGAGAGTGAGTCATGGTCAACAACCCCAGACCTTTTCAGTAGAATCTTAAGACTCCTTTGTTCTCCTTGTTCAAGTTGAGTTCCTAATATTCTGGAGATGGCAGGTGGGGCTAGAATTCTGCATGTCTTTAGATTGCTGCAAGGCCCCACAAATACTCCACAGAGGGCCAAGGCCACTCCAGGAGTCTGCTGTCACAGCTGAATGCTGTGCGCATACTTCCCATGGAGAAACCCTAATGATCCCCCTGCATCTAAGAATGCATAGGCTCTGCTTCACAATGTGAGAGCCGCATGCTTAAAGTATAGGAAAGGGTCAAAGGACAAGGGGAGGTAGAGCCTGTACCCCTAAAAAAGTTCCCATCCTTTTATGCTCCACCCCACGTATGTCTTTTGGAATCTATGGATTGAGTAGCCCTGTTTGTCTGGGGACTTTTTGTTTGTTTGTTTGTTTTTGCTTTTGTTTTTGTTTTTTACATTCTGTTTTGTTGCCCTGACTTAATCCTTCATTTCTGAGTGATAGCTTCCTTCCAAGCTAAAGCTTTTAGAAGAACTTGAGTCCCTAGCTCTTTTTCGCCAGTAACCTAAAGAGAGCAAATAGCCCCTATGGGTTATATAAAGTGTTTGTTCCCCCTTTCCTTCTGCTTACCAGAGTTTATTTGAAAAGAAATAAATTATGTGCAAAATCAGGTACCTCAAGAACTTTTAGTAGAACAAACCAAAATTAAAAATTTCTCTAACTGACCTCTTTGCCGTGCCTCCACAGACTGGCCCCAGGGGATCTATGCCCCCATGTCCATAGATCCTACCATGCTCAGCCAGTACCCACCCCTCCCATCTGCCCCCAGCCCTCTCAGTTTAAGACTCAAGTATTCACCTAATGGGCAATTGGTGATGGACAAATAGTAACCAGGGAAGAAGGCAACAAGTACAAAGAAAGTGGAATCTCTAAAGCAACCAATGCCCCAACAGCAATTGCATTTGAAGGTGGCTCAGCCCAGCTCACAGTACGAGCAAACTCATGCTAAGGAAGAAATAGATTGTGAATTTGTTACTGTCTTCTCAAATATAGACTGGAGTCACTTGCAAATCAGAAACATAATGACTATATTCAAATATGGTTCTCACCTATGGAGAACTTCAGAGAGGTTATTCTCAAAAACGAAATAAGGTAGCTGGCACAGAGTTAAACTATGAAATCAACACAACATGGTACAGAATATAGCACTTGTAATATGCAAAGACATTTAAAAGACAGTGCCCCCCACCCCAGCTTGCAGGACAGTAACCTGACTGATGTTAAGCAGAGCTGAAGAAATAATGTGAAAGTCAAGAGCATGGTAATCAGCTTGGAAGCATAGAAAACTGAGTCACCAGGAACCGTTGGCAAGGCTCTTCAAAGCATGGACCAGGGGAGATGTAAATATTCCCTCCCTCTGGCCAGACCAATCCTATCATGTAAGTGGAAGCATCAGGCTATGCAAGCCTGATGACGTTAAGCACGGTACTTATCTGAAAAAGTCTTTGTTCTGATGTCCTGCTCTCCAGGCAATCTCTGATTATTATCTGACTTCCTCTATAGTTCTGCCTAAGGAAATGGATCTGTTACAAGGGCTTTTAGTATTTCATTCCTTACAATGGTTTTTAGTTTTTTTCTTATCGTAAATGAGCAAAATGGCCTTTTGAACATTATGTTATTTATCTTCCCCTGTAGGTTGACCGACTGGGAGAGAAAGGGCTGGTTATGTAATATATATGTTCCTGTTCCTGTGAGAAGTACTTCTCATTGTAAACGAAGCCATCTGGCATTCAGTTTTGGGTGCTTAGTGGATGTGAGTCTGTGCATGAGGAGATTAATGTACTCAGGGAGCAGGAGCACTTGGGTTTCTGAGCCTGGGAGGGGGAAGGCCTTACTCTGGAATGTGGCAAGTTCCCTTGGTGAAGACACAGCCCACTGAGAGTTGTTTCCTATGTGATAAACACATATCCTTCTAGCTGCTACTTTACCATTTTTAGGCAAAGATAAAACGCTCATTTCCTAATGTAAGACACAGTGCTCACTATGCATCACAGGCTCAGGGTTAATATCCAGGTTTTTAGAACAAAAGTGTGACATTTTTTTCCTTCAGTTTCATCCTTTTAAAAGTTTCCCTTGACGTGGGACAGGGCAAATTTCCCCCAAGTAGGCCTGCACCACAAGAGAGGGCTCTTTGAGTACAAGAAAGAATTCAAATGCAAACTAGTGGTAGAGTCAAAAAGGAAAGTTTACCAGAGAAGGGGTAATGTTCCATAGACAGAAGGTGGTCTCCCCTCACAGGTAGAGTGAGAGAGACTCAGAGAGACAGACAGAGAGAGAAAGTGAGAGGGTCAGAGAAAAAGACACTAAGAGAGACCTGGAGTGTTCAGGACATTCAGTTTATAGATCACTCTTAGTTTCTGTGAATTATACTTTAAAGACTTTGCTTACTTATTTTCCTCTGATATGGACATACAGTGAGAAAGGATAAGAATACGTAGCATGAAAGGTCTGCTGGCAATTCCCAGCCTTTGATCCATAAGTTTCTCATGTTTCTTGCTATAAGGAATGAATGATTTTATTTTGTGTGAGGGGTCACTTAAAGACTGTTTTCCTATTTTTCCTTCATGGTGTGGGTAAATGGTTAGTTAGCAGTTCCAGCAGAAATCTTTCTTCGTTCTTCAGGTTTCCTCTTGGCCTGGCTGTAGGGCTCATCAGCATATTGCAGTCTGAATATAGCTTAATTTAACATTTAGTTCTCTTGCCTCCTCCCTACATTACCCCGAACTCAGCATAAAACAGTGTTTTAAAATTTCAATTTAATTAAAATCTTAGTGCAGACACATTATTATTAGGCTTACTAATTAAGAGGGGGAAGAAGAAAGGCAAATGTATTGTTTCAAGTCCAAACTTATCCACTCTTCCCCTACAAGTAAGATGCAAGATGAGATTTGTGCCAAGCGATGAAAAATATTTCCATCCTGTTTAGATTACACTGAGGTACTTTTGAAGACACTTAAAAAGAATAAAACAGAGTGGAAGGAACCCAAAATTCTCTATTTACATCTTTTTTGGATACACATTTAGGAACTCTTAGAACCATTCCCCAAGAATGCAAGATTTTCAATCAGAGGCAAGCAAAATCAGGGGGCTTTAAAAATGGGCCTGCAGGATTGCCTGGGAGAGGGTCCTATCTAATGATAATGGCTGCCATTTCTCTGGCAATTGCAAACACAAGTCAGATGCATCTGCACACCCAGTCTCTGCTCCTTTTGTTCAGAGCAAACTGCCATTAAGCAGCAAACATCGCTATTAGTAAGGCAAAGGCATTTAAGTGAACTGAATGCCACAAATCTGTGTACAGATCTTTTGTTCAGTAATGATCTGCAACTAAGTACCTTGTTGTTAACATAATAATGGGAGGAAGCTTAGAAAAAAAAAAAGGTCTAAAAATACTTGTGATCTTACCTGGGCCAGCTTTTTCTGAGAGAGTTAAGTCTTTAGTTCTCCAATCTAGTGATTTTCAAACCCTAGTATTCCTGAGAATCCCTTAATCTGCAACATGCTAATTCCCAGTTCCCATCCCCAGAGAAGCTGGTTTAGTAGGTCTGAGCTGGGGCCCAGGACTTGAAATTTTAATAGGTACTCTAGCTGATTCAAATGGTCCCAAGACCACACTGCCGAGATGCCCTCTTTTGAAAATTTAAGGACACTGTTCCCTTCATGGAAGATGATTTTAAAGAGACGAGTTGAATCTCCGGGCCTTTCTCCCACATAAAATCTACTTTAAATATATTCAAACCACGTGGGTTTAATCAGGCAGAAAAATGGGTTTAGGATACGTGAGGGCTTCTGACTGCTTGCTCCAGGGTCTGGGATCATTATAACCCAGTTCCAGGGCTCCTTAAGGGTGGCATCCAGCACCTGCTATTCTCACCCAGAAAGAAGACAGAAAGACTCACTTTCCTGTAGGACCTGTTGGCTTCAAGGAATGGGCAGGGGGAGCTTATAAATTCTTAATATATAAGAACTTATGTTACTTATAAGTTCAATGCAAAGAGATCATGTTCTATTGGTGGTCCACCTTTCACATAAGGGTCAGTGTGGGCTTCAGCTCTAAGAAGCCTAGAGCTTCAATGCTTTAGGAAGGGAGAAGTTTTTCCCTTCCTTGCTGATGTAAAACAAACAAACAAACAAACAAACAAACAAACAAACTCTGAGGCTGCCACACATTGAAGAAGTCTTGTAGCAATCTATTCCTTCATCCTTCTATTTTAACAGCTTTTAGGCTTTAGATATTCTAAGACAGTCTCTCCCTATCCCTTTCTTTTGGTTTCTAGGTTGCCCTAGATGTTCCTTTTAGACAGATTCTGTTTTTAAATAGATGTAGAATCCTGGCAACACTTTGGATGGCCTTGGAAAGGAGTCTGGCATATCTGGAAAACTTCCCGCAGGGTCAGCATATCAGGTGGACAGGAGTCACACTCAGTGGCTCAGGTTGAAATTCAGAACATCCTAAGCAAAACTTTGCAGGAGGCTGCTGTGCTGCCCAATCCAGCAGTCCTTTGTTGCAGTAATAACTTGAGTGTGCAGGCACCAAAGCGCTGCAGGTGGTACTTATGCTTTTATTAAAATACAGTTTCTCTTTGAAGGAGAACAAAGTAGATCTAAATCAAAGTCCTATTTTTAGAAAGGAGAAGTAAGTGATGCATTGATAGGTATTTGCAATGTGAAAACTCTTTCCTAAGGCCTCATCCTCAATTACTTAATTTCTTTACAGCAGGTGGCTCAGGAGGAGCCCAAATCATAGAGAGGTCCTGATGACCACCATGTTGTTGACACTTTGTGGCTTTTCCCATCTTCACAAGATGGGAACAAAAGGATTGGTTTTCAACGAGATGAAATTTAAAAATAAGACAGCACAGAGGCAATTGTTGACAAAAGCTTTGAAAAAAAATCCCTACTAACTCTTGTGAAATAGAACCCTTCTTGCACTAACAACTGTAGGGCCAGCTTTATAAACAAGTCACAGTTTAGGTCTGAGCACAGAGGTACTGTGTTATTATACTTGTCAAATAAACTGCATGGAGTTGTTTTACTCAGAAAGTAGCAGTGAAAGGAAGCAGTAAAGTATGTTAAACCTGTGAGCTTTGGAGCCAGGCTGCCTGAGTACCGATCTATGATTCCTGCATACATCTGTAAAATGGGAATGATGAGAGCTATACCACATGGTTATGGTGAGAATTAGACAAGCTGATGCGTATTAAGCTTTTGGTGAAGGGTCAGCACCTAGCAATAGCCCAGTACAAGTTTGTTATTCTAAATGTGGAGAAAAGACTGTTGCACTTGGTATCATTCCATGGACATACTTAGATTTATTTGGAAGATCAGGGAGATAATGCTACCACCATTTGAAGTAGAAGAGTTAGCTCTCTGCTTGCAATCTGTGTCCATGGCTTAGATGTTGGAATTAGCCACTGTGAATCTCCTAATCAAGCAAGTGGGAGAGAGCATGGCAATAGGCTTGGATTTGGCTCTAGCCACTCCTGTTTCCTGCTGACCACAATATCTTTTCCTCCTCACCCAGGTACCCTTATCGAACCCTATCCCTGTAATATCCAGAAGGCCTGTCTCTTCTCAAGCTTTGCTCACTGTCTAATGTAGAATGAGGGGGCTCTATGCCTTAATGGAATCATTTCCTCCTGTGCAGCTGAGTAAAACAGAAGGGTTTGGAATACACAAGAACAAATCCAGCTCTCCTTAATGCCTCCTGTTCCCTCACTTCCTCGTCTCCTTTCTTTCTCAGACATTAAGTGCCTATCGTGCGTGCTAAGTGCTAGTGATTTTGTAGAGAGATTCGTCCTCGTAGAGCTTATATTGCAGTGGTCTGCAACCTTTTTGGCTCCAGGGACCAGTGCTCTTAGGAGAATTTAATGCCTGATAATTTGAGGTGGGGCTGAGGCGGTGATGCTAGTGCTGGGGAACGGCTGCAAATGCAGATGAAGCTTCGCCCACTGGCCTTCCACTCACCTCCTGCTATGAGGCGGGGTTCCCAACAAGCCACAAACAGTATCACAGTATGGGTCTGTAGCCTGGGGGTTGGGATCCCTGTTTTAGAAGGAAAAAGACAATAAACAAGTAAAGAACAAAACAATAATTTCATGTCGTAACAAATTCTTCAAAGAAAAAGAAATGGCTGAAAGAAGAGAGCAGTGGAACAGAGAGTTATACTTAATTTAGATAGGGAAGAAGCTGCTATGGATGGTACGTTTAAGCTGAGAAAAGATGGCCCCTTTCTAAGAGGACTGCAGGTGAAGTGACAGTCTCAGGTGATGGTGATGTTCTTAGTGAAGAGCCAGGCTTGGGTTGAGGTGAAGAGGTCTTTTAAAAAAGACAAAAAGTCTAAGATTGTGGTACAGGTGTCCCAGAGGGCTCAGGGAGGTATGGGTCTGTGGAGCTTCCCTGATTGTTTGGTAGATAGGGACATGCAGACCAAATGCAAATTCATCAATTCATTTGTCACTCTACATGTGTTTATGGAGCATTGTAATATGTCAGGTACTGTTCTGGAGGTTTGGGCTGCATCAGCAAACAAAACAAAGATTCCCATGATGAGGAGCTATGTTCTAGTGGGGAGAAATGGAAAAGAAATAACAAAAGTTAGGCTCAAGTAAATGATGTTCTATGTTAGAGGGTGTTAAATGCCATAGAGAAAAAGTAAGACAAGGTAGGTAGAGCAGGATAAGGAGGATGTGAGGAGTGCAAAGGCAGAGGCGAGCGTGCATGTGTGTGTGTGTGTGTGTGTGTGTGTGTGTGTGTGTGCATATGTGTGATTTAAAATAGAGTGATTCTCAGGATAGGCCTCATTCAGAGGCAAGATTCAAGGAGGTGAGTGGTTTAGCTGTAGAGGTGACTAGGGAAGAGGAGTCCAAGCAGACTAAATAGCGATACGAAGGCCCAAAGGTGGGCCCATGACTCTGGGTAACAATGAGTGAATGAGCTTAACAGGGAGGTAAGGCCTGATGGTGTCTGAGCGGAGGGTGGGGCTGCATTTCCTCAGGTACATTGTACTGGTGCTCACCAGCAGCCGCCATTTCAGAGGATGGATCTGGTATCAGCATTTATGGGCTGAGGGTCAGAATGTGTGAGAGCTACACTGTGGCAGGCACTAGGATCTGCAGAGGTCTAGTCCTGCCTCCAAGTTCTCTTAGGCCTTCTGTGGTGGCACCATATCCTCTTCTAGCCCAATCTCATGCTGACCCCAACCCTGACTCCTCAGTGCTGCAGATCTGAGTAAGATGTCGGGAGGGAAGAAACTGGCCTGAGCTAACGAGCACTGCTGATGAGTTTGGGACTAACTGAATTTAACAATGGGTGGGAGATATGCAGGATATTCAGAGCCAGAAAAATTTGTGCTTATATTTTGCTTTTGCTACTTATTAGTTGCAAGATCTTGCAAAAGCTATTCTCAGGCCCCGCTAAGGTCCTCAAGGAGTCCTGGGTAGCTTTCAGATTTTAAAGTCTTTCACCTTTGATTTTTTTTTCTTTTTGAGATGTAATTCACATACCATAAAAAGTATACAATTCAGTAGTTTTTAGTATATTTGTAAACTTGTGCAATCATCGCTGCTTTCTAAACACAAAACATTTTTCTTACCCTGAAAGAGACCTGTACCATTTATCAGTTGCTTAACCTGGCCCCAGCAACCAGGTATCTACTTTTGTCTATATGGATTTATCTATTCCAGACATTTCATGTAAATGGAATCATACAATATGTAGCCTTTTACGACTGGCTTCTTTCACTTAGTTAATGTTTTCAGTGGTCATCCATGTTGTAGCATGTGTCAGTAACCCATTCCTTCTATGACTGAATAATAGTCCCCCTTGGACTTAATTGGCACAAGGGATCAATGGATTTCTGTAGTACCTATTTCCCTGCACAGATTTATTATTGATGAACAGTCAATAACCCCCATCCCCTAGCTTGAAGCCTGTATACAATGCTTTGCTTATTACCTCCTAGGTCCTAGGATGTGTCCTTCTTGGGTCTCTGTTGAGCTGAGAGAATAGTTATTAAAGCAGAGATGATAATTATTATCTTGCATGTTGTTGTGAGGATAATCGAAACAATTTAAAAAAGCATCTACTCTCTCCCTTTAGATTGTGTATGCTGCGTAGAGAACTCTCCATTCCTGCATTAAACACCTTGCTCCCCTTCCACTCAGGAGACTGTTCCTAGTCTCCCTGTTCCTGTGACATGGTCTGGGCCTGTGCTCTCTGGAGTGGTGGGAGTTATGATTAAGATGCAACCTAGGTTCTGGGGTTACTTCTGACTATAGTGCTGATAAAGGGGCCACTTGTTAGCCCCGGGGAGGCAGTAAGCAGTGAGTGCCAGGATGTCTGGGAGGCTTGGTTCAGAGAGTTTGTTAGATAAATGCCGGAAAGGATTGCAACCAACTCTGTGAGTTCCCTTAGTCTCCAGAGAAAGTGCTGAGTCAGAGCTGGTATCCCAGCACAGACAGTTCCTCATTTTATTGCCTCAGTTCTTTGGCCTGGCCAGTCACCACTTCTCCTTGCCCCCTTCCCCATCAGTGAGTGACCCTTTGGAACAGGAGGGGTGTCTTTAGAATAGCCTTGGCCAGTTTTCTGGTTCCAGAGCTCTTATATGAACTGAAAATGGGGAATACATCTTGGGCTCTGAGGATCCTGGCTGTACAGTGGAATTTGGTAGAAAGTTAGGGCCTCAAACAAACAAGCACTCCTCTCTTATGACATTTAAGGTCACCCCAGAAGGATGAAGCAATGCAAGTTAAAGGGGAATAGTTTTGGGGAGGAGTGGAGAGAAGAGGGGTAATAGCACACCGGTTCGATTTCAGGGTACCCCTATTCTGTGATCCCCCTTCTTATCATCTCATTCTGAGTGCCTGGAGCAGTAGGCCTAAATCATTCCTGGGCAGCAGAATCACCTGCGGACGTTTAAAAATATACAAATGACTTGACCCCTCTCAGAGATTCGGTTGCTCTGGGGTGAAATCTGGGCAATCACTATTTCTAATAAGATCTGCAGATAATTCTAATGTGCACGAAGTTCAGGAATACTGAGTTGGAGTTAACTCTCACCTCTGAGGAAACTTCTTACAGGCTGCTGCTTGACAGCCAGCATCATGCAGACTCCTGTCCATCTGAGGAAGACAGTTCTGGAGTAGCTGGCCTTATCAGGGGCATTCATGAGCCTTCATTCTCTCTCTGATGGCCCTTGTTACTGCTCATCTGGCTTTGTGGATATGGGCAGCTGCTCCTGGGGCAGGCAGGGTCTGCTTCCCTAGAGCAATCTTTTATTCTCATACAATCCTTTGGTGGGAGACCGGAAAGCATCAGAGACTCTAGAGAGAAACTATTGTCGGGGGAGAGGCAGAAGCAGCGGGTGCATAGGCTACAGGACCATCTCTACCTGGCTGGAATTTTTGAATTTGTGAGTTCCCTATTTCTCAACTGAACAACCTCCCTAATGCGGTGGTTGTGAGGTTCCAATAAAGTGATGTAATTGTGTAAGGGCATTGTAAACTGTGAAGCATACTGAAACACTCATCCTGTTATTACGGAGTGGCCTCCAAGTCTCCTTTTCCTCCCCAGTGCTTAAGCATCTCACCAACAGACCAGAATTCATCTCCGTCCCTGGGGCTGGGGCCTCAAGACTCCGCCCCTGGCAGAGTCAGGGGCAAAACTGTCGGTATGTAAACCCTCATAAATATGGTGCTTCCAAACTGGATGGTGAGCACTGAGAGATTTTTTTTTTCCCCAACAAAGAGGAAAAAGGAAAGAAAACAAAAGAGCCCTGCATGACTGTATTCGCTGAAGTCCTGGGCCCCTATTTGGGTTTTCAAGGTGAAAGAGAAGGAGGCCAGGAAAAAGTGAAGTCAGTAGGGGGACAAGTCAGTGCATTGGGCCTCATGGGAGGCCAGGGACTGGGGAGAGCCTTCCCAGGGTGGTACAGGTGGCAATGTGGATGTCAAGGTGCTGAAACTTGAATGAGTGGAGGGAAAATTTGAGTCAGGACCAAAGCTTCTTCTGTAACCCCATATAATAACCCAGCTGCCTCAGAGCCCAGTAGGGAGCTCCAAGAGGGCCCTGAAAGTTCCCTAAGGGCCAGAGATACTTGTCTAACCATGACAGGAAAATCTCCACTGCTCTCCTTCCCCAACCTGGCTATAACAAACACATTTCCCCGTTGAGGGGCAGAAGAAAGGGACATCATTTCACTGCACTCAAAGGTAGAGGTTGGGGGACCATGCAGCAGACCGTGCAGCAGGCCCATTTGTCATGAGCAACGCCATTTATGGGGAAGCAGGGAGATCAGGAATTTTAGCAGGAGGAAGTGGGTGGAGAGTGCAGGAGTCTGGAGGTTTTATATTTGCTGTTGCTGGACAGGGCTTTGAGAAAAGAGAGGAAGGAGGGAAAAGTGCAGCCCGGGGCGGCATTCCTGCCAGCACCACAGCCACAGCTGTGCCACCACTCAAGCTCACAGGAAGAAAGCAGTGCAATCCTTAAAGTGAACAGTGCTGAGGTCCCCAGAGGCGCTCTGATCTAATCTTGCATGTGTACGTCATTCGCAGGGGATGTAGGCTTTACGGAAGTACCTGTATCGAATACCAGTGATGTGTATAATTCTTTTCCATTTACGAAATACTTTCTCTTGTAACTCTTTTGATTCTTCCAACAACCCAGGAAGGCAGGTCAAGCCAGTTTTATCAACCCCATTTTATAGAGGAGAAAACTGGGATCCACAAAGGTGAAGTGAATTATTGAAGAGTCTGGACTTTAAGTGCTAGAGCTGGGAGTGGAACACATGGGTGGTGACTTTTAGTCATGTCGTATTTGCTCACTTTTCATTTCGGCTTCTCCAGTGCTTTGGATGTGGCATGACCATGGCTGTGATGTTGCCAGGCCTCCAGTCTGGCGTCACTTCACCCACAGGGCAAGTGGACCATGTGAGCACTTTTGTGTGTTGGCTTCTCTGGTGAGAGACTAGGGTTTTGCGGATGTGTGAACTTGAGCTCCTGCTTTTGCTCTGTGCATTGTATATATTTAATCATGTTTGACGGAATTTACTTTAGTCAAAGTTCAGGCTGTTAGCCTTCTTCCTCTCATTGTTCCTTTCATTTTTACCCTTATTCAGTGCAAGTGATTTGTCTTCTCTCCACCTCAAACACACAGTTCTCCTCCCCTTACCAACCCCCACAGCCAGCGAAGAGCTATCCTGTGGAAACCTTTCCCTTTTCTCCTTGGAAGGGACATTTGCTTGTGGGACACACTGTTGCCTTGGGAAAAGAAACCAGAGTTCTCTTAGCTTTTTGGCTCTTTTCCTTCCTCAAGCTGCACATTTGTTTTATTTTTTCTTTCCCTATCTCAGTTTTTCCAAGCTTCTCTCCTGGTCTGACATGAAACTTCCCCTGCATAGGCTGCCTGAAATTTTCCTGCTGCTTCTGAACTTTCCTCCATTTAATTATTCCAACTAGGAATTATAATAACCATTTGTTCTGGTTAAAAAAAGAAAACTAGGAGTCAACATTCTAACGTTCAGCTCCCTGCTGGGTAAAGAGGTAGGCAGGGGCCAATCCTATGACGCTTGCATTTCTTGGCACTTCCAGGTTTGCAGAGTGTGTTCCCATGCTTCGATCACAACAGCAATGAAGTGAGGCTGGCAGAGCTGAAATTGTCATTCTCATTTTATAGAGGACAAAAGAGAGAATCCCAGAGGGTGGCTCAACAGGGATCATCTGACTTCATGTTTTAGTTTTAAGCTATGAATCTAAATTTTGTGTAGGAAAACCCATTTCAGAGTAGAGTATAAAAATTCAAGTATAGAGCCCAATTTGATATTGAGTGTTGCCTCAGTCCACATGGACTGCCATAACAAAAGATCACAGAATGGGGTGGCTTAAACAATAGAAATCTATTTCTCACAGTTCTGGAGATTGGAAGTTTAATATGATTTGGTTCCTGGTGAGAGCTCTCTTCCTGGCTTGCAGACAGCTGCCTTCTCTCTGTATTCTCTTGCTGTGTCTCATGTGAGAGACCTCTCTCTTTTTCTTCCTATAAGGCCACAGTTCTATCAGATTAGCATCTCCTCCATCCCTTATGATCCCATTTAACCTTAATTACCTCCTAAATACCCTGTCTCCAGATAGTCACACTGGGGTTAGGACTCCACAATTCAGTCCACAGAATGTGTGTATACGAGAGAACAGCCAGCTTCTAACAACCTTATATCTTAGTGAATTCACTTTGGTCCGAGGATTTCAGGTTGTTAGATCCTTAGACAAGCTCCAGACATGATCAAATATTGGTTGCTGGTACACTTTGCCTAAATCTAAAGTTACGCATTTCGTAAGGTAAACTAATTGTATTACAATCAAACTTTGCTGCCCTAAAAGGTAGGAACTCTATCTCAATCTCATCTATTAAGTGTTTATTTATATTTACTCTCAGAGAGCCAACATATTTCTGTACCTTATGAGTTATATCACCGTCACTTCCATGCATCACCTATGTGAACCAAGAACAGTCTCTTCACTCTTAGTTAAGCTTAATTTTTCTTCTTCTCCTCCAATTATTCTACTATTTTTTAGGATCTTGTTGAGACCCGTGGACTCTTCATGTCATGTCAGAAAAGAAAGGTGCTATACCTCACCTTCTACTTTATATTAATGTATGGTTCTTTCTTATTGTTTCCATAAAAAGTCAGACTCAGAAACCTGTTATTTTTACTTTAATCTTATTTTTTGGGGGAGACTTAATCCTGGAGTCAGAAAGAGCCTAATGCAGAGGTAGCTTTCTTATCTTAATAAACATTTTCCCAAACTGTGCCTGAATTTCTCACTTTGCTTTTCTTATATTGCCTGTAAACCTACTGATTTCAGATTCTACTTTGAAAAATGTGAAACTAGTTGGATTAGTTATTTGTTCATTAATTCAGCAAACATTTGGTGAGCACTCTTTATGTGCCAAACACTGTGGTATGTATGTTTTACGTATTTTGAGGCAAGAAAAGTCTTTGTCCTGTGAAAATGTAGGCTAATGTGGAAGCCAAACAAATGAACAAGCTGCTACAATAGTGTAAAAAAAATGCTATGATAAGCATTGTATAAAGTAGCCAAGGTATATATGGGGATATAGGTGGGATGCACCATTCACTAAGATGAGGAGTTTAAGAGGAGGATCACATTTCCCATCCCAACTATGGAGGAGAGATGATTAGCTCAGGTTTAACAAACTGAATTTGCAAGTGCTTATGGAAATGTTCAGTAGACAAACGGTTATGTGGCTCCTCCTTAATTTAGGAGAAAGGTCTGGCTAGAGATAGAGATTCAGGAAGCATCAGCTTATAAATAGCAGTTAAAGCTGCGAGAGTAGATGAGGTCACTGAAGAAGAGTATGTAATGTGAAAATAGAAGAGGAAAGAACTGGGAGAAGGTCAATAATTCACACAGGTGTGGCACTGGAGACAGTAGAAGTAGGTCAAGAGGCAAAAGAGTGAAGTGATTGACATAGAGTCTGGGGTGGAAAAAGAGTGAAGGGAACACAAAATGGGTTTAACAGGCTAGAGAAAGTGGGTGGCATTCAGAAATGGAGGTGCTAGTCTGGTTGAACAGTGGCTATATTGTAGTGATCTGGAAAAACAGGATGTGGCGGGGGTGGTGGTGGTGGGTATTTGAGCCTGATTTCAGAGACATAGCAATTCCAATGTGTAATTAAACTCAAGGTGTGGTCTTGAGAGGTCAAGTACTATGAGACTAAGGGAATTTATACATGGTCTTTTGCATGGAGATTGAAGTTCTCCAGAAGAAAATGGTGATATAAGTGCCTGAGTTTGAGGTGAATGTGTAGTGAGGTCAGAGGCAAGAATGACAATGAAAGATTTAAGAAAGTATTAATAATTTAGAAGTAGAAATGGGAGAGTTCTGCACACAAGCAGAGGTTGAAAATACAGAACAGCTTCCATGCCAGGTGACTGCAGGAAGTGGTGGCCTCAGGGAGAGAGAATCTTCCCTTTCTGCAAGAAAAGTAGAGATCATAGAGGGAAGGGAACCTCTTTGAATAGGTTGAGAAAAATAAAAGGGTTTGTTTACCATCAAATGGGGAATGACAGCTAACAGTAAGTCATAAGAAGGAGGACAGTGGGAAATAGAATTTGAGGAGCACAGTAGGGAAAGGGATAGTTGATCAGAAGGATTTGCAATGCCGATAATGTCCAAGAATGGTAGTGGGACTGCTGGAATGAGGATGAAAGTTGGGTTAACACTGGTGCCTCAGGCCCATGTGCAATGACCTTTGATATTCTTTGTACTTCTATTGGGCAAGAGTGAAGTCAACTGAAATGAAGGAACTTTTGGAAATTTTGTTTCCCCCCAAGGGAGTAGTTTTACCCTCTAATCTAAAAAGCAACTCTTCTTCTAATAGGAATATCCACCAAAAAGTATTAAGTATTAATCTGAAATTTTAATGTCAAAAAAATTTTGAACATTAAGCACTTCTCAACTGTTAGCTTTTGCCATGCTCTATAACTGTGGTCATATAAAAATGTGCCTCTGTGAAAATGGTTTTCTGAGAGTTTTTATTAATTATAATTAGTATCTACATATGCAATATAATATTTCTTTCTAAAAAGATACATATGGTAGTTTCATAACAAGAAGGAAGAATTCTGTTAGCGTGAACACAGGGCTTATTTGATCTAAGTTGGCAAATTAGCAAAGAAGATTCTTCCTTGCTACAGGTTTAGGAAAGACTTAAAATAGTTATAAAAATTGTCAAGTCAGAAACATTTTTGTGCAGTATACAAAAGGTTCATTAGCCTACTCACAGTGATTTTGACATTGTCTTCTCTTTATCATTCAGACCTACTTCTATATCACCAGGTGAAGAGAAGTCAAAAATTCTTTGGGGGAAAACCCCAATTCTCTCACAAAAGATTAGAGCTTACTCTCCAGAGAAACAGAGCTGAAGGTTCTTGAGCTAATGACTAATTTCCTGAGGCCACTTCTAGTTTGTTAAGTCTGACCCCTCGGGTTGGTTTCTGCAAATGTATCTACATGCCAAGGTTGGACACGCATGACTATATATTTTGGCTGGCACTGACTTTAAAAAAAACCTTCTTGGAACTGGAGCAAAAATGTGAAGCCATTTATTACCAAACTGAAGAGAAAAGGGGTGCTAAAAGGCACCTACATACAAAAGTGAACTTATTAAAAAATAAAACAAAACAAAAGACTTTGGAATTTACTGGCAATTATAAATATCCAGAAAAAGATGCATTATTTACAAAATCATGAAAATGTCATTGTTGATTTTCTTCATAAAAACAAAATGACTGCTAATTTATAGTACTTTCTTCATTAAAGTTTTGTTTTGTTTTATTTTCTTGGTGAGGGCAGGTATAAATACCTAGAAAAATCTTAAGAGAATATGTTACCAGCAATCCGTTATTTCTGTTGTGAGAGCTTGGTCCTTGGATCCCCCATGAAAGATTTGTGTGAAAATCTGATGCTCAGAGAAGGAAGACAGAGCCAGACAAATAAGTAGCAAACAAAAGCAATTTTATTAAGTAAAGTAGGCAGAGTAAAGTACACTTGGAAGAAAGTCCAAGTGGGCAGCTTCATAAAAATTAAGTGCACTGAGAAGTTGGGTTCTGAGTTTTTATGGATCACAGTGTCTTTCTGTTCCTTCTGTTCCTCCAAACTGGAATGGTGCAAATTCCCAGCTCCTGCCTCTGAGCCTCCTACTTCTGGCCCTGGCATGCACAGTGTGTGTCATAGATGAGAAATCACGCACTTGCGCCCTGAAGATTTTGAGGGTAGGCACATGCTCAGTTAATTCATTTTGCCCTTACCAGTTGAGCACTCCCAGAGTAAGGTCATATAGTGGTCATATGCAGTTAATGGACTGTGAAGGGGCAAGGAGAGGTAAGAAAGGCATCAGTCACCCCCGCCTGCTACATTACCTGTCCACCTGGCTCTGACCTTGAGGGAAGGAGGGAGGCTCCAGAAGCCTGACAGATGCCTTGTTGTATACATTCTTCTACTGAGCTCGTCTCGGGACCTTGTTGACCCTTCATTGTCCCTTTCCCTCTGGCTCATGTCTGTCTATTTACCTACCCTGTCAAATACATAGGTTAGCCAAGAGTTATAGTTAGTCTACAGATACATTTTGTTAGGTCCATCTAGTAATACTTTAAATATATATCAATATATATTTTATATATTTATATGTTATATATAGATATACTTTATATTATATATATTTATATATGTTAATGTATACATGTTTTCATGAGCCTTCAGAAACCTGCCAGTTAAAATATTGTAAATAAATAATTGGGTCAGTAGGTGACAAAGAATGTTGGGGAGAGGATTCAAGATGGCATAGAAGGTAGAGGCTATACATGCCTCCTCTAGCGACTGCACCAAAATTATAACAAAACTACAGAGCAACCAGTATATGGAGTCACCAGAAGTCTGGCTGAACAGAAGCCTAACAACTAGGTCACCTCAAATAACAGGTCACCTTAAAATGGTAGAAGGGGCGGAGACGCGAAACAGCCTGGTTCCACAACCATGTGTGGTGATCAAGAATCAGGAGTGCTGTCTTGGCTACAGAACCACCTCCCCCACCTGAATAGCAAGGAGTCCCAGCCACACACTGGGCTTCTCAGGCCAGGGTTCCAGTGTTGGGATGAGAAGTCCCCACAACCTCTGGCTGTGAAAACCTGGGGAGGTTGTGGTTAAGTGAGATGGAAGCCTGCAGGATGCAGAGACCTTTCTCTTAAAGGGCCCAACCCCAGCCTTACTCGCTGACTGACTCACTCACTTTGAGCTCAAGCAGCTGCTTGAGGGCGGCAGGGACACACGGGGAGGCACTGAGCTGACAGGCTTCAGGGTGAGGGCTGGAGGGGCAGCTTGCCCACAGACAGAGGTGCAGGCAGAAGCCATTGTTCTAGTGTTGAGCCCTCCCCATTTCATATTGCAGACACAGGCATCATCAACCTGGATATTACAGGTCGCTCTACCCAGGGGATTCTCTTAGTCTTCGCCTCTCCCAACCTGTGGGCCCACTCAAGATGTTTCCAGTTATTTATTCCATCAAACAAATGGGTTGTAGTGGCTCCTACTGCAAATGTTCATAAAATCTCTCAAAGGCTCACAAAAAACAAAAAAGGAGCATTTGACCTTGATGTGCCCTGCACCTCTTGCCAAGCAGCTCCAAGCCTTGCACCAGTAACAGCTGGCCTCAGTTTGCGTCGTCCCCTCGAGGCACCTATAAGCTCAGCATGGGTGGCAGCCATATATAAATTGCTTGATGACTTTTACCAGGTGGCCCTGGAAGTGCCCAATCTGTGGCTGAACTTGGCCTGCAGCTGGACCCCTCCCATATCTGTGCCAAGGGGCCCCACAGCACACCTACTATATAAAGCCACTGTATTAAGACTGGGAGACTTAGGAGCCTTACCTAATACATAGAAACAGGCACAGGGAGGCAGCCAAAATGGAGAGACTAAAAAGCATGTCCCCCATGAAAGAAAAGAACAGAGCTCCAGAAAAAGAATTCACCGAAATGGAGACAAGAAATCCACCAGATGCAGAATTCAAAACACTGGTTATAAAGATGCTCAATGAAATTAAAGGAAGTGGAGATGAACTCAGTGAGAACTTTAACAAAGAGATAAAAATATAAAATAGGAGAAGGAAAACAAAAGAGAGACAGTCAGAAATGAAGAATACAATAACTGAGATGAAGAATATGTGAGAGAGAATTAACAGAATGGATGAAATAAAGTGATGCAGAGAATTGGGTAACAGAGGACACCCAATCAGAACATCAACAAGAAAAAATAATATATAAAAAAAATGAAGATAGTTTAAGAAACCTCTGGGACAATGTCAAGTGTAACAATATTCGCATCATAGGGGTATCTGAAGAAGAGAGAGCAAGGAATTGAAAAACTTTTTGAAGAAATAATAATGGAAAACTTCTCTAACCTTGTGAGGGAAATGGATGTACAATTCCAGGAAGTTCAGGGAGTCCCAAAGAAGATGAACCCAAAGAGGCTCACACCAAGACACATCATAATTAAAATGTCAAAGGTTAAATTCAAAGAGAGAATCTTAAAAGCAGCAAGAGAAAAGCAATTAGTTACATACAAGGGAATGCCCATAAGACTGTCAGCAGATTTCTCAACAGAAACTTTACAGGCCAGAAGAGCTTGGCACAAAGTATTTAAAGTGCTGAAAACCCAGGACATACAACTGAGATTACTTTACCCAGCAAAGTTATCATTTAGAATCAAAGGGCAGATAAAGAGCTTCCCAGATGAGAAAAAGCTAAAGGAGTTCATCACCACCAAGCCAGTATTACAGAAAATGTTGGAGGGACTTCTTTAGGAAGAAGAAAAAAAATAGGTAACAAAAGTCTAAATAAAGAATGGCAATAAGTACATATCTATCAATGAGAACTTCAAATGAAAAAGAATTAAATGCTCCAGTCAAAAGATGGGGTGGCTGAATAGATAATAAAATAAGACCCTACATATGCCGCCTACAAGAGACTCCCTTCAGATTAAAAGACATACACAGACTAAAAGTAACGGAATGGAAAAAACCATTTTGTGATGGACCTAGAGGGTATTGTGTTGAGTGGTATAAGTCTGACAGAGGAAGACGAATGCCATATAATTGCACATATATGTGGAATCTAAAGAACAAAATAAACAAACAAACAAACAAAATACAGAAACAAACTCATAAATACAGAGAATATTTTAAGGGTTACCAGATGGGAGTGGGGTTGGGGGGGTCTCTGGAAAATGGGGAAGAGATTAAGAAGTACAAATTGGTAGTTACAAAATAGCCATTGAAATAGAAACTATAGCACAAGGATTATAGCCAATAATATTGTAATAACTATGTATGGGCACTAGATTTATTGGGGTGATCACTTTGTGAGTTATATAGATGTCTAATCACTATGTTGTACACCTGAAACTAATATAGTGTTGTATACAAACGGTAATTGAAATATAAAAAATTATTATTAATTAAAAAAAGAATGGTAAGAACTATGGATAAAATGGAAATTTTAAAATAATTTGAAAAATTAATTTTACTAACTAGACCAGACAAAATGCATCTTTAGAATAGATTCATTAAAAGAATCAATTGTGTACCAGGTATACTGTTATATGACCTATGTAACATAGGGAAGATGGATGGCACTATTAGCTCTGGAGAAGTTTATATTGGTAATAGATGGAATTAGTCCAGGTAGAAATCTTAACTTGTGATTCTATTTAAAAGTCAAATTATGTGTGGGAATAAAAAGTAGATTCAGAATATAGGGCTAAGTCTCCAAGGAATTCAATGTTTTTCTCATTTCTCCTGATATCTGATAATGCAGTGTATGTCATCAGAGGCCAAATCTTTAGCTTTGTGGAAGAATAGGAGTTCAATTATTGTTAATGCCATGTCCCAAAATAAAATAAAAAACCTCATTACTTGAAATTATGGAAGGTCTTTAATAATCAATATAAAATGCAGATAATGTGAAAGAGAATCTTTGCCCAGGAGCATCTTCTAAGGGTCTTCAAAGAATATTTTCCCCATTATTTTTACATATTCAGCTATTTGTTGATAGAACAATTTTTAAAAAATAAATTTATTTATTTAAATTAGTTTCATGTATTCAGTACATTGGTTAGACATCTAACCAATTTTGTTCATAAAATGATCTCCCCAATTGCTCCCTCTCCTTGCCCTCCACTTAGCCATCATATCTGATAGAACAATTTTGACTATAGTATAGAACTGTTCCCAAATAGTGGCATTTGATTAATCGGGCCTCATCTGCTTGGGTAGAGTAGTGGTATGGAAACTTTCTAGTCTGAATATAACTGTGGTAAGTAGAAGCTTCCTAGTATTTCTGCTATGGAATTTTCTATTTTGACTCCAGGAATTAAATGGTGGACAACCCAAAAGACCTTGATCAAAACTGTCAAGCAAAGTTTATCCTTGGTTCATTAAACAACATTTCTTTAACCTTTTTTTTTTCTTAAAAGAGTATCTGTTATATGCCAAGCAAGAGATACATAGCCCTAACGCTAATGGATCTACTATTCTAATGAGGGAATCAAATAAATAACTATAAATTTTGGTATGCATTATGAAGGAAACAAATAAGGGGAAGAGATAAATGGGAAACATTCAAGCTAGGATCTAAAGATGAAAAGGAACTTGAGTTCAGAAAGATCTTAGTGGGCTCAAGAATCTGAGAAAGGCCAGTGAGGCCAGAGCTCTATAATCTAGAGGGAGAGAAAGTAAGATGAGTCTAGAAAGAGAGTATTGATATCTTCCTACTTGTGATTTCATCTCTCTCCCTGCCTTCCATGACCAAAAGCAAAGTGCGTTGTCATTCATTTATTTATTCGTTCAATATATAGGTACTATTCTAGGTGTTTAGAATATGGCAGGGAACCAAACAGACAAATTCTTGTTTAAATATCTCTTCCATTCTAGTAAACACCAGGACATTGATTTAATTTTTGTCTTTTTACAGTGTATAATATGAAAGTTCACTGAGTGGATGGAGAGAGATAAAATTAGGACAGGAGTTGAGAAAAGAAGGAAAAGTATTGATATAGGAGGTCAGGGAAGTTTCTACGATGAGGTGACTACTTCTTAGCCTTTCAAAATAAAAATTAAAAAAAGAAGGAAAAGAAAGTTAATTCAATGGCCAATAAGGTATTAGCTGAGTGACCTAAGATGTTGCCTGTCCCTAGAGTATTTTATTCAATACTTGATGCAACAGATTCATTTGCTCTCTAGGTGTGATTGGATTGCAGACTAGGTGGTAAATATGTGTAAGAATTGGAGGAAGACTCCTGGAGAAAGATAGGATTTGAACTAAGCCTTTAAAGGAGGAGTTAAATTTTGACTGATAGACAAGGAAAAAAATGGTATTTCAACCTAAAGGAATGACTTGAACAAAAGCCTAGAGGTATTGAAGTACCTAGTGTGCTTATTGCAGTAAGGTAAAGCGTTACTACCTCTCCTCACCTAGGGTTGGAGGGACAGAGTGTTGTTACCAGAGCCTGGAATCTGGGACCATCTTGTGGGAGCAGGGATCACAGTAAGCCTGTCCTACAGGAGCTAGGTCCGTGAAGAAGAACATGTTCCATGGGATATAATCAGTGTTAAAGATGGTGACCTGAAGCAGAGAGAGAAGTACCCTGGCTTTTCCCACTTCCTGCCTTCTAGTATCTGGCCAGGACTCCCACTGGCCAATTACACCAGAAGCTGAAGGACAAGGGAGCTTGGGAAATGTAGTTTCCTGGGATAGAGAGCAAAGGGAGAAGGGTAGGGTATGGATCTGAGAGCAAACGGACAAATTGACGCCAAGGGAGTAATGGGAGCCAAAAAGGAAGGACAAGGCATTTCTGATTATAGTAGACTGAGGCTGAAAGGGAGGGGTAATTAGAAACAAACCTTAGTATCCTTTGGTGAGTTAAGGAGTTTGGGCTTTATTTTTTAGCCACAAGAAGCCATAGCAGGATTTTTTAAAAATTAATTTTTGTGAGTTTTTAAATTATAAAAGCAATATATATTCATTATAAAAATATTCTAACAGCACAGAAATGTGTAATATAAGAGTAAAAAGTAAAGTTTCTTGATTTCTTTTATGACCACCTCCCCTCCCATCCCACTCCCCAGAGGTTACAAGTTTGAAGTACACCATGCAGACACTCTCCAAGTATATACAAACACCACCACCATCACCACACACACTCACACACTGCTATTTTTCTCTCTATATAATACGACTCATTTATTACTTATGTATACATTTTATATACCACTTACATATATTTTAATATGTGTATGTTATATACAATGAATACATAAATGGAGCATATTATGCATATTTATACCATTATTAAACAGTATAATGTTGGATTCATATTAAATATTCTGTTCTGTCATTTTTTCTCACTAAAAATACATTTTGGATATTTTCCATGTCAGTACATGAAATATGTATATCTACCTTTGGTTTTATTAATGGCTGTATAGTAGTCTAGTATACAGAATTTATTTAACCAGTAATTTATTGATTGGCATTTAGACTGTTTCCAGTATATTGTTCTTATGAACACTGTTGCAATGAACATCTTTATATATAATCTTGCATTTTTGCCCAAGTATCTAGAAATAGAATTGCTGGATAAAAGCAAATGTACATTTATCATCGAAAATATATTATCAAATTGCCTTTCAAAACCAGTCCACCAAACTTGCCCTTTCTAAATCAAATTATTTCTCCCATACCTTCAACAACGTGATTATTACAAATAAAACTTTAGCTAATCTGATAGCTGCAAAGTGATATATAATTGCTTAAAATTTATATTTATTTTTATTAAAAATTAAATATTTCCTCTATATTTATTAGTCTTTATGTCCTTTGTCCTTTTTCCTACTGAAAGGTCAGCTCTTATAGATTTTTAAGAGCTCTTTGTGAAATTTAGTCCTCAGACTTTCATTTGTGTTGCAAATATTTCTCTGTGTTTGCTATTTGTCTTTTGATTTCATGATTTTTTCCTCAAACATTTGCTTTTAATAACAGTTAGAAATGTATAATGCCTTCAGCATCTTTTCTTCATCCTAGAAAAAATCCCCCAATATTATACATATATAGAAGTTTAGTGCATGCTAAAAAAAGCATTTCAAATTAGTGAAAAAAAGGTATATTATTAAATTATTAATAATGATTTTTAAAACAACCTGGCAAGTACTTAGAAAAATAAAATAAAATCTCTAACTCACCTCATATCAAATTTTAGATTGGTTAAAGATTTAAATCTAAAGAATAAAAATAATAGAAGAAAATTATGTATGAATAGTTTTATAATGTTAGGGGATTTAGAACACTTTATATGTGCCTCTTTTTGTATGAATCCCATATTATTATTAATGGCTTTATTATTTTTATTTTCATACCTGGTAGAGCTAGTCATCCCTGATTACTTTCATTTTTAGCTTGTTACTCATACATTATTACACATGCATTCTTGTGGAAGGTTTTTGAATAGAAGACAGCTACTCAAAATAGTAATGATGTCGATGATGATAATACATTTATTTTATGTTTATAAAGTGCCAGACCCCGTTCTAAGTGCTTTAATATTATTGGTCAACTTAATCTCTGCTGTGTTACAAATGCTTTTATTATCATTTCCATTATGGACTTGAGAAACTGAGAGAGTGAGTTGCTTATCCACTTATCTTCTTAATATTTCTTAGTTTAAATTTCCAGGATAAGGCTTCATCAACTTTCCAGATAAGGACATGTCATAGGTCACTATCCTAGCTATGGGTTGGCTCCTGTTCACCCTTAGTGAGGTGAAGTCACAGTATCTTGGAACAAAGCAAAGCTCCCTAGCTGGGACAGTGATGGGAAAAGCACCATGGCTGATATATTTGATACCTCCCCTGAATTACACATGTGGGCAGTGCTTTCCCTGTTTCCTCTAACGTCTGTTCTTGGGAAAGAACCCCATATCTACTTTGGGGTTCTGAATATGAGAAAATGAATATCATTTACATTTCTTGGGGGCAGAATAAACCTGTCATTAGAGGCACAAGCAAATTCATATGGGATCAAGGATTTTTGTGATATCAGTATAACTAAAAAATATTTAATAAGTTCACTAGATTTTCTGTGCAGTCATACTTACCAATGAGCTTTATCTAGCTAGCCTATCAAAAGACTAAACTTTTAGGTTTAGTAGTGGATGTGATATTAGGGTAAGTAGTTGAAGCATTTGAGAAAATATAATAGATATAACATATGCTGAAAATAGATGGTATTCACACCCCGAGAATGAAATCTTTATTACCATCATATAAAATAGAATGCTTTTCTATAACTCTGCCAAAGAGAAACCTCATTGTTTGCTTTAAGAGAACACTCCATTAATTCTGTAGTGTGGAAAGGGAGTTGGAGTTTTATATTTGTCTGTGAAAGTCTCAAATATTTATGCATAACACTGGTGGATTTATAGGTGTTAGTATTACATGTTTTTTTGAGAGCTAAAGAAAAATTCAACTCTTGAGGGAATCTAAGAACACCTGGATCTTTTAAGATCATTAGGAATTAGTTTTCCAACAGTCTCTGGCTTACTTTTGAAAGTTTTCTCTGCTTTTTTGGCTTATTATTGTTCTTTCATTCAAAAGATATAAATCTCCCACTGAGAAGAGATCTAAATGCTAGTATATTAGAGGGCTTGAATGTCATTTTTACCAGGACAGCAAACTGGAGAAAATGATATATAACAGAGAGTAGAAAACCTCATATTTGTGTGATTGTTTAATATTTCCACTTTATTAAGATTCTTAGGAGCTACTACAAATTAAACATAGAAGGAAAGCTTTGGGAACTCATTGACTAAATACTGATGTTGATGAACATCTTGTAGCTAAGTTATTTGTGCTCTTTATCCCCTTATTAGACACTAAGATCCTTGAGAGTTATATCTAAGTCATCTTTTTAACCCCACGGTGTTTCATTTAGTATTCAATAATCATTGTTCCAAAATGGAATTTTATTTAAAGACAAAATCTTCACTATTTTAAGGAAACTAGAATCCCATCAGCATAGAACTCTGAAAAATGCACAAAGTAAACACAACATGATCTGGGGAAAAGGCTGTCTTAGTGTAATGAACTCTTATTACATTAAAGTAATATATGGTTGTTTCAGTATCCATTATTGAACTTTTCTAGATGAGGAATATCTCAGGCAGAACTCTTTAGGAGAGCTTTGGAAACAATCTGATATAAAGCATAAACTGAGGGCAGGCTACCATCTTCCTATGCTGGATAGAAGAGAGAAAATCTGAAAGAACAAATGAAAAGCCTCATATAGTTTTTATCTGACACTCTCCTCTTCCTTCTTTCTATCTTCTTGGAGAGCTCTTCTCCCCTGAGAAAAGTTATCTTTGCAGCCCCTTTCCTCACATTATCCAGTCACTGGTTTCAAATTTTCAGAAGGCTGTGGTATTTTAAAATCTGCTAATACTAAATTGCCTAAGTCATCAAACAAAGAGAAATTAATAACCTTAAATTAAGATACTTAAAAGCACCTGTGGAAAGAAGAAGACCTTTTGGGCTTGGTAAAACTGTAAAATAGTAACCAATATCATATCGTTTTTTTTAAATGATGCTATTGCTATTAGGTAATACTTTTTCTTTTGTATATGACTCATTTATCACACAGAATTTCATGAAATTGATTGGATCAGATAACCTCATTTAAAATATAACAACAGGAAGAAACTAAAGCAGGGAGAATGTAACTCTTTTGTTCAGAATTACTTTTGTTTAAAATTAAGATGTGAGATTTTTTTTTTTTACTCAGCATTTGCAATAAAGAACCAAGCCTGAGATGTGACCAGTGGAACAGAGGCATAATATATTAGTACCAGAGTCTTAGTTTAAGAATAGAAAAAGAAACATCCAGAAAGAATAGGAAACAGTAATTACTATATTAATTTTTTTCTCCTCAAAAGAGATTAATCTTAGCTTAAAATCTAACATGAGGTTGGTTTTAGGAAAGACTGTGCTTCTATGGAAATCTGTTGGTTTCATGGAGTTATTGTCAGAACTGAAATGGTTTATTGAAGTACCTGATAGATATTTCTTTCCTTAAGGGCTAAAAAACAGAACAGATTTCCATCTGGTGTTATTTCACAGAGGTTGTACCTAAAAGCAAGATAGATAAGCTGACTTAATAAATTCTTGTTGACTCTTCTAATATTAAGATTCAATGTTAGGGGCATTGATATTACCTACTATTGTCTCCAATTTACTTATTCTTAATATAAAAGTTTTAATGAGATATAATTTATATAATTCATGAATAATTCATAATTCACATAATTCATTTAAAGTGTGCAATGTTAGTACAGTCATAGACTTGTATAACCATTATTATAATGAATATTAGTACATTTTCATCACCTCAAAAATAACCCCATAACCATTAACAGTCACTACCCATTTTCTTCTGCTTCATTACTGGCCTAGGTAACCACTAATCTACTTTCTGTCTCTATAGATTTGCCAGATCTGAACTTTTAATATAAATGAGATCATGCAATGTGTGTCTTTTGTGACTGGCCTCTTTCACATAAACTTAGCATAATGTTTTCAAAGTTCATTCATGTTGTAGCATATATCCATACTTCCTTCTCTTTATTGATGAATGATATTTAATTGTGTACCACATTTTAATCCATTCATCAATTGGTGGATCTCGTGTTGTTTCTAATTTTTGTTTATTATGAAATATGCTGCTATAAACATTTTAGACCAGTTTTTATGTGAATATAGGTTTTCATTTCTACTTAACAGTGGAATTACTGGGTCATAGGGTAACTTAATGTTTAATCTTCTGAGGAACTGACAGACTGTTTTCCAAAGCATCTGTACCATTTTACATTACCACCAGTAGTGTATGTGAGTTCGGTTTCTCCACATCCTTGACAATATTCATTTTTCTCTTTTTGATTATAGCATCCTAGTGGGTAGGAAGTAGTATTTTATTGTACATTTGATTTATATTTCCCTGATGGCTAATGATGTTGAGCATCTTTTCATGTTTTTATCGATTATTTAATATTTTCTTTGGAGAAATGTCTGTTCAGATCCTTTGTTCATTTTTAAGTTGGACTTTCAATTCTAGTCCATTGATCTATAGGTTCATTCTTATACCAGTACCACCTGGTCATGATTACTATACCTTTGTGCATATTATGTTTTGAAATCTGTGAGTCCTCCAACTTTGTTCTTTTTTGAAATTGTTTTGGTTATTTTGGGTCCCTTGCATTTCCATGTAAGGATCAGCTTGTCAATTTCTACAGTAAAGGGCCAACTGGGATTTTGATGATGATTATGTTGATTTGGTAGATCAATTTGGGGAGTATTGCCACCTTACTGATATTGTCTCCTGATCCATAAACATGGATGCTTCATCTTTTATTTAGATCTTTAATGTCTTTCAACAATGTTTTATGGTTTCAAAACATAAGTTTTTCACTTCTTTTGTTAAATTCTTTTCATTCTTTTGGATGTTACTGTGAATAAATTTTTTCTTTATTTCATTTCCAGATTGTTTATTGAAAATTTAGAGACATATAATTACATTTTGTATATTTGATTGACTTTTGCTCTGAGGTAACACTTACGCTGGTAACAGAAAACAACTATAAGAAATGCTGTTTGTTCTAAATGGATTATGCTAGTGAAATAGAACGTTATAGCCCAAGCAGTGGCTATGTTTTGTCCTGAGGACTGAAATATCTCATTGAAAAGCAGACGCATAATGCAAAGGTGTTTAAACATACCACAGATGGTTTCTGATGCTCAAGCATCCTTGGAATAGGTGAATAGCATTGTCTATTTTATATGTACTTAATTTTTCCAGCAATAGCTAATAATTAACTAACTACTGGTACCTCGATTCTCTTCCTTCAGGTCTTAGTGCAGATATCAATTCCTAGAAAGCCTTTCCTGACCCATCTATGTATGGCTGTCCTCCTGCATTTATTTGGTAATACATCATCTAATTTATTTCCTTAATCACACATTACAATCTATAGTCGTCTCATTTGTTTACTGTCTCCACTATACAGAGAACAGGGACTTTCCCTGTATTTGTTCACTACAGAATCCCCAATGACTAATACATACTAATTTTTGGTTCACAAGTGAATAAATGATCTCCCACTAAAAAACATGACATGAACAACTACTAAACATGTGAAGCAATAAACAACTGACACTGATGTCACACTTGTATATGCTTTTGATGTACAACCAAAGGAATTGTAGAGATATGAATATGATGGCTCAGAAAGACTCACTCATTAGCTAAATGCCTCAACTCCTTACATGAACCTCAAAGTTGAGTTCGAAGTTGGTTTCCTACAAAAAGTGATCAGATAGTACATACTATGAACCTTCAGAGTTGCCCTTCAATAGTTGAACTCCTGGATGTTAAATCTGCAAGTGTCCACAGTATACTTTGTGGCTGCCTCAGAAAGGTTCATGAGAAGATTTTTAAAAAAACCTGAGTACATTTAGATCCTAGTAATTCTAGTGTCACAATAGCAGTCATTTGATAATATTTAGTCCAATTAATTAGACATGCCAAAATCTTTCATTTTGTTTGGCAGTTTCTATCCAGATCCATGTAACTTCAAAACACTCTCAAGGCAATTGACATATTTGGTAGAGGCAAATATTATAAGAATTCAAAATATGCTCTACAAATTTCACTAAGATAAATATAAAAATTTAAGGTAGCTCCAGGAAATTTGAGGAAAAGGGAAAGTAGCTTTCAGTTATGAATTATCAGTATATTTCACTTGGATTTGCAGAAACAGAGGATTGAAATTAGAGGGCAGGGCCACTAACAAAATGATAAGTTTTTACTGAACTTTGTAGGCAAGCTGATGGTAGTTCTTGCTTACATAAATCCTATGTTAATTTGGATTGCTGGCTCCATTTTCATTCTAAGAAGAGAAAAGATCAAGAAGGATATCAATCATTCATCAGTGATAAATCTTGAAAGAACTTGAACTCTGGTGTTTTAGAAAATTTGGAAAGCCAAGTTGATTTAAGAAAGTTTTCTTAAACACTATTTTACCCAGATTAATTAGGGAACATGATTTTTCTCTAAAAGCGAGGCAGGAAAAATACAGGCAGGAGATTTAATTACTCTGTCTCTGAAGGAATTCTGAATTCCAAAGACTTCACATGGTTCCCAGCACATAAATGTTTGATAATCACATTGAAAGAGAAAAGACATTATCTTGAAAGTAAATTAGGTACTTTCAGCCTTGACCTCATGGCATCCTAAGTGTTGAGAATGACTTCAAGTGGAAATGGGACATGTTTTGAGGCCTAGCTTCATAAGGGACTCTGGAGTAAGTGCTGTTCTGGCTAACATTTCTTTTGTCTATCCAAGACTAGTCAATGTTACAGTTGTACTGCCTATCCTAACCTAGTAAATAGAGTAAGGTAGTTCCTTCCGTATCTCACAATGATACCCTCTTTTCCTATGTGATATTAATGTAGGGAGGAGGCAAGAGAACTAAAAGTTAAATCCAGCTATTTTCAGAGACTGCAGTATGCTGATGAGCCCTAGGGCCAGACCATGAGGAAATCTACAGAACAGAGGAAGATTTCTGCTGGGGTTTCTAACAAACCACAAACCTATACCATGAAGGGAAAACAGGAAAATAGAGTCTTTAAGTCACACCCTACACAAAATAAAATCATTCATTCCCTGTGGCTAAAACCATGGGGAACTTATGGATCAATGGCTGGAAACTGCCAGCAGACCTTTCATGCTATATAGTCTTATCTTTTCATGCTACATGCTCTTATCTTTTCACACTGTATGCCACATCATAAAAGGAAAATGGGTAAACAAAACCTTTAAACTGTAATTCATAGAAACTACGAGTGGTCTATAAACTGAATGTCCTGAACACATGTCTCTCTCACTGTCCTTGCCTCTCTGTCTGTCTCTCTGAGTCTCTCTCAAGCTCTCTCACTTTCTGCCTTTAGCGTAGACCATGCTCTGTCTATGGAGCATTACCCTTTCTCTAATAAACTTTCCTTTTGACTCTAAATTTGGAATGCATTTGAATTTTCTTCTATGTTCAGTCAAGAACCCTTTTTTTTCTCAGTGCAGGGCCACTTGGGAAATTTTCCCTGTCCTGCATCAATTTGTTTGGTTTTCTTCTGCTCTGTTGATGTTGGATATAGGGGAGGACCTTGAAACCAAGGTATGAACTGAAGGCTTAAAATATCAAGAATTTCTAAAGAAGAAATAATGTGGACCTCCCAAGAGAAGCATCCCTAAATTAAATGTTGAGGTGGGCTGATTTCTTCTTGATAACAACCCTGGTTGTTATGGATATGGGAAGTGGGCAGGGGAAACAGGAAGAAGATTGTGAAACATTGCAGTGGAAGAAGGTGATGCTTATATAAGCCTAGTGGTTCATAATTTATCTCTTAAAGCCAGGTAGGGATCATTTTCAACTTAGCTCTGTGGCACTTTGGAAATTAAGGTATCAATAATTTCCTAAAATTCTGCAAACCCGATAGTTTTGTTTTCTTTGTTTAGTTTAGTTTTGTTTCGTAATCTTACCCTGAAACTTTATAAGATCACAGCAATTGAAAAAGATCTTGGAATTGCACCAAATGCTTGGCCCTCTTACAGGTCATTTTAATTCTAATCAGAACACAAGTACACTGAGAATTCAGATTCAAATAACTAATAGTAATCAGAAACCCATCCTCTTGTTCCCAGAGGAATTCTCATCACTCATTCTGATATGCACTATAAGACTTCCTCTACAGCCTTTGATGGCCAAAACTTGCAAATGCTTCAAAAGATGGCAAAAGCTACCTGGGCATATTTTTCTCATGGAACAAGCTAGTAAAGAAAGAATCGATACTAAATAACCTTAAGCAAAATAAGGCCCATCACTTCTCCCAGAGCTATAGCTGAGGAGCCCTGGCCTTGACATTTTATCGAATGCCGTGGGGCAGGGAAGAATCCTCAGACTGCAGCACTTGCTTCTTGAGAAGGTGCATGTGCAAGGTTCTTTTGAAAAGGTTTCCAGGGAAACCATATAACTTCTATTCTTTTTTCTTAAAGGTATTAAGTACTATGTGTGCCTGCTAGCACTCGAAGTTATCATTTGAAGGAGCTGCTGAGGAAGAATATTTGCATGAAACACACCCACATAGCCAGAAATCATTTTCATGCTTCTTTCACTAAATGTCAGCTGCATGTTCAGCTGGGTAGAGCTAAATGACCTGGGTTCATTTATGGGGTCAAATATAGGTACAAGTAACTCCACTTGGTTGAATTGCTTTTCTTCCCTGTTATTGTGATGGTTACTAATGAATGATAGTGTTGTTCAGATTGAGTAGTTGTGACTTACCACATATATACTGTATACATTAGACCATGTAGAAAATGTAAATATCATATATATATCCATATATATATCTTTATATATATGTATTTTAATATACAGAGAAATATTAGATCAAGAAAATCAAGAAAACTTGGCCAGTCTTCTTATACCTACATATCTCCATTCATAGCCAAAGACTTTCAGAAACTTGGCCTCTTACCCTGCTCATGTTTCCAGTGTAGTAGGGGTAAATCCTGGTAGCGATGTCTTCACCATGTGACCCTGCCTCCCTGATCATAACTAACTGGCCTTGAGTAGGACACCTGACCAGAGCAGAGCCAATCATAACCTTCAATGCTGTAAAGATGGTGGAGGTTTAAACTAGACTATTGAGACAGCATAGGGACTTGAGCACAGGGCTAAAGGAATGTTGGATGGCTAGAAGGCAGTCAGGATAGGTTGACCACCACCCCTTCACCTCCTACACAAAAATGCAGAAGTAGCTGATTATTATCTTCCTCTTAACCACTTACTTCTATACAGATGTTAAAACCACTGTTTGCTTGTGCAATTGATCAAGGTTTGGCTGCTATACAACCTTCCTGGGATGGCGATAATGAGCCATCTGCCATCATGTCCTCACAGCGCAGATCCTAACATAGACATCAGGTAAGGTAGCCTTAAGGGGAGCCTGCATATTTTCAAAAAGCCAGCTTTTTGGTGCAAGCCCACTTGTTCCCCAGCTGATAAAAGCTGCCAAGCAAAGCCAGCCCAGTCAGTTTGGAGGATCTTCCTTTTCATTTTCTCTGTGCTGTCACTGTTGTGCTGGAGCATAAGCTTAATAAAATCTGTCTGGAAAATTTGCTGGGGTTTCCTCTATATTTCTATTTTGGCAGACCCAAGAAACCCAATGCCATAACACTGTCATCCCAGAGGATAGCTGAGAGTCAGCCTGCTTAGTTCCTGCTCCTCTAACAGGAGAAAAGTTGGGAAGTGAGTGGTTTAAGCGCACGTAAGAGAAAGGTAAGGGGGAAGAAAAAGAGATTGGAAGGGCTTTTGATGTCTTTTTCGTTCCTTGTTCTTTATTTGGGAGGCTTCGCTGCAGTTCTTGATCTAAGATTTTGTGAGATAGATTATATCCTTAAAACAAATCCCACTATGTTCTTAAGTTAGAGTGTTTTCTGTTTCTTCCAATGGAAAGGCCCCTTATAAAACAACTAGTTTTGCTGGAATCAGCTTTTACCATGTTTCTTTCCAAATAGTCTGGTTTTGTGGGTTGTTGGTTTTGTCATTTCTGACCTGCTCAGGTGCTGTGGTAGATGTCCTTCTTGTGGTACCACAAGAATGTCGACCTCCTGCACTGGCCATTTGAGCAGTCAGTATATGACTGTAGCCACGATCTTTGCAGAGAATGTTGGTTGGGTGATCCACACAGAAAAGCTGCACCATAATCATGTGCTGGGTTCTGGTGGGATTGTCAGTGAGGTTTTTTACAGAAGTGACACTGAGCAGACTGACCAGAGGAGATTTGGAATTTTTCCTGGGAAGGAGACTCCTAGGTTTGGGGACTTCTGGGTTCAGAATTGTAGAACAGTAGATATGGAAGAAACCTTATGCAAAGTCCAGTTCCTACTTCTCTTTGTCCAGATAAGAATCATGAAGCCAGGCCCCTGCTGGGTTTGCTTTGGGGTGGAGCCAGGGCTCCCACCTCCATAATAGTGTTGTTTCTCCAGCCCCATTCTGCCTCTAGCACTTTCTTAATGAAAGGAGGTTTTAGATTCCTGTTTAAGGGAGGAAAATTTTTTTCTCTTCCCTCTTAAAGTCTCTGGCTGGGCCTGGGAATTAAATTGATAAAGGACAGTTTAACAGGAGAAAAGCATATATGTTTTATTAAATTTTTACATGTACATGGGGACCTTCACAAGAGAATGAAGACCCAAAGCAGTGATCAGTACAGAAGTTTTAGACAAAGAGATGATACATTTTTGAAGAAATGAGAAGACAAAGGGGTTTGGGTCAGGGTTAGGGGCAGTAATTGTGGGGAAGTGAGTAGGAAATATGTGGAGGAGGGAAGTTAGTGGAAGAAGAGAGGTATTTTAGTATGTTTGTATGTTTATACAGATCCATGCAGAATAAATCCAACCTTCTCTGCTCAGCTTCAAGACCTTTTATGATCTTGCCCATTTTAGCCTTTGCTTCCTCTCTTTTGCCATATAGCTGACACTACTGTTGTGGTGCTCTACTTGATATAGTTTGCCTCACCTTGCATTTTTATACCTTATCGCCTTTGTCTATGCCACGCCTACCCTCACTCCATCTGGAATGCTCTTATTCACACATTGAGACTCTATTCCTCAATACCACAACCACATATTACCTTCATTAAGAAGTCTTTCCTGATCTCTTAGTCAGAATGAACTCTTGCTACCTTCACATTTTCTTGACTTTTTTTTATACCTCTATTATAGCACTTTGAAACTTGTCTTGCCTGTCTATTCAAGAGGTCATCTTTATATCCCTGTCCCTACTCCCAAGCCTAGAACGGAGCAGGTGTCAGTAGGTATGCTCCATCATGATTTTCTTCGGTAGTCAAGTGTAAATGTGCTCATTCCCTCCACTAGATGGTGCTTATTTTTGTTCCCCAGCTCACCAAGCAGGGCTGAGGGCCACACACACTGCAGACACTGAATAAAGTTCTGTTGAATAGAGTGGACTTGGTCTCACTTTGAAATGCTCCCACACATTTTACAGTGATTTTTCATATAGGTTTTGGTGGTACTGAACCAGTTTTAACTACCAGTTTCAGCGAAGGGCTGTGTTAGTTGTTCAGAGTGGCAGTTTTGGGCCTGGGACTGGCTTCCCTTAAATGCTTCTTGTAGTTTCCATTTGATTTGATGATTGCTTTTGAAGTTGTATCTTTGAATAAACTAGAAGGTAGAAGGGAGAAAATGAGAAGAAAAAGTAAGCTAGCCACTTTATGAAACCTGGTTCAGTAGGCGATCCCTTCTCTTCTTGTCATCATCCCTGCCACCTGAGTGCCTGCTGGGGTACTTGGGCACAGCTCTAAGATGCATGAAAAAACAAGCTTACATGTAAAAGTGAAATTGTCTACATATGTACATAAACACATATGGGCATTAGTTATATCTTTGTATTTGTATATACATGTCAAACTTTTTAGTCTGAATTTCTCTGATGAGGCTAAATGAGCAGACTTTGTACACATGGATTATTCTCAGGTTAGTGGTGGCTGCAGCTGCTGTTTACAAGTCCTGGTGATATCTTGTGACTTTGCTGTTTTTTGATTCAAGTAGCACTGATAAACAGTTACTTTGTGCCAGGCACTAAGCTAAGTTCTTTTATGTATCTTAATTACTTTGTCTTTTTTAATCTTCAAAACAACTCTGAAGTGTATTAGTTTTCTAATGCCACATAACAAATTACTCCGAAACTTTGTGGTCTAAAACCATAACATTTATTATCTCATAGTGACCATGGATCAGGAATCTGAGCATGGCTTACCTGGGTCCCCTGACTCTGAGTCTCTCAGAAGGCTCAACTTGGAAAGATACTATTCCCAACTCACTTACGTTGTTGCTGGCAGAATTCAGTTTCTATGCGCTGTTGGCCAGAGACCTCCTTGGGTTCCTTGCCTCATAGGTGTCTCCACAGAGCAGCTCACAACATGGCAGGAGACTTCATCAAAGCTGAGAGGTAAGAAAGAGAGAGTTAGAGAATGCTAGTAAGTGACAGGCTTTTATAACCTAATAATATAAGTGATATAACATCACCTTTGCCAAATTTTATCTGTTAGAAGTAAGTTCCTAGGTCCAGTTCATACTCAAAGTGAGGGAATTATAGCAGCAGTCAAAGATCATTGGGGGTCTATGTACAACAGAGATAAATAGTATATAATTCCCATTTTACAGGTGGGAATTTTTAGAGAAAATTTTAGAGAAAATTGAGATGCTATTTGAAAAAACAGAGATGATGTTCATGCGTGTGAGCGTGTGTATGTGTGTGTGAGTATTGATGAAAATTCATGTCTTTAATTAGTATTTCTCAAGCACAGATTGGTACATATTTTCAGGCTTTTTGTTGGTGTGACTTTACTTATTCACAGTCTATAGAAACTTGCTATGCAGTGTGGTCTAGGGACCAGCAGCTTTGGCTTCACCTGGGCCTTGTTGGAAATGCAGAATCTCAGACTATGGAATCAGAATCTGCATCCCTGATGATTTGTGTGTGTGTTATAGTCTGAGAAATGCTGCTCCAGAAGCTCTCTTTCTAAGGTTCTCCACTGACTTTAAGTGTTCCTGTGCTATTCTTTCTGTGGGTGCTGCTAGTTCTTTGGCCTTCTGGTAGTGGAGAATATTACATTCCAACCCTGCACTATTTTAAAACCAGAGGAAATGAAGCCTCTAAAATGGAGGCTTCTTATTGCCTCCAATCTTGTGTAAACAGCAATAAAGTAGGAACAATAATGAGCCTCTCTCAATAATCTAAGATAGGGTGGGAAAGATTGGCATGGATTGTCATAGACAGCCGACCATTAAAAATGAAAGTTGGCATTTGGCTCTAGACTGAACTGCTGCAAATCTGTCCAGAAAATGAACCTTCCTGAATTATATCTTATTTGGGCAACATAGATGAATCTCAAAAGCATTATGGTATTCGAAAGAAGCCAAGCACAAAAGACCACATATTGTATGATTTCATTTATATGAAATTCCAGAAAAGATAAAACTCGAGTGACAAGAAGTATTTCAGTGGAGAGGTGGGAGGGAATTAACTACAAAGAGGCATGAGAGAGCTTTTCAAGAGATGTAACTGTTTTATATCTTGACCATGGTGGTAGACATACAGGTGTATACATTTGTCAAAACTCATCATATTGTATATTTAAAATGGTGAATTTTATGTAATGTAAATTAATCATTATTAAAGCTAATTGGAAAAAGTACATAGGAGTTAGTAGCCTTGTCAACTGATTCTGGTTCCTCTAACTTTCCTGAAGCCCAACACCCAGGGACTAACTTGCATTGATTAGAATAACCCATCAGAGAAGGATGTTGTTTTAAAGATTTCCTTAGTATCTGATGTTGACATTGAGTAGAAGTTATTTCTCCTTGAAGTCCTACTGGGAAGACAGCATACTTATAAAGTTTAAGATTTCCATCATTTAAAGCAGGGGTCCCCTAAGCCATGGACTAGTATCGGTCTGTGGCCTGTTAGAATTGGGGCTGTACAGTAGGAGATGAGCACCGGGCGAGGGAGAGAAGCTTCATCTGTATTTGCATCTATTCCCCAGAGCTAGCATCACCACCTCAGCTCCATCTTAGATCATCAGGCATTAGATTCTCATAGAAGCCCTGGTCCCTGGTGCCAAAAAGGTTGGAGACCACTGATTTAAAGTATTCCTGAAAATCATACTTGAAGGATGATGCTATTAAACTTCTTGTTTTGGTTTCATGAGATTCTTCAGCCTTCCTTGAAAAGAAACAGAAATGGTAGTCTTTATTTATTGAGCAATAACTTCAGGCCAGACAGTCTACTTAAGGCTTCACTTACATTATTTCATTTAATCTGCACCCCAATTCAGCAAATGAGATACCGCTGTCTTCTCAGTTTACAGAGAAGAGAACTGAAACTTAGAGTTTTTCAAGTGACAGTACTTGAATTTGGCATAATCTAATGCCAAAGCCATTCAACTATTCCCTTTTACTGCCTCACCTGTAACATCTGGCTCAGACTCTAAAATAAGATTATCCTCTTGCCCCTGCCTTCCAGTCTGTACTGCATCTATAGCCATACAAGCTTACTCTGCATTTCCACCACAATCTCTCAAGTCTCACTCCTTTAAATCTCAGTAAATTAAAGGACCCATCTGCCCACTAAACACCTGCAAAATGTCTTTTTCCACTGTGAGCAATTATTGCCTAAGTAAGGAGTTGCTTTCAAAATGAGGAATTGTCTTTTCTGGTTTCCAGAGCTATGAATTGGAGAGAGCAGAGCCCAAAAGAGGTCAGGGATTTGGCAATGGTTTGTAGCCAGGGAATTTCCCCAGTGGAAACTCTTAGTAGTCACAGGGCCAGTTACTTTGTAGCACAGGTGCTTGGTGATGAGGCAAAGGAATAGTGCAATATGGGAGGTGCTAGAGACCAGTATGGCTTTGGCCACCTGACACATCTGGTGACTGTAGGTGCTGTTCAGCCACAAACCTTTCTTGTGGCTGGAAATGGTGGGCAAACTGCTGAGTGCACCTCTGTAGACACTAGGGTCCTATTTTAACTATAAAGTGTAATCAAACAAATTCTGAGTTTGATTCTCTTGAGTATAAAACTTCTCAGATGTCTGTTTCTATGCTATGAGATAAGAGAAGTGCTGCTGAGGTGCTGCAAATAGATTCTAGGTTCCTTGGTATATCTCTGTCCCCACTACTTCCTCCAAGTCAGATCGACAAGTGCATTATGAATCCAGGCTCAGAGCCCAGTAGCTCTCAGAAGGAAAAATTCTTACCAAAGCAGCAAGCAGTGAAATTTAATCCGCACTAATTAGTGAATGCTTAGAAAAAAACCCTGACATTCATTAGAAGTGAAAATGAGACAGTTTGTATCTCCAAGTGGGGGGGGGCGGTCTTAACTGTGAGCTAGAGATCTCGGCATGGCCACATGGGCTGTATGAGATGCATGATTTGTAGAGCTGAGAACTGGGCCAGGCAAGGCACCATTCACTGATGTGAATAGACAGCATCCCAGGAGGCTCTCCTTCTCCAAAGGCTTTGTCATCTTAGGGGATAGATTAGGCCAGCCTTAGATTATATAACAGATCACAATCAGGTAGAGTCAGCAAAAGTAGGAAGCTTTGATGTAGCCATTTTTATGCCAAAGAGTTCCAACAGCTTTGATGCCAGTGTTTGATAATTATTGACTTCACATGGTTATTTTTTGTTTGAGATACAAAATTTTCTGAGCTTTTAGTGAGGCTTGGTGGAAGCTGAAGGATATAGTTATCATGCACACTGCATTTATTTCCCAAAATAAAAACTTATTTTTTCTTTGTTAATAAATTCAAATAACAGAGAGTCAAACTTCCCAAAACCCAAGAGAAAAAATAAATGCAAGGCAAAAAAATTACTATTAAAAAATTAATTAATTAATTATATAAAAAGTTCTTTAAAAATTTTAATTACAGTTGACATTTAATATTCTTTTATATTAATTACAGGTGTACAGCATAGTGGTTAGACATTTATATAATTTATGAAGTGATCACCCCAATTAATCTAGTACCCACCTGGTATTGTACATAGTTATTACAATATTATTGACTGTATTCCCTATGCTGTACTTTACATTCCCATGACTATTTTGTAGCTACCAATTTGTACTTCTTAATCCCTTCATCTTTTTCACCCAGCCCCCAAACTCACCTCTCATCAGGCAACCATCAAAATTCTGTATATGCACCACAACTTCTTTATTCAATCTGCTATTGGTGGGCACTTAAGTTGCTTTCATATCTTGGCTATTGTAAATAATGCTGCAGTGAACATAGGGATGCATATATCTTTTTGAATTAGTGTTTTGGTTTTCTTCAAATAAATACTCATAAGTAGAATTTCTGCATCATAAGAAAGTTCTATTTTTAATTTTTTGAGGAACCTCCAAACTGTTTTTCATACTGGCTGCAATAATTTGCAGTCTCACCAACAGTTCCTTTTTCTCCACATCCTTGCCAAAACTTGTTTTTTGATTTATTGATAATGGCTATTTTGACAGGTGTGAAGTGATGTCTCATTGTGGTTTTAATTTGCATTCTCTGATGATTAGTGATGCTGAGCATCTTTTTGTATGTTCATTGGCCATTGGAATGTCCTCTTTGAAGAAATGCCTATTGAAGTCTTTTGCCCATTTCTTAATGGGATTGTTTGTGTGTGTGTGTGTGTGTGTGTTTTGGTGTTGAGTTGTACAAGTTCTTTATAAATTTAGGATATTAATGTCTTTTCAGATGTATCATTGATGAATATCTTCTCTCATTCAGTAGGTTGTCTTTTCATTTTGTTGGTTTCCTTTGCTGTGGTCCTTTTTGTTTATTTTTTCTTGTTTGCCTTGCCCAGGGAAATAGATCAGAAAAGATATATTACAAAGAGCAATGTCAGAAATTTTACTGTTTGTTTTCTTCTGGGAGTTTTACAGTTTCAGGACTTACATTTAACTCTTTAATCCATTTTGAATTTATTCTTGTGTATGGTATAAAAATGTGATCTAATTTCATTTTTTGCATGTATCCATCCAGTTTTAATGACATCATTTATTGAATAGACTATCTTTACTCCATTGTATATTCTTGCGTCCTTTGTCATAGATTGATTGACCATATAGGTATGAGTTTATTTCCGGGCTCCCTGTTCTGTTCCATTGATCTATGTCTCTGTTTTTATGCCAGTACCATACTGCTTTGATTATTATGGCCTTGCAGTATAGTTTGATATCAAGTAGTATGATACTTTCAACTTTGTTCTTTCTCAAGATTGCTGTGGGGTCTTTTACAATTCCGTATAAATTTTTGGATTATTTGTTCTAGTTCTGTGAAAAATCTATTGGTATTTTGATAAGGATTGCATTGAATCTATAGATTGCTTTGGGTACTATGGACATTTTAATGATGCTAATTCTTCCTATCCATGAGCACAGTATATGCTTCCATTTATTTGAATCTTCTTCAATTTCTTTCTTCAGTGTCTTATAATTTTCCAAATACAAGCCTTTTACCTCCTTGGTTAAATGTATTCATAGGTATTTTATTTTTTGTTGATGTAATTGTAAAAGGGATCGTTTTCTTAATTTCTCTTTCTGATAGTTTGTTATTGGTGTGTAAAAATGCAACTGATTTCTGAATATTAATTTTGTATCCTGCTACTTTACTGAATTCATTTATCAGTTTTCAGTTTTCTGGTGGAATCTTTAGGACTCTCTCTATATAGTATCATGTCATCTGCAAATAATGGTAGTTTTACTTCTTCTTTTTCAATTAAATGCATTTTATTTCTTTTTCTTGTCTGATTGCTGTGGCTAGGATTTCCAATATTACATTGAATAAAAGTAGTGAAAGTGGACATCCTTGTCTTGTTTCCGATCTTTTTCTTTTTAAATTAAGTTTATTGGGGTAACATTGGTTAATACAATTATATAATTTTCAGGGGTACATTATAATTTGACATCTGTTTATTCTATTGTGCGTTTACCACCCAAAGTCCAGTTTCCTTCAGCTACCATATATTTGATCCCCTTTACCCACTTCGTCCTCCCCTTACCCTCCTATATATGACCTCCTTTACCTTACTTCCTCCCACCTCCCCCACCGACTACCATCTGGTAACCACTAGTCTATAGTCCATGTTCATGAATCTCTGTTTGTCCTGTTCATTTGTTGCTTTTAGGTTTATATCCCACCTATAAGTGATATCATGTGATTTTCAACTTTTTCTGTCTAGCTTATTTTGCTTATCATGATTATCTCAAGGTCCATCCATGTTGTCACAAATGGCAGTATTTCATCTCTTCTTATGGCTGAGTAATGTTCCATTGTATATATGTACCACAACTTCTTTAGCCAATCATTTATCGTAGGACACTTTGGTTAATTACATGTCCTGGCCACTGTGAATAATGCTGTTATGAACATCGGCGTGCAAATATCTTTTTGGATGTGGGTTTCCAAGTCTTTTGGGTAAATACCCAGTAGAGGGATTGCTGGATCATACGGTAGATCAATTCTTAGTTTTTTGAGGAAACTTCATACTGTTTTCCATAGTGGCTGTACCAATTTGCTGTCCCACCAGCAGTGTATGAGGGTTCCTTTTCCTCCACATCCTCTCCAACATTTGTTATTATTTGTCCTGTTGATTATAGCTACTCTAACAGGCATGAGATGGTATTTCATTATGGTTTTGATTTGCATTTCCCTAATAGCTAGTGATGTTGAGCATCTTTTCATATATTTGTTGGCTATTTGTATATCCTCTAAGGAGAAGTGTCTGTTCAGGTCCTCTGCCCATTTTTTTTTGATTGAATCATTTATTTTTTTTGTTGCTGTTGAGTGTATGAGTTCTTTGAATATTTTGGATATTAGGCCCTTAACAGAGGCATTGCTTGCAGATACATTTTCCCATTCGGATGGCTGTCTCTTTACCTTGTTGATGATTTCTTTTGCTGAGCAGAAGCTTTTTAGTTTAATATAGTCCCATTCATTTATTTTAACTTTTACTTTCCTTGCTTTTGAGGTCAAATTCATAAAATCTTCTTTAAGTCCAAAGCCCTTGAGTTTCATTCCTATGTTTTCTTCTATGCATTTTATTGTTTCAGGTCTTATATTCAGGTCCTTAATCCATTTTGAGTTAATTTTGGTGTGTGGTGATAGACAACAGTCTAGTTTCATTCTTATGCAGGTGGCTTTCCAGTTTTTCCAGCACCAAAAGAAAGGCTTTTCTTTCTCCGCTGTATGTTTCTGACTTTTTTGTCAAAAATTATTTGCCCATATAAATATGGGTTTACTTCTGTACTCTTGACTCTGTTCCACTGGTCTGTGTGTCTGTTTTGTTGCCAATATCATGCTGTTTTGATTACTGTCGCTTTGTTGCTGGAACCCGCCATAGGGAGTCGAACAGTCTTGAGTGGGGGAGCAAGGGTTAGGAAAAAAGACACAGAAGAGAAAAAGATCTCGGGAGGGCATACAGTCAAAGCTGCAGCACCGAGTTTATTTAGCACCGTCCTGATATACTCTAGCAAGCATGGGAAACAGCTCAAAAATGTTAGTTATGCACAATAACCTTGTTAACGTTACACAGGGAGCCTAACGCTATCTCGGCATTCCGCATCCCTTTCTTTAAGGCCAAGGAATAATCAGCTTCTCTGTTCCTGTCTCCAGGTGTTCTTTTGTGTCAGCAGACTTCTTAGCTTTACTGTACGAATATCCTGCTTGGCTCTCAAGCCTGAAAACGGCTCCCAACACTTTGTAGTATAATTTGAAGTTGGGCAGAGTGATACTTCCAGCCTTGTTCTTTATTCTCAGGATGGCTTTGGCAATTCAAGGTCTTTTGTGCTTCCATACAAATCTGATGATTTTTTGTTCTATTTTTTTTTTAAATGCCAATGAGATTTTGATGGGAATTTCATTAAATCTGTATAATGTTTTAGGTAATAAGGTCATTTTAACTATGTTGATTCTTCTAATCCAAGAACATGGAATATCTTTCCATTTCTTTGTATCTTCTTCTATTTCTTTTAATAGGGTCTTGTAATTTTCATTATGTAAGTCCTTCACATGTTTCATTAAATTTATTCCTAGGTATTTTATTCTTTTTGTTCCAATTGCAAAAGGAATTTTTTTCCCACTTCTTTTTCTGACACTTCATTATTAGAGTATAGGAACGCTATAGATTTTTGAACATTGATTTTGTATCCAGAGACTTTACTGTATTTGCTTACTGTTTCTAGTAGTGTTCTTGTGGAGTCTTTAGGGTTTTCTATATAGAGAATCATGTCATCTGCAAATAGTGACAGTTTGACTTCTTCGTTTCCTATTTAGATGCCTTTTATGTCTTTTTCTTGTCTGACTGCACTCACTAGGACCTCCAATGTTATATCTAATAAGAGTGATGATAGTGGACAGCCTTGCCTTGTTCCTGATCTTAGAGGGAAAGTTTTTAGTTTTTCACCATTAAGTATAATGTTGGCTTAGGGTTTGTCATATTTGGTCTTTATTATGTTAAGGTACTTTTCTTCTATACCAATTTTATGAAGTGTTTTTATCATAAATGGATGCTGTATCTTATGTTTAATGGACTATTTCTCCACCTGGGCATTAATGGAAATGTGTTCTACTGTTTTCCCAGAAAGAAGATTTATTATATAAAGGTCTCTCTTTAGCCTGCTGCAAAGAACAAGCTTTTCTTTTGGTTTCCAGTAGGTGGCATCTAAGCCTCTTGGATCCCTGCTTTATATAAAGCTTAAGTAATGCCTTTAAAAATTTTCTCGTAGATATGTAATCACGCTTGCTACCCTCAGTTTCAGTCTCTGTCGGTGTCAGCGACAGTCTTGACAGCGTTTGCTCAAGTTCTCCTGGGGCTCTGCTGTGATTGGTCTTGGAGGGTATGAGGAGAGCAGCCCTCTGGGTTGGTAGTTGGCTGCTGCAGCTCAGCCTCAGTTTTGCAACCTGCTAGTAAAAATTAATTATTGTTCCTCTGCCATCCACTTCTCTGCTTTCTGGCCTGATGACTAGGCCTTGCCACTGGCTGCATGGAACTCACAACTCTTCCAGGCAGGGCTGTTCAGGAAACTCACCACACCTTTTCCCCTCCTCCTCCTCCTACAGGGAACTTCAGTGGTTGCAAGAGGCAGCTTCTTTATTTCTCCCAGTCCACTGCCCGATGCCCTGGGTTCTGACCTGTGGTAGCTCTTATGCTCAGATCCCACACTCAGATGTGCTGGCATGCAGTTTGGGTGTTTTTTGTTGAGTTTTAGATATTCAGATTATTGTTGTTGCAAGGGGAAAGATCTGGGGATATCTCTCACTCTGTCTTGTTTCTCTACACCTTGTTTCTGATCTTAAGGAAATGGTTTTAGCTTTTTCCAGTTGAGTATGATATTAGCTGTGAATTTGTCATATTTGGCCTTTATTATGTTGATATGTTCCCTCTATTCCCACTTTGCTGAGTTTTTATCATAAATAAATGCTGAATTATTTTTCAAATGCTTTTATGCATCTTTTAATAAGATCATGTGATTTTTATCTTCATTTTGTTTACATGGTGTATCACTTTAACTGGTTTGTGGATTTGAACCGAACTTGCAACCCAGGAATAAATCTCACTTGATCCTGTATATGATCTTTTTAATATATTGCTGAATTTGGTTTGGTAATATTTTGTTGAGGATTTTTGTATTTATGTTAATGAGAAATATCACTTTGTAATTTATTTTTTTTTTTGTAATGTTTTTGTCTGATTTTGGAATTAAGGTAATGAGCTTGGGAGCTTTCACTCCTCTTAAATTTTTTGGATAAGTTTGAGAAGAATAGGTGTTAATTCTTCTTCTAATGTTTGGTAAAAGTCACCTGTGAAGCCATCTGGTCTAGAATTTTTGTTTTTTGGTAGTTTTTGGATTACCGGTTAGATTTTATTAGTAGAAATCAATCTGTTCAGAATTTCTATTTCTTTCTGATTCAATCTTGGAAGATCGTACATTTCTAGGAATTTATACATTTTTCCAGATTGTCCAATTTGTTGGCATGTAAGTTTTCATAATATTTTCTTATCATCTTTTGTATTTCTCTGGTGTCTGTTGTCGCTTCTCCTCTTTCATTTTTGTTTTTGTTTTTGTTTTTTTTTAGTTCCTCTCTTTTTTCTTGATGAGTCTGGTTAAATTTTTATCAATTTTGTTTATCTTTTCAAAGCTCTTGGTTTCGCTGATCTTTTAGTTTCATTGATCTTTTGTAGTATTTTTTAGACTCTATTTTGCTTATTTCTCCTCTGATCGTTATTATTTCCTTCCTTCTACTCACTTTGGGCTTTGTTGTTCTTTTTCTAGTTTCTTTAAGTGTAAGTTTAGATTGTTTATTTGAGATTTGTTTGTTTGTTTGTTTCTTGAGATAGGTATGTATTGCTATAAATTTCCCCTTTAAGACAGCTTTCACTGCATCCCATATATTTTGGGTTGTTGTGTTGTCATTTTCATTTCCCTCATGGTATCTTTTGATTTCTTCCTTGATCTCATTGTTAACCCATTCATTATTTATCCTCCATGTGTTTGTATGTTTTTTGTTTTTTGTTTCTTGTAATTGATATCTAGTTTCATATCATTGTGGTTAGAGAAGATGCTTGACGTGATTTCAGTTTTCTTAAATTTATTGAGATTTGTGGCCTAACATATGGTCTATCCTGGAAAATGTTCCATGTGCACTTAAAAAGAATGTATATTCTGCTGCTTTGGGGTAAAATGCTCTAAAATATCAGTTAAATCCATCTGGTTTAATGTGTCATTTAAGGGCTGCTGTTTTCTTGTTGATTTTCTGTCTGGAAGATCTATTCATTGATGTCAGTGGAGTGTTAAAGTCTCTTGCTATGACTGTATTACTGTCTATCTCTCTCTTTATTTCCACCTATATTTACTTTATATATTTAGGTGCACCTCTATTGGGTACATAAATGTTTGCAGGAGTTATATCCTCTTGTTAGATTGATCTCTTTATCATGATAAAATATCCTTTTTTTTTTTTTTTTATTATAGCCTTTGTTTTAAAGTCTACTTTGTCTATATCAGTATTGTTATCCCAGGTTTTTTTTTTTAATTTACTGTTTGCATGAAATATCTTTTTCCATCCCTTTACTTTCAGTCCGTGTGTATCTTTCAATCTGAAGTGGGTCTCTTATAGACAGCTTATACATGGGTCTTGTTTTTTTTTTTTATCCATTCAGCTACCCTATGTCTTTTGATTAGAACACTTAATCTATTTACATTTAAAGTGATTATTAATAGGTATGTAGTGATTGCCATTTTATTATTAATATTTATGGTTTTTCTTCCTCCTTTTTAAAGAAGCACTTTTAACATTTCTTGTAATACTAATTTGGTGTTGGTGAACTCCTTTAGCTTTTTCTTGTCTGGGAATAAACTAAAATTTAACTTGAGAATGACTAACAATACCATTCTGTAATAACCTTGTTTTGGTCTTCAGTAGGTCACGCATGATTGTCAATACATTCTGATCGACCTTATCTTTTCAAGGGTTCACTGCAGTCCATTGTATAAATGTGATTTAATTAACTAGTCCCATATTAGGGGACTTTCTAGGCTGTTTCCAAGTTTTGGTTATCACAAAGAATGTTGGTAACTATTTTTGCCTATAACTCTTTACACACTTGCCCAATAATCTCTGAAAGATAAATTCTTGGATGTGGACTTGCCAGATCAGAGAACAGATAACTTCTTCATTTTGATAAAATTTGACAAAATGCCATGCATAAATTTACCAGCTTGCTTTGCTTTCAACAGTATGATAGAATGTTCTTTCTCTCAAATTATCACTAACTCAGAACATTACCAATATTTGCAAATATGTTGGTGAAAAAACTTAAGTTATTTAATTTGTATTTGTTTACTCAATAGAGATTTGGGGTCTGTTGTCATATGCTTATTGGCCATATGTATTTTTTGTGGGATATCAATAATTTCTGATGAGATATTTATCTTTTTCTTGTTGACTTATTAGAGTTTTTTTAATAAATTAAAAATATTAGCACTTTATCTTTTTTGAATGCAATTAAATTTTTTTTTTGGTAAAGCAGAAAATATCAAATAGGTTAACTTACATAAACTCTATGAGTCCCTAGCCCCCAACAAAACCCACAGAACTTTTGGTTATTGATACTGTATTAGTTTCCTAGGGATGTCATAACAAAGTATCACAAACCAGGTAGCCTAAAACAAGAGAAATTTATTCTCTCACCATTCTGGAGGTTAGAAGTCTGAAATCAAGGTGTTGGTAGGACTATGTTCCTTTGGAAGCTTCTAGGGGAGGGTCCTTCCTTTCCTGTTTCAGCGTCTGGTAGTCCCAGGTCTTCCTTGGCTTGTAAACACAGTATTGTGTCTCTGCCTCCATCACATGGCATTCTCTCTCATCTTCTGTTAAGTATACCAGTCATACTGGATTAGGGCTCACTACCATGACTTCATCTTAATTTGATTAGAGGTATACCACAGTGATATTGTGGGTTCATTTCCAGACCTCTGCTATAAAATGAGTATTCCAATAAAGCGAGTCAAAATTTTTTTTTTTTTTTGCTCGTGGATGGTCTTATCTTCAATTTGTAAAAAATGCAACATCTTGAAGTGCAATAAAATGAGGTATGTCTGTACATCTGTAGAATCCATTTCCAAATAAGATTACATTCACAGATACCATGGGTTAGGAATTCAACATATCTTTTGGGGGGACATAATTTGACTCACAACACCCTCCATATTATGAAGTGTCTGCTATCACCAACAAATTATACTCTTTCACGACTGGGACTGGGTCAGTCTTGTTCCCTGTTCTATCTCCTGCATTTAGCTTAGTGCCTGGTAGGTTGTGGGCTCTCAATAAAGATTTCTTACAAGAAAGAATTCGAGTTTCAAGTGTATCTGGGCTTTCAATTATTAAAAAAATGTATACTAGAGAACACAAGATATCAGATTATTTCTTTATTTAAATTTACATTTAACAATTTGTAATTAATATACAAATGCAAGTGGGAAATACAAATGCAAGAGGGAATGTCTCAGCTCTCTGAATGGGTTCTTTAGTCAAGGAGTGTGCTTTCAATTCCTCAGCATCTACCCTGAAAATGATTCTGAGAATACACAGATATCCTCTTGAACTGGTACTAAAATTATTCACCAGAATTAATAGGTTGCATTAAATAGAAAACAAGAGAGCAGAACCTTTAAAAATCCAAACTTACTTTATTTTTTCTTCATATTGTAAAATATAATTGACAATTTATTTCATAATCATTGCAAATAGAACCTAGCTTACCAAATAAAGGCCAGAATTTGCTCCAGAAACTTTCTTAATTATTTTTTTGGACTTATTTCAAAAAATAATTTATTTCCAATTATATAGGACTAACAACCTCCAAATTATGCTGCGGAATTCCTATATCTAATCTTTTTTTTCCAAAAGGAAAAATTCCTCTCCTGTAAATGATGTATTTAATAAAGTTAATTTTTAAAATTCAAGTGCCTTCTCTAAGACTTGATATACTTTATCCCTAATAACTCCACTTTCCTCTACTTTCACCAAAGTATCACCAAAGCCAGTCAAATGCAGTCATATGGTACAAGGTTTAAAATATCTGCCTTGCTTTACTTTTATTGGCCATAGTTTCCATCCAAAAGCAATGGGCCACTGTTTTAGGACCTAATACACAGCCACAAAAATCAAGTAATTTGTAGCAACATTTTGATCTGGGCACTTTATCTGCACTGATACAGACATTGCCTAAATATAAAATTGAGCACCAAAGCCATTATTCAGATACTCTCAGAGCTAGCTTCATGGGCTTGTGACCTGTGCAGTAACCCATGCTCAGAAGGCCCTTGTGCTCGGTTTAACCTTCTCCTGTTGCCATCTTGAATTTCTCAATAATTTTTGAATAATAGTCTTGGCATTTTCATTTTGTACTGGGCTCTGAAAATTATGTAGCTAGTTCTACATACACATAAAACCTGCTTTGTGATCTCTGACTTGTGATCTCTGTTTCCACTTGGCATAGAAGACAGACTTGTGAGTAGTTTCTCAACATTTCCTCTCAATAGTGAGTGACCCTAGTTCTAGAACATTTTCAAAGTTACAAAAGATACAGGTCATGTTACTCACTGGGAACAATGAAGGAAGGAAGCACACAAAGGTGATTTTTGTTTATCTGCAAGTCTATAGAGTTAAAATCATAACTTCATTGGAATATAGATAAGTCAAGCCCAATGTGATATCTATACACACACACACACACACACACACACACACACACACACACGTATGTATATTGTCAAATAAAGTAATAAATGTATATATATATATATATACAAATATGTATATATGTGATATATACACCCATATATCAATTAGTATAATGAAACAACTTGTTCATTTGAAGGGCAAATTTTTATGCATGCATAACAATAAACTAAATATAAATAAAATACATTCTTCTGTAATTCTTTTATCATTAATATAACTATATTAGCAATTCAAATAAAAAGTGGAATCTATGCAAGGTCTGAGCTTGGCTATTCTTTACAAAAATAATGAAAACACCCTTTTCTGAATTGGAAAGCATCATTCCTTCTGCTGTTTTTCAAAACAATAATAGGATATAGTTGATCTAAAAATAAAATGTCTATGTTCCATTACCACAGAGGAACAAACATTTCATTACAGAGCATAGTCCTCTTATAGGGGGATAGAATGTGAATTTAAAAGATGATTTGTCAAGGAAGAAGAGTCCTTTCTAGATACCTTATGAGCCGTGGGAAAGGCGTAGTGGGCAAGGAAACAGTGCTACCTGACACCCTTAAAGACTATGCAGGGCTTTTGATTCTGTATGTCAGAATCATTCAGATTACTCAAAAAAACACTGATGTCTGAGCCTCATCCCAAACGAATTAAGTTATAACCTGAAGTTGGTACTCAGGAAAGGTGTTTTTAAAAGTGTTCCTGGTGATTCTCATTTGCAGTCAGGGTTAAGAACCACTGGGCTTTTGCACACACAAAAAGAAAGGTTTAGGCTACATTAAAGTCAAACAGATATCTATTTAGACATTTAAAATTTAATATATATTCATATCTGATATACTTAAACATTGACACTGTGAACAGTGTTATTCCCATGTAAAATACCACAGGTAATTTGAAATTTTTTTTATAAATAATTTAACAATCTTTCACTAAGGTTAAACAATACTTCCAATAAATAGCAAAATACTTAAGTGATGAAAATAAATTTTAAAAAATATGTTTCTATTATTCTTAGGAAATCTGAAGAATGTGTCAAAGTTTAAAAGTCCTATAAACTGAAAGATGTGTAGGGCAAGTAGTGTTCTTCCTAACCTGGAGTAGTTTTTAGATATCAAATATATTCCTCCATGAAAGCAGAAAAAAAAAAGATGCTCAGACTAAAATTTAAAATTAACACATTTGGAAACAAATCTGTAATTTCTGGAATGTCTCATTTAATAATATACTTAAAAAAAAAACTCCTCCTTTACAAACAAGTGCCTACAATTCTAGTAACCCTAGAGGAAAAATTCTTTTTCAATTAATTTTTGAATCTAGGGTAAAGGAGTTCTTAAAGATTTCACAACTCTGGATAAAGAGTTATAGGAGGGTGGCAATTGAGGAAGAAGAGAGGCAAGGGAAAAAAGGAGAGAGGAAAATATAAAGGCAAAAAAAAATGAGTCCCTTTAGTTACTTTATTTCCATGCTGGAGAAGGCTGTAATAGTTGTATTTGATAATTCACTATGTGGTCAGAGTGAAGACAAATGGTCTCATCTCTATTTTTCCTATTCTTAATCTTGGAACCAGACCAACAGAAAAGAGACAGGGTACAAAGATTCAGATTTTCCATTTTGTGTTTGCGTGTCTCAGTTGTGCACTGTAAAATAACCTAATTGCAAAAGACACTGGAAAGACTAATTCTCTTTCCTTGCTTTTAGCACATCACTAACATCTGCAGACACCGAGGGGATGTTTGGAAATATCATTTAAGGAATGAGAAAAAGGTTACAATAATTATGTCTTTTTCTGTAAAGGGCTTGATGAACACAAGAATAACCAAAATTGAGAGTAAATCCAGATAAATATAGATGTCACCAATTATTTTAAAGAATTTCCAGAAGGACTCAATAAGATAGTCAAAACATCAGGTACAATGAGAAAGTGATTTATCTGTATAAACTTAGAATATTTTCCAAAATCACTGAGACAAATGAAAAAAAAAATCAACCCTGCAAATAGGCCTACAACTGAATTAATCAATCAATCAGACATGCCAATATTTTTCTCTAGTAAAAAGTTCAGCTAGGAAAAGAACTATATTTCTGAAGTGCCAGGTTTTATAAGGTCCTATTACATTTGAAATGGAAAGTCAATGATTGACATGCTCATTTAAAGTTTTGGAACACTAACTTGTCTTTAATTCTAGCCCAAAGTATTAGGCTGAATGTTTCTCTCCTTGTTTGATGCCAAGGACAAGATGTAGAAACCAATTAAATTGCACAGTCCATCCTTTGTCTCTGCAAACTTCAATCTGATCAAGAAAATACTTTTTAGCATCGTCCTCGTTTTTCCCCACAGTTAGGGCATCCCGAATATATTCAATGTCTTCTTTGCTTGTTAACTGTGGCATTCCTGTCATCAGCATCATGGAGAACAGAATGATCAGTAGGTTCGTATGATGACGAAGGGCTAGATAAGCCTTAGCACAGATGTCCTGGATAAAAAAGAAAATACTGTTATTGTTACAGTAAATCAGAAGGCTGGGGATTACTGGGTTGTATTGGAATTTGCATGACATTAACTTTGTCTGTAAGAAGAAACCATCACAAACAAGGTAGGTCCCCTGCCTCAAATAAAAAGCTTGATGACAAACTGTTTTTGTAATCTCTTAAGCACTTTAGTGTAGCTATATATATCCAAGATGTGCTCAAGGAAAACTAATTGATACAGTTAAATTTCGTCTTATTTCTTACTCTACCTTTTTACTTCAAGGAAATTGAGGGTAGAAATTTCTGTAGTCTCTGAAGAGGAATGAGTCAGTTTTTGAACACCATACTGGAATCAATAAACTTTATGTAAGTATAAATAATTTTTCTAAGAGCTAATAGAATCCAAAGAAATGACAGGAACATGGTTTTGAGATTTAGTGTTCATCTTTATTTTACAATTTGTCCTATTCTAAGAAAACAGATGAATTAGCTTTTCATTATCTAACTCTCAAAATTGTTGAATGAACTTTGGAATTTAAATCTAAATTCTGAATACTGAATAAGAGATAGGGCTTTAAAAAATGCTATGGCTGGTGCCTTTTCCAAATTAGAGCAGATGATACAGGTGAGTTAAATCCACTTATTTAGAAACAGGCATGCTTATGTCATTTAAGTTGTTCCAAAGCATAGGATTGGATGTAAGGTTCCCAATTTTATACCATGAGAATAACCCAACCTTAATACCATAACTTGGCAAAGACAGCATGACAAAGAACTCTGAAGTTAATAATTATGTATATAAATGTTTCAAATAAAATACTGAGTAAAATGTTAAAATAATAACACCACAGCCAAATAGTATTTATTCCAAAACTGCAAATTACTGTATTAAAATTCACTGTTGATTTTAATAAGAGTAACATGTAACTTAATTTGTAACTAAAACATAATGATGTGAAGAATTATCTGAAATTACTAGTTACAATCATTCTGAAGGAGTACAGGAAAAAGAAATGAAGTATAAAACCAGAAAAGTGAAGGGAAATTGTTAGCATTTACAAATGACTTGTCTTCTTGGAACACTAAAGGGGAAAAAAATTAAAATACCATTGTAACTAGTTTTTATTAAGCTAGCTTTTTATAAAATTAATAAATAAGATGCTATAAATAGGAGCCAACAATTAGAAAGTATAATGAAAAGACAGATGTTGTCAATAATGGTAACAAAAACACCATGATTTCTGAGAGACATACATAAAACATGAAGAATCTATATTTAAAAACTATAAAAATTTACTGTGGCACGTAAAAGAAAACTTGAACATGTAGAGCCAATAGCATGTTCCACAGTGATGACTGCTTATTATAATGATGTAAATTCCTCCCAGATTAATCTATAAATACAATAAACTTTCAATAAAAGTTCTCATTGAACATTTAAACTCAGATACGGTTTTAATTTCATCTGGAATAATTAAGGCCTGAGAGAACATTTTGAAAATGTATAGTAACAAAAAACAGTGTTTGCCGTACTAGATATTTAAACATATTGTAAAAGTGTAATATTTTAAACTGTGTAGAACAGTACCTATTCTTTTCCAAAAAAGATAAGAAATTTTATGGAGCAGAATGGAAAGTTCAGAGACATATCTAAGCACACATTAAATAAAAGATATAATAAAGGCGACTTCTCAAATTAGTGATGAAAGATCTATTATTTGATAAATGAGGCTGGCACAACTGGTTCATCATTTGGGGGAAAAACAAAGTTTACCCCATGTGATATACCAGAATAAATTCTAGAAGAATTAAAGATTTAAATGTAAAAAAGGATGATGTTTAATCATTAAATGGGAAAAGACCTGAAGATGACTTCTAAAGTGGAATCCATGAGGAAAAAATGGAGATTATGAAAACTTCAAACTTTTGAGGAAAAAAACCCATAAAAATCTTAAAAGAGGCAAATGAGA